>OY756967.1:14719021-15319021 GCA_963580455.1 Euonymus europaeus | reverse complement strand
TTGATGTGAAATTACTCTATATGTCTTCCAAACGATGAGCTTACAAATTTACCTGATCTGTCTTTGTACTCTGTACGCTTTTTTGCCTTCTAACTGTATATATACTCTGTTAACATACTTCGTATCTTATGAATGGAAATCCCAACCAAAAATGACTATGAGGAGTATCTAATGTCCCCATCTTTAAACTTTTGAAATTAAATTCTAAATTATAAAATTTCTTTGTTGAATTTTTAATTCTCTTATTCCTGCAGGTCTCAATTGCATGTATTCAACTCCTTTGGCTCTCTGTTGCTAGAATAGCACGCATTATTATCTCATCTGAAATTACAGATTCATCCACACTATTCAAAGGTTTGTATTTAAATCAGTGATTACCATCCACCTGTCTACACCCTTTAATTAGACAATGTTACCAACTAAAGTGAAGTTAGAATCATAAAAATTACAATATTTAGCCTACATTTTTCTTCAGTTGAATATTTTGATCAAATATGGATTTAATAATATCCCAAAAAAATGCCACGTATTTGAAAGAACAAATAGTGAGAAGTAGTTCCTGTGACATGCTATTTGATTTTATTATTTTCAGAAAACAACAAAAAAATTTGATCTGCTGTTAAGATGTTTGAATTTATAAATTTGTCCCTTCAAATTACTTGTACCAATCAAGTCACACAACGAAATGATTTCATATTGGTTTTAAAAATTGATAGAAATACTGATTCGTTATACTCTAAAGCTAACATTAGTCAATATAGAAGATTTGAACCTTTTGTTATTCCACTACATTTACATTGACAGTTAAATAGCACATTTGCTCCCTGAAAGATAGGGTCTGTTACGACTCAGCCCCTCAAAGGAAAAAATAGACGAGTTGGCCACTGACTTAACATTTTTGTTTCATCAACAAATTGGGCAGCTAATCGGGCAGTCAAATTTCTCACATGGAACATTGACCCAACGATTTTCGTTAATTTTGCCAAAGTGGCTTTACGGAACTTGAAAATTAACAGTCCCGTTGCTGACATGGAACATTAAGGTGGATGATTGGCGGGAGAAGTGGCGCCCAACCATCTTTTACGATTAAAAAAATTGAAGAAAGAAAATAAACTAGTTTGTACCTAAAATCAGTTTTAAACCCTAGCCATTTGTTCCAAATCATTTCTTAAAATCACGTTTCTTCAAGAAGTTGACAGTGACGAAGTGCTTTCATTTCCTCAAATCTCAGTATCAAGAGAGTGATTGCGATAAATCAGGTATGTTTCTTGACTTTGGATGCTATTATTGTCTTGTGGTCCCCTGATTTGGTTTACCTTTCTTGATTTTCCATGCAATTGTGTTCTTATTTCGTGATGCGACAAATCAGTTATGTTTCTTGACTTTGGATGCTATTATTGTCTTGTGGTCCCCTGATTTGGTTTACTTTTCTTGATTTTCCATGCAATTGTGTTCTTATTTTGTGATTTTGGATGTTATTGTGTTTCTATGGTCCCCTGATTCTGACTTTTATTGTTGTCAGAATGGACCCTTGTTTGCCTAACTCATCCTCACCCTCAGAACCGCCTTCAAAAGAGCCTTCTATACCAGCACCTGCACCTGCTCAAGTAGCTTGTGATTGTTGTGCTGATGGACCCCATAATCTGATGAATGATGAAGATTTAGATGAATTTTTGGATGATTACATGCGGGGCTTAGAGGAGGAGGGGCTGATACCAACTCATGAAGATGTTGTGGAGGAAGGGGATGGGTCTGATGGGAGTGATAGGTCTTATGGGAGTGGGAGTGATGGGTCTGATGATTCAGATGAGAGTGATGTAGTGAGTGAAGATGGGGCAGTGAGTGAAGATAATGAACATTCCAGTCTTGGAACTGATGATGATGATCCCGATTTTAGAATGACTTATGAGTCTGATGAGCTGGATAGTATGGAGGAAGTAGATGATGGTGATTTTGTTAGGGTACATAAAATTCACAATCCTAAGTTCAACCCTAAGTCAGATATGAAGAAGTTCAAGTTTCAATTAGGGATGGAGTTTAATAGCATGAAACAATTTAGGAAAGTTGTGACATTATGCTGTCAATGGGGGATACAAGATACGATTTGAGAAAAATGAGCCTAATAGGTGTCAGGTGAAGTGCTGTGTGAAGTGTCCATGGATGGTGTGGTGTTCCAAGATCACTAGTGAGCAAACTTTTCAAGTCAAGACTTTTAACAAGAGGCACAAATGTGGTAGGTCCATGTTTGTGAAGCAAGCAACCTCAAAGTGGTTAGGATCTAATCTGGTGAATAAGATTAGATCTGAACCAAACATTAGTTGTGGGTAGCTACTTGCATATGTGAAGGAGAAATACTCACTGGAGATTACTAGGACTCATGCTTATAGGGCAAAAAAGAAAGCTTTGGAGATTATAGATGGAAAAAATGTGGAGCAATATGCAACACTAAGGAATTATTTGGCTGAATTGTTGAAGACTAATAGAGACTCTACAACTACTATATTGCTAGATAGGAGGACATTGGAGGATCCTCCAATATTTCAAAGGGTTTATGTGTGTATTGATGCATTGAAGAAAGCCTTCCTAGATGGTTGTAGGCCACTGATTGGCCTTGATGGTTGCTTCTTGAAGACAATATATGGACAACAATTACTAACTGCAATGGCTCAAGATTGCAATAATGGCATTATGCCAATTGCTTGGGCAGTGGTGGAGAGAGAGAATGCAGATTCATGGCTATGGTTTTTGAGAAAGTTACATGTAGATATTGGATCAATTGAAGATAGAAGGTGGTCTTTGATCGTCAATTTATTATCACAATAAATTCCAACAGGTTTTACCCAAACGCAAGTGTACGGTCGCAAAGCAGTAACAGTGAATGGGATCGAATCCAAAGGGACTATTGTAAAAACCAATTGTAAAGCAAACAATAGTGCAAAATTAAATTAAATTATGAATCCAACAATTAATGAGATTTAGCTTGGATTTGGCTTAATCATCTACCTTCACCTTGTGCACATATATGAATGATCAATTACACAAATTAAGAATTTAACTACGTCAATTGAAAGACTTTGGCCCAGCTCGATCAATTAGATTTCCCTAAGCAACAATCCTGACTTTGGTCCAGCTCAGGATCTTTTCTTATCAAAGATGTCTTGGTTTGGTCTCTCCTAAGAACATTCTAAAATAAGCATCAACACGTGGAAATCGACAATAGCATAACCTAGGATATTAATTCACACCCAATCAGTTATGTTCATTATCCTCTAACCTGAATCGCAAAACAAGTTATTGTTACTTCGTCAAACATCGGGTCATGGTCAGCCGAATATGTTCAACTAACAGTTCCTAAATATTATGATGGTGATCAGACATACATAACTCTAGGAAATCAACAATAATTCCAGAGAACAATGAATTAAACCAGTCTAATCAATAATCAAATCAATGCACGAAGGTCTCGGTAGAAGAAAGTACCAAATCCTAGCTAATAAGGAATTAGTTACACATATCCATAATGAAAATCAACAAAAACTTAAAACCAATGTTCGAATCAATGGGGGAAAGAAGGAATCGCCACTCTTGGAATTGCCTCCTCTCTCTCCGCCGTCTTCTGCCTTTGCTGGAACTTTCTGACTTCCCTCCCTTACTAGCAACTAGGGTTTAGTCTTTAATTGTGTTCTCCACTGGGTCCCAGCTGCCACATCATCTCAGTTTTAATT
This sequence comes from Euonymus europaeus, assembly GCA_963580455.1. Lineage (NCBI taxonomy): Eukaryota > Viridiplantae > Streptophyta > Magnoliopsida > Celastrales > Celastraceae > Euonymus > Euonymus europaeus. The sequence continues at coordinate 15,315,296 of OY756967.1, read as the reverse complement.
TAGAATTCGCGTCTTGCGGCCGCACGCAGGTCGCACTCGGCTCACAATCTGCCCAGCACAACTTTTCTCATTATTTCACCCCAGCGGTACCTGTCCACAAAAATACCAATTTGGGTAGTACATTATACCAAAAAGCATAGAAAATTTGGTACTTATCACCAGAATAATGGGTACAATTTTGTACCTATCAAAATCCCCCAGACTTAATTCTCGCTTGTCCTCAAGCAAACACTCAAGAAAATAATTTTGCGTCTCTTTTGAAAAACAACATCAAAACTTGGCAAGCCATATACTTTCTCATCAAATCAACGCAATGCTTTGTCAAGTGTAAACTGCACAATTATAAATTTGTTCACTACTGTCATAGCATATATATCACCGTCACACCACCTCACAAGGATTCACACAATTTTATTTCAAAATTTAAAGTTATCACTCAGGTATTTAAAATGGGTGGTGTTTACTCTCATTTGAATTCACAACATGTAGCCATATGCTTGCATGTCCACCATGCTTACTTATGTAACCATTTCCATCTACAAATCAAAAGGACTTAATTGGGCTCAAGAAAATAGGCTAAGGATAATTCAATGTGGAAAAAAAAGGAGAGGTGCAATAATTTATATGAGCTAGGCAAAAAAAACAAGGTTCATTCAGCATATATGATGGCCATGCAATTATCAAACAAGTCACAAAAAAATCATAGGCATCCATCATAAGACTACCCCTAACTCCGTCTACCGACATCAACACTAGAAAGTCTGAGAGAATTAATACAACTACACCATCATAATAAACTAGAATGTCATGGAAAAGTCCAATCACGAATCATATCAAACATCTCTTGCTGCTGAGCCGCAAACTGCTGCTGGGCTTCCTTAATCTCATGCAACTGCGTGCCCATAGTCATCTGGAGAGACTCCACAGCAGATTCAAGATGCTCCAACCGAGATACCACTTGCCCTTGAACAAACCCAGTATGCTCAACCTCCAATCCCAAATCAGTCACTCTCTCTTCAACAACCTCAAACCTATCTGCCAAGCTAACACTCCCTGTTCCAATATCATCTTCTTCAGCATCCCCAATTGGAGACTCCATAGCTACCCCTGAATTCTTTTGTTGCTGCCTAACAAGCTACACTTCACTTCTATCAAACCATGTTCTATTCAAGGGTGCCTTCCTCCTTTCATATGTATCACTCGGCTCCTTTTCAACCCCCTCACTCAGACATAGAGTAGTAATCAACACCCCAAACGGAAGCACTTGTCCAATTTTTTTATCCATCTTAACCTTAACAACATGATCATAAATTGTGCTAGCCATGCAAAATTCCATATCACAGAAAATTGCATACATCAAATAACATGTCTTTGCATTAACAGTAGAAAGATGGGTCACCGGTATCACGTTCCTAGTCACAATCTGAGACAATAATCGATAAGGTTGCAGCAAATCAACATACAAAATTACATTCTTATTCGCATTCACATCATCACTTGCAGTCAAACATCCCACAACAACCCTCCAATCAGGCCAAACTACATCAGAAGCACAAGTTCCAAAATCTCTAAACTTGTACCTAGGCTTCTTAATTGGCTCAGGCAATTTCAACTGTAAAGCAATCTTTCTAGGGTTGAAAAAAAATTGCTTCCCACGTACATATGCCACGCAATGATTCTCATTAACAACCAAGTTAGCATAGAACTCACCTACTATTTGTTTAAGTGCTGCGCCAGGAACACTAGTGATAGACAACCAGCCCCTCTCTTCCAATTTGGCATACCAACTCATTTGTTGGAAATGCCCAATCTCCACATGGCGCTCCACATGTAAACCTCTCTTCCCCCATACCTCATCATGTTCAATTTTTGCTTCAGGAGAGACGAATTTCTCAAAGACTTCATCTTCTTCCCCATGAGTGGATGAATCTACTCCTTTCCCTTTGTTTTTAATTGCCCCAACCTTCTTCCTCTTTGCTCCTCTTGTAGACATAGTTAACTCACAAGTTTGTTGAAGAAACAAGGAACTTAGTGAGAAAAACCAAAAAGAAAGAAGAAGGATCCTTTGGGCGGCGCCTAAGTGAGAAAAAAAACAGAGAGGAAGTGTTTTGTGCGATACCTGTAGGAACCCTGATTTCAGCCTTTTTTTTTTTTTTTTTTTTTTTTTGCGGCCACACTCCGCTCACGCAAGGCTCGCACCCTCTGATTTCCCCCACTTCGGAAATCAAAACACCGTTTTTTCTGTGAGCCATAAGTCGCACTTAGGTCACTTTAAGGTCGCGCATAGGTTGCACGTAGGTCGCAACCCCCATTTCGGAAATCAAAACACCGTTTTTTCTGTGAGCCATAAGTCGCACTTAGGTCACTTTAAGGTCGCGCATAGGTTGCACATAGGTGGCACATTCTGCAGAAAATTACTTGCACTTCCGATTTCCCCCATCACTTCTAGCCTTTGAAAGTCATCCTCAAAATCTCTCAACCCACTCTCATCTCCCCGTTAACATCTCATCCACTAGATTTATGATGGAATTCTATAATTTTTTTGACTTATTAGACATGCAAAACACATCATAAGGATGGGAGGGCTTATCAAAAGAGAAGGGATCTTAAAAGAAAATATGGGGGTCCATAAAAATCCTCCAAAGTAGGCCAAATTGAACAAAGAATGCCTTCATCATTTTCATCAAATGAAAACACCACAATTCACTTGAGATGGTATAATGCAAGTTCTAGCTATACTATGTTGTGAAATTCAATGCACTCAGAATTTGTAAAGGCCTCTCACATGGTATTAGTGTTCAAGTGACATATAACCAAACAGACTTTCATCACAAAAAAATCATGCTAGAAAATACACTATCAGTTCGAAAAGCATGTCATGATAATCAAGCAAAGGATGCCAAGTCTTAAAAAAATCAAAACCATATGTTTTCAATTTTCAACACACGCATATTCCCTCGCCCCCAAACTTGAATTCAACATTGTCCGCAATGTGTAAGAACAAGACATTAGTAAAACGTGCAAAGACGAAAATTAAATGTGCAATAAAAGAAAAGGATGAGGAGACTTAGCTGATAACATGTGTCGAATAAGAGGCTCCTCCTCCACATGGGTTACCTCCCATGAAGTGCTAAATTTAGTGTCTTCAGCCGGACAAAAGGCAAAGGCCTTTAGATACTCAACACCTCAAGGTGTAACACCTCGTCGACGGGAAGTGGACTGGACCCCAAATAAGGTTTCACGCGATGCCCATTGACCTTAAATGTCTGGTCTGAATCCATGTGCTGCAACTCAAGAGTGCCATACGGAAAGACAGTTTTAATAAGATACGGGCCATGCCACTTGGACTTAAGCTTTCCCGGGAAAAGCCGCAGTCTAGAATTATACACTAGTACTTTTTGTCCAACAAAAAAAGTTTTCCGAACAAGCTGCTTGTCATGATAGTGTTTAGACCGCGCTTTGTAGAGTGTAGCATTCTCATAAGCTTCATGCCGTAACTCTTCAAGTTCATTCAGTTGTATCCGACGCTTATCTCCTGCATCTTTCATATCAAAATTAAATTTTTTTAAAGCCCAATAAGCGCGATGCTCCAACTCCACAGGTAGGTGACATGCTTTCCCATATACCAATTGAAATGGGGACATCCCAATGGGTGTCTTGTAAGCTGTCCGGTACGCCCATAAAGCATCATTCAAGCGTAAAGACCAATCTTTTCTAGTGGGCAACACCGTCTTCTCAAGAATGGCTTTGATCTCCCTATTGCTCACCTCAACTTGACCACTTGTTTGAGGGTGATATGGAGTACCCACACGATGAGTAATTCCATATTTCTTCATTAATGCCGCAAAGGGATAATTGTTAAAGTGGCTGCCTCCATCGCTAATGATGGCTCGTGGTGCTCCAAAGCGAGAGAAAATATTATCCTGCAAAAACTTCACAACTACTCGATGATCATTAGTCCTTGAGGGGACAGCCTCGACCCATTTAGACACGTAATCAACACCAACTAAGATATACACAAAGCCAAAAGAATTAGGGAAAGGACCCACGAAGTCAATTCCCCAAACATCAAAAAGTTCAATAACCTGAATGTTGGTTAGTGGCATTTGATCACGGCCAGATATGTTGCCACTCCTTTGGCACCTATCACAACTTTTACAGAAATTCCAAGCATCTTTAAAAATTGAAGGCCAATAAAATCTAGCTTGAAATACCTTGAGAGATGTTTTCTTTGGTCCAAAGTGACCAGCACAAGCATAAGAATGACAATGCTTCAAAATCTCTAGTTGCTCAGGTTGGGTGACACAACGCCGAATTATTTGATCCGGGCAAATTTTAAAAAGATAGGGATCATCCCATATATAATCTCGAGCCCTCAACATTATCCGTTTCTTCTCCTGATAAGAAAAATCAGGTGGAAAAGAATGAGAAACAAGATAGTTAACGATATCTGCATACCATGGGAGTTCGGCGATGGCAAAGAGCTTCTCATCCGGAAAAGCGTCATCTAAAGGAAGGTCGTCATGAGCTCTTGTAGACATCAACCGTGAAAGATGGTCAGCAACAACATTTTCAATGCCCTTTTTGTCTCTAATCTCCAAGTCAAATTCCTGCAAAAGAAGAATCCAACGAATTAGACGTGGTTTAGCATCCTTCTTAGTCATTAAATACCTTAAGGCTGCATGATCGGTGTACACAATGACACGTGAACCAACAAGGTATGATCTGAATTTTTCCAAAGCAAAGATGACTGCCAATAATTCCTTCTCCGTGGTAGAATAATTCAACTGGGCGTCATTCATCGTTCTTGAAGCATAATAAATTGCATAAGGAACCTTATCCTTTCGCTGCCCCAAAACAGCCCCCAAAGAATAATCACTAGCATCACACATTATTTCGAATGGAAGTTCCCAATCCGGTGCTCTCATGATAGGAGTTGTGGTCAAAGCACTCTTCAATGTGTCAAATGCAGTCTGACACTCACCTGTCCAAACAAAATCAGCTTCTTTTGTCAAGAGCACACATAGAGGTCTAGAGATTTTTGAAAAATCTCTAATGAAGCGTCTGTAAAATCCAGCATGGCCAGGGAAGCTACGCACACCCTTTACTGAAGTTGGTGAAGGTAATTTAGAAATAATCTCTAATTTAGGGGGTTGACGAATTTCTCAAAGACTTCATCTTCTTCCCCATGAGTGGATGAATCTACTCCTTTCCCTTTGTTTTTAATTGCCCCAACCTTCTTCCTCTTTGCTCCTCTTGTAGACATAGTTAACTCACAAGTTTGTTGAAGAAACAAGGAACTTAGTGAGAAAAACCAAAAAGAAACAAGGAACTTCGATTTTTGCTCTATCAACCTCAATTCCTCTATGCGAAATCAAATGGCCCAAAACAATGCCCTCTTGCACCATGAAGTGGCACTTCTCCCAATTGAGCACCAGATTCGTCTCCTCACATCTTTCCAACACTAACTGTAAGTGCTTTAAGCATTCATCAAAATCTGCACCATATAAGCTGAAATCGTCCATAAACACCTCAATAAATTTCTCCACCATGTCAGAGAAAATACTCATCATACAGCGTTGGAAGGTGGCTGGTGCATTACACAATCCAAACGGCATCCGTCGGTAGGCAAAGGTACCATACGGGCACGTGAATGTAGTCTTCTCCTGGTCATCTGGTGCTATGGCAATCTGATTATACCCACTATAACCATCAAGGAAACAATAATGACTATGTCCAGCCAATCTCTCCAACATCTGGTCAATAAACGGCAATGGAAAGTGGTCCTTTCGGGTTGCACTGTTCAACTTCCTATAATCGATGCACACCCTCCATCCCGTTGTCATTCTTGTGGGAATCAATTCGTTCTTCTCATTCTTAACCACTGTGATGCCACTCTTCTTAGGAACTACATGAATTGGGCTGACCCATTTGCTATCTGAAATTGGGTAAATTACCCCCACATCAAGTAACTTCAAAATTTCAGCTTTCACTACTTCCTTCATATGTGGGTTCAACCGTCGTTGTCCCTCTCTAGTCGGCCGAGCATCATTCTCCAAAAGAATTTGGTGCATACATCTGGTTGGGCTAATTCCCTTAATATCAGCAATGGTCCATCCTAAGGCAGTCTTATGTTTTTTTAGAATTTGTGACAACTTTTCTTCTTCCTCCACACTGAGGTTTGCTGCCACTATCACAGGTAAAGTATCATCCACTCCCAAATAAATATACTTCAGATGAGTAGGCAACTGTTTCAACTCCAATTTAGGTGCTTTAACTGTTGAAGGAGCAAGGGAGATATTGGTAGGTGTCAATTGTTCAAACGGAGGAGCACCTCTCCCAATATAAGGTCGACTCTGATGGAGGACTTCAACTGCTTCCTCTATCTGACTTCCAAACTGTATGTCACTAGAATGCATAACGCTGTTGTCTAACCCATTCGTCAACGCTACCTCCATGGGATCAAAACTAGTGACCTGAAACACCTCACTCACAAGATCATGTGTAGCATCAAGAGTAAAACAATCACTATTATCATCATGATATTTTAGAGCATCAAACACACGAAATTCCAACTCTTGATCATTCACTTGCATTGTTACAATCCCTGATCTCACATTAATATGCATATTCACAGTAATCATAAAAGGACGACCAAGGATAATAGGTATAGAAGACGCACTAGGATTATCCTCCATATCTAACACAACAAAATCAACAGGCACAATTAAACCTTTTACAGTTATCAGCACATCCTCTAAAATACCCTTAGGTTGTTTCAAACTCCTATCAGCTAGCTGAAGAGTAATGGAAGTCTCCTGAAGTTCACCCAAACCTAACTTCTTGTACAAAGAATAAGGCATTAAATTGATACTTGCACCTAAATCAAGCAAAGCCTTTTCAAAGAGTTGATTCCCCACCTTACATGGTATGGTAAAACTACCAGGATCTTTAAGCTTAGGTGGAAGTTTATTCAGTAAAACAGCACTCACTTCTTCATTCAATGCAACTTTTTCATGGGCAGAAAATTTTCGTTTATGAGTACAACAATCTTTAAGAAACTTAGCATAAGAAGGAATCTGTTTGATGGCATCAAGTAATGGAATATTTATTTCCACCTTACGCAAGGTTTCAAAAATATCATTCAGCCTAGAATCAGGTGTTTTCTTTACTAACCTCTGTGGGAAAGGCGGAGGATCTCTTCCCCAATCTTTGACTTCTTTCTGCCCAGATTCGTGACCCTCCTGCACCCTTTGTGCGACCGGCTTGCACCCTGCGTCAGAGGTTGGTGACAGCAACTTATTGTCAATGATCTTACCACTCCTAAGGGTGGTTATAGCTTTCAACTCATCATGCCCAGCTGGATTATTGAGAGTTTGAGAAGGCAGCTCTCCCTTCTTCCGTTCACTCACCTCTTTCGCTATCTGTCCCATTTGAGTTTCTAATTTTTGGATTGCCTGAGTTGTTTGTTGCATGAATTGCAACATGGTGGTCTCTAAATCACTCTTCTTCGCTGGTTGTGGTGCTGGGGCTGTTGCATTCATGGTGTTTTGATCATTCTTCCATGAGAAATTAGGATGATTTCTCCATGGGTAAGCTTGATTTCGCGTGTTGTAATTTCCCATGAAATTCACTTGCTCCTGATCGGTCATAGATGTCAAGGGACAAGCCTCAGTCACATGATCTTGCCTAGAGCACACAGCACAAAGAAGTTCTGGCAGTGACGGAGCCTTGACGTTCACTCCCTTCATAGCCTCAACTATCATGTCAATTTTCCGATTTAAATTGCACATCTCTGCTTCTACTTTCACATCAGAACTGACCTCATATAAACCATGACGCTTTGTTGAACTTCTTCCCCTTGTGGAAAATTGCTGAGAATCTTCACTCAATTCCTCAAACAATTCCATAGCTTCTTCACTACTCTTCCTCATGAGTACTCCATTGCAAGCTGAATCCACTTTCATTCGATTAGGTTCATTCAACCCTTCATAAAAATGCAAGACTACATCGTCTTTGTGTAAATTGTGGGTTGGACAACGAGCTAGTCGGTTCTTGAAATCCTTCCATGCTTCATAAAACATATCACCATCTTTTTGTTGAAAATTCTGAATTTCTCTCACAAGTTGCTTGGTTCTATGGGCTGGAAAAAATTCTCTCAAGAATTTAGTTGCCATCTGTTCCCATGTACCAATAGATCCCGCTTCAATAGCGTTGTACCACATCTTTGCACCACCCCTTAAGGTAAAGGGAAAGAGAACCAACTTTAAATTATCAGCAGTTATACCATTCATGTGTTGGGTTCGGCACAAGTCAGTAAAATCTTTCAAGTGCAAGTGAGGATCTTCATCAAATCTTCCCTCATAATGAGGTACAGAGTTCAGCAACTGTGGTGACAAACTAACATTGGCAGCCCCCGTAGGTTGATACGTGATACATGACGGCTGAGCAATATTCTGCGGAATGTACCTATTCATCATCGGTATTCTAACATTAGCTTCGGCATCTCCAACATTCCCATCAACCAACTGTCTATTATTCTCCGCCATTGTTCTATGTCGCAATACTCTAGCTGTTCTCTCAATCTCAGGATCAAATCCCTCCAACGGTTCTTGATGAGAACGCGTATGAACCATGCACCGCAAAGAACAAAGAGGCACCTATAAACGAATGAGACAATGTAAGTTTGATGTAGCAAAAATTCAATCAACTAAAAGCAACACTATTGCCGTGTAAACAACTAGTAATAAACTAAATAGTCCCCGGCAACGGCGCCAAAAACTTGATCGTCAATTTATTATCACAATAAATTCCAACAGGTTTTACCCAAACGCAAGTGTACGGTCGCAAAGCAGTAACAGTGAATGGGATCGAATCCAAAGGGACTATTGTAAAAACCAATTGTAAAGCAAACAATAGTGCAAAATTAAATTAAATTATGAATCCAACAATTAATGAGATTTAGCTTGGATTTGGCTTAATCATCTACCTTCACCTTGTGCACATATATGAATGATCAATTACACAAATTAAGAATTTAACTACGTCAATTGAAAGACTTTGGCCCAGCTCGATCAATTAGATTTCCCTAAGCAACAATCCTGACTTTGGTCCAGCTCAGGATCTTTTCTTATCAAAGATGTCTTGGTTTGGTCTCTCCTAAGAACATTCTAAAATAAGCATCAACACGTGGAAATCGACAATAGCATAACCTAGGATATTAATTCACACCCAATCAGTTATGTTCATTATCCTCTAACCTGAATCGCAAAACAAGTTATTGTTACTTCGTCAAACACCGGGTCATGGTCAGCCGAATATGTTCAACTAACAGTTCCTAAATATTATGATGGTGATCAGACATACATAACTCTAGGAAATCAACAATAATTCCAGAGAACAATGAATTAAACCAGTCTAATCAATAATCAAATCAATGCACGAAGGTCTCGGTAGAAGAAAGTACCAAATCCTAGCTAATAAGGAATTAGTTACACATATCCATAATGAAAATCAACAAAAACTTAAAACCAATGTTCGAATCAATGGGGGAAAGAAGGAATCGCCACTCTTGGAATTGCCTCCTCTCTCTCCGCCGTCTTCTGCCTTTGCTGGAACTTTCTGACTTCCCTCCCTTACTAGCAACTAGGGTTTAGTCTTTAATTGTGTTCTCCACTGGGTCCCAGCTGCCACATCATCTCAGTTTTAATTTAGAATTCGCGTCTTGCGGCCGCACGCAGGTTGCACTCGGCTCACAATCTGCCCAGCACAACTTTTCTCATTATTTCACCCCAGCGGTACCTGTCCACAAAAATACCAATTTGGGTAGTACATTATACCAAAAAGCATAGAAAATTTGGTACTTATCACCAGAATAATGGGTACAATTTTGTACCTATCAGTCTTTCATATCCGATAGACAGAAGGTACGTACTTCAAGTCTAGTCATTGTTCCATAGATTTATGAGTAATAATTACATTTATTAACTGTTTTATGTTTATTTTCTATTCATTTAAGGGGCTGGTTGCAACACTTCAACAGGTTCAACAAGGTGTTGAACACAGATTTTGTGTTCGACAAATATATGCCAATTTTAGTAAACGATGGAGTGGTAAGCAGTTTAGAGAGCAGTTGTGGAAGTGTGCAAGTGCAACAACAATCCAAGAATTTCAAAGAGAAATGGAAGTTATGAAGGGCTTAGATGAGGCAGCGTGGAAATATCTTGATGACATCACACCTTGCCTATGGACTAGAGCAGCTTTTAGTACACATTCAAAAAATGCAATTATCGAGTAAGCAGTTTAGAGAGCAGTTGTGGAAGTGTGCAAGTGCAACAACAATCCAAGAATTTCAAAGAGAAATGCAAGTTATGAAGGGCTTAGATGAGGCAACGTGGAAATATCTTGATGACATCACACCTTGCCTATGGACTAGAGCAGCTTTTAGTACACATTCAAAAAATGCAATTATCGTGAACAACATGCCCGAGAGTTACAACTCCAAGATTCTTCCTTTCAGAGGTAAGCCTATCATTTCCATGCTTGAAGATTTTAAGGATGAGGCAATGGCACGACATATTAAGATTCGTGCAAAGATGGAAAGGTGTCAGACAAGAGTGACCCCTGTGGTTCATTCAAAGCTGAAAGAGGAAACAAAAAAGAGTACAAAATGGCACGTGCAATGGTCTGGAGATGCTGCTCATTCAGTGTTCCAGGTACATGAATATCCACTATCTTAGTTAATGTCTTTAGTGAACTAATGTTTAATTATATATTATTTGTGATTTAGGTGACATGCTGGCCCGATCAGTATGTGGTGGATGTTAAGAACGCAACTTGTACTTGTAGAGTTTGGGATCTCACAGGGATACCGTGCTGCCATGCCATTGCAGCCATTGGATGGCTACACAAAGACCCGGAAGACTTCGTGCATCCAACATATACCAAGGCAACCATGTTGAGGATCTACCAACATTCTGTGATGCCAACAAGTGGATCTAAATTGTGGCCTCAGGTGAATGGAGATGTGGTGCTTCCTCCAAGGGAAAAGGTGGTTGTTGGTAGACCTAAGAAAAGGAGAAGGCTAGAACATGATGAGCCGAAGACAAAGAAAAAGCTACGACGACATTATCCAATTGTTCGATGCACAAAATGTGGGCAAAATGGGCACAACAAGAAGACTTGTGGTAGAGCAAGGGGACAGGTATTATCTTCTTCATTGATCATTAGATATGTTTATGTTATCCATAATGAAGTGCATAATTCTGGATATACATTCTGTTTATAGCAACATGGTCAAACTAGCGGAGAAACTGTTGGACCAGCTAACACTTTAGGAAATAAAGTGGCTGGTGTGATTGACAAGGCTGGATCAAGTGGAGGCAGTGGTGCACGTATAACACGCACGAAATCAAAAATGGTTGTCAGAAGGTCATCCACCACAGCAACTTTGCATGCTGCAACATCAAGTTCAAGATACTCTAGTATGCTCACATCAACTCAAGCATCCACAACAAAGCTTCCTTAAGTTGCACTTTCTTAAATTTAAGTTATGAGGAAACTTCTCAATGTTCTCTTATTTGCGTGAATTTTGGATGTCTCTGAACTGCCAGTTATTTGCATGAATTTTGGACTTATTAACTGGTAGTTAATTTCCTGTATTTTGGACTATGAACTGGTAGTTGTTTGCATGTATTTTTGGACCTCTGAAGTGGTAGTTATTTTCCTGTATTTTGGACCTTTGAACTGCAATTTATATGTATGTATTACAGGTTGTGGTTCAAAGTGGTACTATGTGACCATTTTGTAACAATTTTAATCTTTGAGTGGCTCATTTGATACTACTTGACCAGTATTTTGCATGGGAGCTCTATTTGCATGGATTATATCCATGTGTAAAGTTATTTTTTATTTTTTTTAAGCCAATTCCACGTAAGCCAACTACCATTCCATATCAGTAGGAAAAACGGTTAGAGATTGGGTCAACGTCCACGTCACTACTTTGACTGCCCGGTTAGCTGCCCAATTTGTTGATGAAACAAAAATGTTAAGTCAATGGCCAACTCGTCTATTTTTTTCTTTGAGGGGCTGAGTCGTAACAGACCCTATCTTTCAGGGAGCAAATGTGCTATTTACCTGATAAGTGCCAGAATATACGTTTTTAAAGTGATAAAATACTACCAAAGCAATGCCAAGAAATTGTGCTTAAAAGCTGAATTTTCAAGATTATTGTACTTAAGATCTTCTTGGCTGTTTTGCAGGTTAACAGGTAGTAAGAGCTGTCGGAATGAGATTTGATCTTCAGTAAATTTTTAGAGGACACTTCAAGCTTTGCAGGAAGTGCTGGTTCACAAAAATCAGAGTTCGTTTGGGCCTCTAAAGGTTGCCTCAAAGTCAAGTTTGGAAGTTATATCCGAAGCAGAATTTCTGTTTGCAAACCAGACCTTTAGAAGCCCATAACTTGAGTGTCTGATATCCAAATTGAGTTATTCAAAAGCCCATAATTATCTAAACATTTGTATCTACAATATTTATGAAGGGTTGGAGTTCATAATAGGCTTATTTTAGGCCCAGAATATAGTTACAAGATTAGTGTGTAATTGGATGTTGATGTCATTGATGATACCATTTCCATTCAAAGAGTGGACAATCCACCACACCAATTTGATGGACAATCCACCACCAAAAGATGGCACTAACTCCTCCAATATGTGCTCATTTTCTCTATAAATAGAGAGGAGTAGGAGCTAGGAGGGGGAGCTTGGAGACAAGAAGGAAAGAAGGAGAAGAATTGGAGGCAAAAAGAGGAGAAGGAAAAGAAGAAAACAAGGCTTGTGTTTGTAATTATGTTTTTATGTTTCATGTTTTATTTGGTTATGTATAACTAAACTCTTGTTAGTTAGGGCTTGTCTTGAAGCCTAAGCATGCTTTCAATTTTATAAGTTGTGTGTGGATTTCAATTTCTACAAGCATGATGATTTTGATTTTTCCATGTTATGTGAGTTCTAGTATATTGTTTCTTTGAGTAGCTAACTTTGAAGCATGTATTAGAATTAATTGTTGTAGAACATGGTCAATTGCTTTGTTGAATATGTTCTTTCTTGCAACATATAATTCAGTTGAAAATGAATTATGAAAAATCAATTCTTGAACACCTAAGTACAAATACCATGTATTAGGATTCTTGTGACATTCATATTCTCTTTGCTCTTATTGGATTCTTGATTGTTGATTGATGCAGACGCCATGCTAGATTTCGATTAAGAATACACGTAATGAGGTATACACCATACACTTTACATGCAATTAAGAGAAAATCATACAACTTGAGTTTGGCCATGACCTTGTTGTGAATGTTGTCATCATATGCTTGTTTAAATTGTTAATCTATTATTTCTTATAAATTGTTTGAAGGTCTTGTGGTGGATAGTGAGTCTTAGCTATTATTTTCATTAATATCAATTCTCATTCTTGTTCTTAACATCAATTTCTTCGTCTTAATTTTTATCTATTTCAAGACTTAACCCCCCCTTGTATCAATTATATTCAGGTGTAAGATTGTATATCTATTAGCATCACTCCTTGTGGGATCGACTCTTACTTGTTCACTATATATATTAATTGTACATTTGTAGGTTATTTTAAATTGTTACTAACGACATAACAATTTTTGGCGCCGTTGTCGGGGATGTGATTACCTAATATAATGTCATCTAACTCTTGTATATAATTTATTTATTTATTTTTCTTGTTAGCACCTCCTACAAGGAAGGTTTTACATTACATGTCATTATTTAACGTGGTTGGCTTAAAGCCCCATTTTGTTTTCTATTAATGGCTGGTTCAAACCGCCTACTATTCTTAATATATGTATATATCTATTAATATTAATGGTTGGTTCTACCACCTACTATTGTTGATATATGTATATATCTATTAATATTAATGGCTGGTTCTACCGCCTATTAATATGCCTTAATATTTACTAACATCATTTTTTTCATGGTTGGCCTTTTCTGCCCCATTTTATTTCTTCTGTATACTAACTTTTATATATTGTCAACTAACTTCTTTAATCCTCTGGTTGTGATTGGCATTGCCATCCACCAAATTTTCTCTATATTAATTTATGTTCATGGTTGGCCTCGCCACCTAAGTAGTTCATTTATATTGTTATTTTTCCTATTTTGCAGATACATGAATGTCCAGCTCAAATCTCGGGAACTTATCGAGTGACAACATTTCGTTAAGCACAAAATTAGCGGATATCCGTTTATTTTGTCAAAGAGAGCATCGCACTCCAGAGAAATCACCTTTGTCATCACCAACTACAAGTCACATAGCCCCAGTTCAAATGGAAGAAGAACCAGATAACATGAACAAGCCACTTAAGGATTTCTCTGTGCCTCAAGCAGCAGATCAAGCTTCATGCATTGTCTACCCCCAGACTACTGTAGACAACTTTGAACTAAAGTCAGGAATGATTTATTTGTTGCCTACGTTCTTAGGCCATGCTGGAGAAGATCCTCACATGCATCTTAAAGAATTCTCTGATGTCTGTTCCACAATTAAAATAAGAGGTTTAACTGATGAGCAGGTTCATCTACGATTGTTTCCATTTAGTCTGAAGGAACAAGCAAAGACATGGCTTCACTCTTTACCAAGAGCTTTAATTAGAACATGGACAGATTTGGCAAACAAGTTCTTGACGAAATTCTTTCCAGCTCAAAAGACAAATAAAATAAGGAAAGAGATAGTGAGCATCCAACAAAATGATGGAGAACCATTCCACGAATATTGAGAGAGATACAAGAGGCTCTTAAGCTCTTGTCCTCATCATAATATTCAAGAATGGCTACTAATGCAATATTTTTATGAAGGGATGCTAGATTCAGATCGCAAAATGGTGGACGCCACATGTAATATCTCGAACCCAAAATTTTAAAAAATATAATAATTTTTCAAATTTAATATTTTTAATAAATACTACATATTTTTAGAAAAATATTGACGCAAGAATCAGCTAAATCGGAGTTGAATTGGATTTGTTATGGATTATAGAAGTTTAAGTAAATATAGGGAAAGACGAGGGGCAAAACCGTCATTTTTCAGAAATCTGGTTTAAACCAGATTTCTCTGGTTTCAGTAGCAGCCGAGAGAGAGAGAGAGAAGGGGGGGGAGAGAGAGAAGGGGGTTTTGTTCGTTTAACGTCCGATCGGAGCAAGTAAGGTGTCAAATCGAAGCTCGTGGTGAGAGGAGCAAAACCCAAGTGGAATCACCGCCATCGGACCACCGTAGACGGCGGAATCGGCCGGAGAAGTTTCGGTTTTTCGAAATTTCAAAGCTCGATCCCGGTCGATTCAGTAGGAATTTTGGAACGAGACAGGTACCATTAGATTTCTGTTGTTGTGGGCTTCGTTTTGATGTAGGAGTGACCGGAAAATTCGCCGGAAAAATGGATTCCGGCGACCGGCCGGCCGAGTTAACTCAGCTCCGGCGAGTTGACTCGTGTTTGACCGAGTTGACCCGTTTTGACTGGGTTGACCCGGTTTGACCGTGGACTATTTGACCCGAGTTGACTTTGACCGGGTTTGACTTTTGACCCGAGTTGACCGGGTTACCCCCGTTGACTTTTAGGTTGACTTTTGGTTGACTTTTCCGTATTTTGACTGTCGTGTATACGTATCCGTATTTTGATGCAGGAGGTTGATTTGGAGTTTTCAGACGTATTACAGATTAGCTTAGTCGACATTCCAGGTAGGGATTCTGCCCTAGTTCTTATTTGGGGTTCCGGGGGTTCCGTATTCGACGGACTCCTATTTGTCTATTGGTGTGAAATTCCCGGAGGTTGGGAATTTCTCTGTTTATACTCTTATCTGATTTATTTCCGCAATTGCAATATGTTATGATTATATGTGGTTGTTTTGGAGGTATATGTACGACTGGCAGTATTTTTGTGTCTCTTGCGGGCCCACTATCCTGGTGGGGCCCACTTATCCTCCTGTGGGGCCCACTATTCTGGTGGGGCCCACTTATCCTCCTGTGAGGCCCACCTATCCTGGTGGGGCCCACCTATCCTTTTGTGGGCCCACATCCATTGGTGGGGTCCACCTCCTGATGTCTGGTTTTATGCTCGAGAGTCCGGATAGGATTCCATTATGATGATCTTCTATGATTTGTGAGATTATGGAGGGATGATTTGTAGAGCGTGGGACCCACATCGGGCAACCCAGCTTACTGGATGATTTATCGATGGTTTTGATCGGGTACGTACCTGGAGACCGGATTGAGGTGAGGTACATCCTAGGGGACGCTCTTCGATGTAGGCGATGCTATCGAGTACCTGATGTAGGCTCGATCCTCATCCAATCTGGGGAGTACCTGGACTGGGAGACACCTTGCGGGGATCAGGGTGGGTCCAGGGGAGGATTTTCTGTTGTTATGTGGATATGAGTTGATACGGATTTGAGTTGATATGGATTTGAGTTGGATTATGATTGAGTACTGATTTGAGAGTTGTACTTGAGGATGGTAGTGGTGGAGCCTACTCGGTATCTACCCTACGGATTGACTGATTGTGATGAGTTGTGATGTGTATCACTTATGGTTTCTTTGTATGTATTCTATATCTTACAGGCTTTCTTACTTTATCTCTGATTTACTGGAGTTCGGTGATACGGGAGTGTATCACTATTTGAGTTTCCTGTTCATTTCACATACATCTTGAGCTTTTACTTTCCGTTTATTCTGTTGATTGATATTCCTCTATATCCCTACTGAGCTTCGTGGCTCATCCCTTTCATTCATATGTTTTCAGGTGAGATAGCCGGAGTGGATGATCAGCGCAGGGATGTGTGAGGCGTGATGTAGCTGGTGGGAATGGTTTGTCTGTCTGTAGTATCTGTGTTTTGTACGGTATTCCGTATCTATGTGATATTCCACTGTAGACTCTGGTTTGTATGTTACATTCCATTATGGCAGTATTTGGGATTTGGTTGAGACATATATATGTGAGATTACTTATGTAGTGTTTGGGTAGCTTGGGGTGTAAATCCGGTTCGGGGAACGGAGGAGTTCCCTGCCGGTCACGTCTCTGGGATTCATGGGTGCTCATCTGCATCTATCTGGGAGAGGGGCGTGACACCACATCTGGTGGTGGATTGATGAATAACAATGCCGGACAAGCCAGGGAGATGTTCGAAACTCTGTCAACTAATTCTCAACAATGGAGCTACAAATAGAGTGAGAGAACCTCAGAAAAGGGCTGGAATCTACGAAGCACAATCAAGTTCAAACATGGAAGCCCAAATTGCAAACTTGACAAATATGGTGAAGCAGTTAATCGTTCCAGGCTCTAAAGTGTGTGCTGTGTGCAGTACACCTGGACATGCTATGGAAAGTTGTCCACAAAATGAAGTTGCGGTCTTGGATGCTCAAATAAATGCATTCGGTACTTATCCAAGTCAGAATCAAAACCAAATGCAAAGGCCAAGGAATGATCCATTTGCTCCTACCTACAATCCAGGATGGAGGAATCATCCAAATTTTAGGTGGAGTAATAATCAACCAATGCAACAACCTTTTGCTCAATTACCACAACATCGGGTTCAAGTGGAGCCTCCGAAACCATCACTTGAAGATATTGTAATATCCCGAACCCAAATTTTAAAAAAATATATAATAAATTTTCAAATTTAATATTTTTAATAAATACTACATATTTTTAGAAAAATATTGACGCAAGAATCAGCTAAATCGGAGTTGAATTGGATTTGTTATGGATTATGGAAGTTTAAGTGTTATTTGGGAATAAGGGGCAAAACGGTAATTTTTACGAAAAATCTGGGATAACCCAGATTTTTCTGGTTTTTCCGGCAGAGTTGGCCGAAAGAGAGAGAGGGGGAGGAGAGAGAGAGAGAGAGAGAAGAAGTTGTTCATTTGTGGTCCGATCGGAGCAAATAAGGTGTCAAATCGAAGCTCGTGGAGAGAGGAGCAAAACCCAAGTGGAATCACCGTCATCAGACCACCGTAGACGGCGGAATCGACCGGAGAAGTTTCGGTTTTTTAAAATTTCAAAGCTCGATCCCGGTCGATTTAGTAGGAATTTTGGAACGAGACAGGTACCATTAGATTTCTGTTGTTGTAGGCTTTATTTTGATGTAGGAGTGACCAGAAACTTTCGCCGGAAAAGTGGATTCCGGCGACCGGTCGGCCGAGTTGACTCAGCTCCGGCGAGTTGACTCGGGTTTGACCGAGTTGACCCGTTGACTCGGATTTGACCCGTTTTGATTGGGTTGACCCATTTTGACTATGTGACCCGGTTTGACCGTTGACTTTTTGGTTGACTTTTCCGTATTTTGACTGTCGCGTATACGTATCCGTATTTCGATGCAGAAAGTTGATTTGAGGATTTCGGATTGGGATTTCGGACGTACTACGGATTAGCGTAGTCGACATTTCAGGTAGGAATTCTGCCCTACTTCTTATTTGGGGTTCCGGGGGTTCCGTATTCGACGGACTCCTATTTGTCTATTTCTGTGAAATTCCCGGAGGTTGGGAATTTCTCTGTTTCTACTCTTATCTGATTTATTTCCGTAATTGCAATTTGTTATGATTATATGTGGTTTGTTGGAGGTATATGTACGACTGGCGGTATTGCTGTGCATCGTGTCTCTTGTGGGGCCCACTATCCTGGTGGGGCACACTTATCTCCTGGTGGGGCCCACCTATCATCTCGTGGGGCTACAATCCTGGTGGGGCCCATTTATCTTTTTGTGGGGCCCATATCCTTTTGTGGGGCCCACCTCCTGATGTTTGCTTTTATGCTCGAGAGTCCGGATAGGACTTCATTATGATGATCTTCTATGATTTGTGAGATTATGGAGGGATGATTTGTAGAGCGTGGGACCCACATCGGGCGACCCAGCTTACTGGATGATTTATCGATGGTTTCGATCGGGTACGTACCTGGAGACCGGATTGAGGTGAGGTACATCCTAGGGGACGCTCTTCGATGTAGGCGATGCTATCGAGTACCTGATGTAGGCTCGATCCTCATCCAATCTAGGGAGTACCTGGACTGGGAGACACCTTGCGGGGATCAGGGTGGGTTCAGGGGAGGATTTTCTGTTGTTATGTGGATTTGAGTTGATATGGATCTGGTTGATATGGATTTGAGTTGGATTATGATTGAGTACTGATTTGAGAGTTGTACTTGAGGATGGTAGTCGTAGAGCCTACTCAGTATCTACCCTACGGATTGACTGATTGTGATGAGTTGTGATGTGTATCACTTATGGTTTCTCTGTATGTATTCTATATCTTACAGGCTTTCTTACTTTATCTCTGATTTACTGGAGTTCGGTGATACTGGTGTGTATCACTATTTGAGTTTCTGTTCATCTCACTTACCTCTTGAGCTTTTACTTTCCGTTTATTCTGATGATTGATATTCCTCTATATCCCTACTGAGCTTTGTGGCTCATCCCTTTTATTCTCATGTTTTTCAGGTGAGATAGCCGAAGTGGATGATCAGCGCAAGGATGCGTGAGATGTGATGTGTGGTTGCTGGGTGAATATTGGTGTCTTTGTATTTACATTCGGTATTCCGTATCTATGAGATTTTCCGCTGTAGACTCTGGTTTGTATGTTACATTCCATTATGGCAGTATTGGGGATTTGGTTGAGACATATATATGTGAGACTACTTATGTAGTGTTTGGGTAGATATTAGTTTAAATTCGGTTCGGGGAACGGAGGGGTTCCCTGCCGGTCACGTCTCTAGGGTTCATGGGTGTTCATCTGCACCTATCTGGGAGAGGGGCGTGACAGTTATGGTTACATCTATGGCACAGAGCACTCAAGCATTCATGCAGAAAACTGATAACGTCATTGCAAATTTGGAACAACAAATGGGACAGTTAGCCACTGCATTAAATCAAAGAGAACCTGGAAAGCTTCTTGGCCAAGTTGTTGTCAACCCTAAGATTAATGAACATGCTAAAGCAATCACTCTGAGGGGAGGGAAAACAATTGGAAAAATGAGCGTGCCAGAAGAAGAGAAGAACCTTGACTCTGACAATATAATCAATCCAGACGTTCTAGATCCAAATTCTAGCAGCAGTGCTACTCCTTTCCAGGAAACGCCAAACCTTCAGGTTAACTCTAACCTTCCAAATTATATTTCTTCACATGCTCCTTTTCCTAGCAGATTGCAGAAATCAAAGAAAGAAGATCCAATGCAAGGAATCTTGGATACTTTCAAGAAGGTGGAGATTAACATTCCTCTTTTAGATGCCATCAAACAAATGCCAAAATATGCAAAGTTCCTCAAGGATTTGTGCACAAATAAGAGGAAGTTCAAAGAGTTTGAAACGATTAAGGTTTCTGAGGAAGTTTCAGCTGTTCTACAAAGCAAACTCCCTCCCAAGCTAAAAGATCCGGGCAGTTTTACTATCCCTTGTATCATTGGGGATCACAGGTTTGAGAAAGCTCTTCTTGACTTAGGTGCATCTGTCAATCTAATGCCTTTTTCTGTTTTTGAATCTTTGAATATAGGCGAACTAAAGGCGACCTCTGTGAGCATCCAGTTGGCAGATAGATCAATCAAATACCCTAGGGGTATTCTGGAAGATGTCTTAGTCAAAGTTGACGGATTAATCTTACCTGCTGATTTTCTAGTATTGGAGATGGAGCCGATTCCTTTGTCAGTAGTAAAATTAACCTTAATTCTTGGTCGTCCATTCATGGCCACAGCAGGTACCAAAATTGATGTTCAAAAGGGTACACTAACTATGAATGTGCAGGGACAAACGATTGAGTACAAGGTATTTGGAGCACTCAAATTACCAAGTGATGAACATTACTGTTTTCACTTAGATGCGTTAGATACAATTTGTCAACAAGTGTTCAATGAAAGCTGTGGTCGAGATATTGTGGACAAAGTTTTAATTCATGACTTTGGAACCATCGATGAGGATAAACAAGCTAGCAAAGTCTTAGCTCGCCTTGAAGCCTTACCTTCTTTAGTTATGTATATTTTTGCCTTTGAGCCTTTACCAGTGCCTAAGACAAAACTTGTACCATCTGTTATGTAGGCACCTCAATTGGAGTTGAAGGAACTACCAAAGCATTTGAAGTACGCGTATGTGGGCGAAGAAAGTACATTGCCAGTAATCATTGCGTCTGACCTCAGCATTGAAGAAGAAGAGAAATTGTTGAGGGTACTAAAAGAGCATAAAACATCAATCGGATGGAGTATTGCTGATATCAGAGGAATCAGTCCCTCTAGATGTATGCATCGAATACTACTAGAGGAGGGAACAAAACCAACAAGAGATGCCCAACGCAGACTTAACCCAATAATGAAGGAGGTGGTGCTAAAAGAAGTACTCAAATTGTTAGATGTTGGCGTCATTTACCCTATCTCTGATAGCAAATGGGTTAGTCCGGTACAAGTGGTTCCTAAAAAATCTGGAGTTACAGTAGTCCTTAATGAAGATAATGAGTTGGTTCCCACGCGAGTTCAAACAGGATGGCGTGTTTGCATTGACTACAGAAAGCTTAATTCAGGTACTAGAAAAGATCATTTTCCACTACCTTTTATTGATCAAATGTTGGAACGTTTTGCAGGTCATAGCCATTATTGTTTTCTTGATGGATATTCGGGCTACAATCAGATTGCAATAGCACCAGAAGATCAAGACAAGACGACATTTACTTGTCCATATGGTACATTCGCCTACAGGCGCATGCCTTTTAGTCTTTGCAATGCTCCAGGTACTTTTCAAAGGTGTATGATGAGCATATTTTGATATATGGTGGAGCACATTATTGAGATATTTATGGATGATTTTAGTGTATTTGGTTCATCTTTTGATAAATGCCTTCATAACCTCGCTTTGGTCTTAGAAGGATGCCAAGAATGCAATCTAGTTTTAAACTGGGAAAAATGTCATTTTATGGTACAACAAGGAATTGTACTTGGTCATATCATCTCTAGCAAGGGAATAGAAGTTGACAAAGCAAAAGTGGATCTGGTAAGTAATCTTCCACCTCCATCTACAGTTAAGGAAATAAGATCTTTCCTTGGACATGCAGGTTTCTACAGGAGGTTCATCAAGGATTTCTCCAAGATAGCTAAGCCATTGTGTAACTTACTATCCAAGGATGTGACATTTGAGTTTGATGAGACATGTTTGACAGCTTTTAACAAGCTTAAACTCCTTCTTACGTCAGCACCGATCATGATGCCTCCCAATTGGAGCCTCCCTTTTGAACTAATGTGCGATGCTTCAGATTATGCTGTAGGAGCAGTTTTGGGACAACGAGTAAATAAAGTACCTCATGTTATCTACTATGCCAGTAGAACACTCAATGATGCCCAATTAAACTACTCCACTACAGAGAAGGAGCTCCTTTCTGTTATTTTTGCTTTAGAAAAATTTCGTGCATATTTGATTGGCACTAAAGTAATTGTATTTTCTGACCATGCAGCTCTTAGGTACCTTCTTCAAAAGAAGGATGCGAAGCCTCGCTTGATTAGATGGATTCTATTACTTCAAGAGTTCGATCTGGAGATTAAGGACAAAAAAGGATCCGAGAATGTAGTGGCCGATCACCTAAGCCGTTTGGTTAACAATTCAGTGACCGAAGAAGACTCTTTGCCTCTAAATGAGAATTTTCCTGATGAGCAATTATTATCTTTATCTATTTCTACACCATGGTATGCTGACATTGTCAATTACCTTGTTACAGGTGATCTTCCAGGAAATGTGCCAAGAACTTACAAGGATAAGCTCGTGACAACAGCAAAGTATTACATATGGGATGATCCATACCTTTTCAAATGGTGTTCTGACCAAATCATCAGACGGTGTGTGCCAGAATCAGAATTTCAATCCATACTCACGTTTTGTCACTCATATGCTTGTGGAGGACATTCTGGTCCAAAGAAGACAGCTTTGAAAGTATTGCAATGTGGATTTCATTGGCCGAGTTTGTTCAAAGATGCATATACTTTCTGCTCTACTTGTGATAGGTGTCAAAGGTTAGGTAATCTTTCATCTAGGAATCAGATGCCTTTATCACCTATTCTAATAGTTGAAATTTTTGATGTTTGGGGTATTGATTTCATGGGACCTTTACCTTCATCTAAAGGTTATTTATATATCTTACTTGCTGTGGATTATGTTTCAAAATGGGTGGAAGCAGTTCCATCCAAGACTAATGATTCTCGAGTTGTTCTCAGATTCCTTAAAGAAAATATATTTGCAAGATTTGGAACACCCAGGGCGATCATTAGTGATGGAGGGTCCCATTTCAATAATAAACTTTTTGCAGCACTATTGCAAAGGTACGGAGTCAAACATAAGGTGTCCACGCCATATCATCCACAGACAAGCGAACAAGCTGAAATCTGTAATAGGGAAATTAAGCAGATATTGGAGAAGACTGTGAGCTCCTCACGCAAGGATTGGTCTGATCGTCTCATGGATGCTCTATGGGCTTATCGTACAGCCTACAAAACTCCGATTGGAATGTCACCATACAGGTTGGTTTTTGGCAAACCCTGCCACTTACCAGTCGAATTAGAGCATAAAGCATATTGGGCTATCAAACAGTACAATTTCGAGATGAAGGCTGCAGGAGAGCAACGAAAGTTGCAGTTGAGTGAGTTGGAAGAACTCCGAAATGAAGCCTATGAGAGCTCTAAAATATACAAGGAGAAGACCAAGGCCTATCATGACAAGACCATTTTGAGAAAACATTTTGAACCTGGGCAGAAAGTCTTATTATATAACTCACGTCTCCGACTATTCCCAGGTAAGCTCCGTTCACGATGGTATGGTCCATTCCTTATTACTCATGTTTTTTCACATGGTGCAGTGAATCTTCAACACCCACAGACGGGAAATATTTTTAAAGTGAATGGTCATCGTCTCAAGCACTATTTAGAGCCAGCAACGGAACATCTTGATGAGAATTTAAGGCTCTCTGATCCTGTTCCACTCACTTGATACGCTATTTCGTCTGGCTGACGACGCTAAATTTAGCGCTTATGGGAGGCAACCCATATTTCTTTCTCATTATCTTTGTGTGTTCAACCAAGCATTTAGTTCAGTTGCACATTTTCTTAGCATATTCACTTTTACTTTCACCTTGAGGTGGTCACTGTACACTTTTGTGTGCGTGGGGCTTGATTGCGCCCATATGTCTACGGTGTGAGCTTTCTCCACCAGCTTAATGTAGTTTGGATCTTCAAATGTTTACTTATAGGGCAGCTGGGAGGGAGAGCATCTCATGACGGTATTGTCATTAGTATAAGACCTGAAGGTTTACATTTTGATCCTGTGGACAAAAGCTGTGGTCTCCTGATAGGCCGAAGGAAAACACTCGATGGCGTTAGCACAGAAGTCACTGGAATGAGCCTCTGTTACCTTACTTATGCATGTGCATTGGTTGAAAAAAAAAAAAAACAGTATATCTATTTATATTTATATATTTGGGATTGCTTCTGCAATATATATTTTGATCGGGTAAGATGGTATGATATATTATGTTACTAATTGCATGTCTAGGAAAATTCTGTCTAAGGAGTTTGGTATTTAAGTGGACCACTGTGTCCCTCCAATCTTTCCTGGGAATTTTCCTGGTGTAATTAGTGATATAATTGTTTATATCTTCTTCACCGATGATTAAATAAAAAAATAAAAAAAAAACCTAATTGTTTTTGTTTTCTCTTCGCACACTCTGTTTCTTCCTGCTTTTCAACTCTCCCTTTCTTAATTTCTCTTTTCTGATCATCTTTCTCTTCCTCCTTCACAGTATGTAGCGCAGCCCCCGCGATCCTGTTGCCACGGTGGACTTATTCGCCAGAGCTACAATCATGCCAGAACGGCGAATCGATTCTAAAATCCTGAACGATTCTGCCAACCGATGGGCCATGAGCTACCTCCGTGACCATTCTCTGCTGTTCTTGGTCGATCCTGATCCAAAAGACGACTTACCGGTGTATCCTCACATCGTTCGCTCCTTTTACCATACTCTTCTCGAGTTACCCCACTCTTCTGGCACTCAACCAGTATATCAGGTTGACATCCCTGGTCTTCGGCTTCAATTCACGTCAGCGGATATTTGCAAATGTTTAGGTTATCCACCTACCGCTGACGTCGCTGAAGGTTTTCAAGCGCCGATCTCTATTTCCCATCAAGAGATGATTGATGATCTGTGTCAAGGGCGACACGATCCGAATAATGCTGCTTCTACACGCCGCTCTTATTTGCCGTCCACGATGTGGATGCTTGATGATGCCATCCGAAGAAACCTTTGCCCCATTGGACACAGTCAACAACGCCAGGGTAACATACTTTCCGCCCTATATTACATGTATCGTGGAGCCTGGTTTGATATTGGCCGGATTTACCTTGAGAGCATTCTTAAGGCGAAGACCCTTGTGGAGAGACAAAAAACCAAGGTTGGGAGATTATTTTTCCCGAGACTCATCACGAGGTTGCTTTTCAGTATGGGCATTCTCCCACCTCCCAGTCAGACAACTTCCAATTATCCGGTGACTGTTTTGGAGAACTCTACCTGGCGTTAGAGTACTAGCCACATGCTTTCCAGTGCTCGCAGACAACGCACACCGCGACGTCCAGTTGCTTTACCACTGGAAGCGTCTGACTCTTCTGTTGCTGCACTACCTTCGACTGACCACATTCACGACATCTTAGCCCGCCTGCATAGGTTGGAGGTTGGACAACAGCGGCTGGAACACATGCTAAATGTCCTCATGGACATGGTGCGGCGCTAACCATCTTCTCCTTCCACCATTGTCCGAGCATCTTCCACCTCAGGTTGCATTTTTCTATCTTCTGTTTCTTTGCATTGCATTGCTTTTCCATACTTCGTCATTTTCACATTTCGAATTTTCACATTGCGGACAATGTTTGGTTTAGGTTGGGGGTGGTGGCATATTCATGCACTTTGATGTTTTGGTACTGGCAATTAGTTTGAGTCAATTTTTCTATCTGGATTATTAGAAAGCAACTTTTAACACACTTTTGTCCACAAATACTAAGCCTTGTGGTAAGATGGATGATAATGCATATGACTAAGAATATTTTCTGGTTAAAGCACAAATGAGTGGAGAGAAATGAGTAAACAATTTATGAACTTGCATTGATCTCTTGAAATGGATAATTGCTGTCAATGAACACCATTACATGGTTTGTGGAATGATCGGATGGATGCTGAGGATGATATTGATCAATGTTTTAGAACAATGTTGTAATTTTGCTGGGCCTTTGTTTGAGATGTTCTATATTATGAATTCGAGACATAAAAAAAAGAAAAAAAAGAAACAATGATGAAAAAGAAAAAAGAAAGAAAAAAGAAAAAAAATTGTTATGTGCATTCGTCATTTGTCAGTAGATAAGTTTTTCTGTGATAAGACTCTGTTAGTTTGTCAATTGGAAAATGTTGATCAATAGAATTCCAAAGCAAGTTTATGGTAAGACTAGTGGAAGTTCTTGACAGCTAATATACCTATCATTTGATCAATGTTTGTTTATTTGTTTGTCCTTAAATTGACTTTTCTTCTGAGTGCATATTTATTTTCCTACTCCATGAGAGAAATTCATAGCACAGAAATCCTTCTCTACCCTGTGAGAATATGGAGTTGAGGCTTTTACTTGGATAATATTTTGAGGTTATATGCATTATGGATTGTGGTATGAAGGTTTTGGCTTAGCACACACACACAACTGTTGGAAGTTGTGACTATACTAATCTGGATAGGAATTGTGATCTCTTACCTTTTGTTCTAGTTTGTTACTTTCACTCATTTCTCATAACATTTTTACGCTTGAATTACTAGGGACTAGCAATAAGCTGGTTGGGGGTTGTGATAAGTGCCAGAATATACGTTTTTAAAGTGATAAAATACTATCAAAGCAATGCCAAGAAATTGTGCTTAAAAGCTGAATTTTCAAGATTATTGTACTTAAGATCTTCTTGGCTGTTTTGCAGGTTAACAGGTAGTAAGAGCTGTCGGAATGAGATTTGATCTTCAGTAAATTTTTAGAGGACACTTCAAGCTTTGCAGGAAGTGCTGGTTCACAAAAATCAGAGTTCGTTTGGGCCTCTAAAGGTTGCCTCAAAGTCAAGTTTGGAAGTTATATCCGAAGCAGAATTTCTGTTTGCAAACCAGACCTTTAGAAGCCCATAACTTGAGTGTCTGATATCCAAATTGAGTTATTCAAAAGCCCATAATTATCTAAACATTTGTATCTACAATATTGATGAAGGGTTGGAGTTCATAATAGGCTTATTTTAGGCCCAGAATATAGTTACAAGATTAGTGTGTAATTGGATGTTGATGTCATTGATGATACCATTTCCATTCAAAGAGTGGACAATCCACCACACCAATTTGATGGACAATCCACCACCAAAAGATGGCACTAACTCCTCCAATATGTGCTCATTTTCTCTATAAATAGAGAGGAGTAGGAGCTAGGAGGGGGAGCTTGGAGACAAGAAGGAAAGAAGGAGAAGAATTGGAGGCAAAAAGAGGAGAAGGAAAAGAAGAAAACAAGGCTTGTGTTTGTAATTATGTTTTTATGTTTCATGTTTTATTTGGTTATGTATAACTAAACTCTTGTTAGTTAGGGCTTGTCTTGAAGCCTAAGCATGCTTTCAATTTTATAAGTTGTGTGTGGATTTCAATTTCTACAAGCATGATGATTTTGATTTTTCCATGTTATGTGAGTTCTAGTATATTGTTTCTTTGAGTAGCTAACTTTGAAGCATGTATTAGAATTAATTGTTGTAGAACATTGTCAATTGCTTTGTTGAATATGTTATTTCTTGCAACATATAATTCAGTTGAAAATGAATTATGAAAAATCAATTCTTGAACACCTAAGTACAAATACCATGTATTAGGATTCTTGTGACATTCATATTCTCTTTGCTCTTATTGGATTCTTGATTGTTGATTGATGCAGACGCCATGCTAGATTTCGATTAAGAATACACGTAATGAGGTATACACCATACACTTTACATGCAATTAAGAGAAAATCATACAACTTGAGTTTGGCCATGACCTTGTTGTGAATGTTGTCATCATATGCTTGTTTAAATTGTTAATCTATTATTTCTTATAAATTGTTTGAATGTCTTGTGGTGGATAGTGAGTCTTAGCTATTATTTTCATTAATATCAATTCTCATTCTTGTTCTTAACATCAATTTCTTCGTCTTAATTTTTATCTATTTCAAGACTTAACCCTCCCTTGTATCAATTATATTCAGGTGTAAGATTGTATATCTATTAGCATCACTCCTTGTGGGATCGACTCTTACTTGTTCACTATATATATTAATTGTACATTTGTAGGTTATTTTAAATTGTTACTAACGACATAACATTACCCTTACATTGACTCATCTCATCTTTTACATCCCTTTGAACTTAACATCACTAACTACCAAAGTTTGAATTCTCTTATTCCTACAACTATCGATTGCATCTACACAAGTCCTTCGCCTCTCTATTGCTGGTATATCGCACATTATTATCTCAGCTCAAATTATAGATTCACCCTTATATTAAAAGGTGAGTATTTTAATATCTGAGGACACACTACCTGTTTATAGGCTAAAATCACACACTGAAATAAAGTTACAATCATGAAACTTACTAGCATGTTATCATCTTCTAATATAGTTATCATCTCTAAATGCCTTTATGTTTCATCCATTTAAAAAGGTACACAATGGATAGAAGACATACAACTACAGCTAATAGGCTAAATAGAACAGAAATTCTAAGGCAGAAAAGGAAATCATATGATCTGTTGACATCTACTGCATCCGCATCAACATCTTACATGCCACCAAATTCTAAACATCTTTCGACAACAACAATACCACTTACCACATCCCTGAAGTTTGGTTAATTGGGCTTTGCCATTGAAAGCACACAAATTTCCTTTATTTTTTTTGTTTGACAAAAAAAGTCAAAGCCAAAGTATTGTATTTTACATACCGGATGCTATGACTTTCACTAGAAAAGGAAACACTGAAGGAAACGAATAGCAGTTGTAGGATCTCCCCTGCAAACCACACAAGTTAAATGTTGTATATCTTTTTTCGATAAATGTTGTATATCATAACCTTTCATCTGTTATGTTCCTTAATGCCATTTTATTTCATTTGCTTAATTGTAGACATACATTTTCTTTGTTCCATTTAAAAGTAAAGGCAATCCAATTTGTAGGTTCATACACAAATATGGAATTTGCACTTCTAAATTATCCGTAAATCATCAAAATTTTCCATGGATAATTATCTTTTTGAAGTTGAAGAAAGAGATACTGATTAGAAGAACATGTCATACATATATTTAAATGGTAGAAATATATAGAAGAGGTTGTTATTGAACCATTTCCCATAACTTTGAGGATTTAATTACTTGGCCCATTTTCCAAAGTATAAGGGCTTACCTGCTCCATTTTTCATAGTATAAGGGTGATGATGCACAGACCTGGGCCTGGTACACATCATGGAGGTATTGTCCGCTCTGGGCCGCAAGCGAACCGCACGGCTTACGCCCCCCAACACGAGGTCATGGGTTCGACTCTCACGTCACTCATCGATTCTCAGTAGCGCGGGTAACGCCATGGAGGCGGGCTTTGCCTGAAATAAAGCCGTGCGGTTCGCTTGCGGCCCAGAGCGGACAATACTTCCATGATGTGTACCAGGCCCAGGTCTGTGCATCATCATAAAAGGCGCCTTTTGGGTTGGAGGCCCGCTTCGCAGCGCTTGGGCCACTCGCTAGGCCTTAGGCCCAACCCATATTATACCTCTATGGACCTCCCCTGTGCACTTGTATGAGGTAAGGATCGAACGCCCTTCCTCATGTAAGCGGGTAGGAGCCACTACCACCAAGCTGATCAGCTTGGTGGTAGTGGCTTACGCCCCCCCAACACGAGGTCATGGGTTCGACTCTCACGTCACTCATCGATTCTCAGTAGCGCGGGTAACGCCACGGAGGCGGGCTTTGCCTGAAATAAAGCCATGCGGTCCGCTTGCGGCCCAGAGCGGACAATACCTCCATGATGTGTACCAGGCCCAGGTCTGTGCATCTTCAAAGGGCTCATTTGCTCCATTTCTAAATGGCCGAATAGTGTCTCAGTAATGTACAAGTGTCGCTCGAATTCACATCGTTTTTTTTAACAAAAAGAATAGATGTCATCGGACTAACGGCCACGTCACCCATAGTTAACATAAAATATCTTTAGGGGCTAACGTGGGCCGTTTCAGAAGAATTCTCGATTAAATGATTAGAGGAAAGGGAAGTGATGAACTAATGACATGATATACGATTGCATATATTACGATAATTACTTGCACTTTACAATGGATTTGATTCCAAAGTTTGCTATGCGAATTCCAGGATTGGTGCTGGCCCCAACAATACTCACAATTGCGTTTGACAACGTCGTAACCTACAAAGGTTTTCTTGATTTGAATATAATGTTATTGATGATAAATAGTGTTATTGATTCATAGTTGCAAACTTTCTCTCTTTTTAATCATAATCGCAACTATTAGCGTTTGTTATATTACAAAAACGAACGTTATAACACCCGGGGCAAAGCCCGGGCATTTCTTCCTAGTTCACATTAAAGCTCAATGTCTACACCCAGGATAAACTCATTTTCAATCACGCCATGTTCATTAACCTATTCAATCAGTGGCGAATTGAGAAAACGAATTCGGATGACTTGATTAAAGATTATTTTGAGAAAGTTTGTTATGTTTTAAGACACTGGCTTTGTTATACTATTTGAGAACTTGTTATTTTTTTTTACTTCCTTGTTATTACAAGGACAAAATCAAATCATTTTGGATTAATTATGAGATAAAATTAAGTAGATTATTATATTTGAATTGCATATCGTTGCCACATAAATTTGACTATGAGACTTTAACATTAGAGATTAAAATGAACATTTGAATAAGTGAGGGATCAAAGTGAAAAAAAAATAAGGACAAAAGTAACATACAAATGGGCGACGAAATATATAATTTTTACTTTATGGGGGCAAATGCCAAGTTAAAATTCACGAAAACGGAAAAAACAAAAAAGGTTTTTCTCTATGCGAAAGCGCACAGCCAGAATTGCAGAGATGTATACAGAACGTTGAAAGACCATCCACTGATCAAGAAAAGCCCGAATCCTTAACTCCCTATTTCACCAATTCTCCTCATGATCACGATCTCATTTTATTCCTCCTTGTTTAGGTCTTCACTTCTCTGCTTGAAGAAAGGATCAATTTTGGGGTTGGAACTACCGAACGGAAACAAACACTTTGAGACAACAACTTTGGGGCTTTGGATATAAAAGGTACTTGATGAATTCTCTTCTTGCTTTCTGATTCCTATACTTTTTATATTCTTTGTATTTCAGGTCGGTTTTTCGTTATGTGGTTGGCCTGAATCTTGGTGATGATACTAAACAAATTTGGGTGGTGGTGAAAACAAGATTTTGTTCTGGTTCTGGTCATAAATTAGTGTTTTAGTCCATTCATGTAGCTCTTTCTTTTGCATCTAATTGCTTTATACCCCAGTCAGATAGCTGCTTTATTAGGCTTGTGTCGACTTTCCACTGTTTTAGGTCCTTATAAAGAACATATAATAGTTTTTGAATTCAGAGAGAATTATAAGATTGAAGTGTTATAATTTTTTCCTTGTTTTCTATCAGTTATTCAAAAATTAATTTGGACTAACTTATTTCAGTTGGAATCATCGATGAAAAGTGAAAATAAGTTTTGCATTGTTTATGCTAACATACAGCAAAAGGGGTTTATGGTTCAAGATAAACTGCCATGCTGAATATTGCTACCAGTTGGTGGGATGGGGATGAATTCCGCAATGGCTGATATGAACTTGATTCAGCAGGCACAGAGGCATCACCTGGTGGTCAGGGAGCTTGGAGAAGAGATTGATTTGGAAATTGGAGCTGGAGATGATGACCCTTCTTTTTCTAACTCCCCTCTCATTGGTGGCCCTCCCCAAGAACCCTCTTCTCAAGAGAATGATGAAACTAAGCAAATGGTAATGGTTTCTCAATTCTCACATGATGATCAAGATTTCTCCAAATCACAACCGGTAAAAAGGAAGAAGAAGGTGGTGAAAAGATGGAGAGAAGAATGGGCTGATACTTACAAATGGGCGTATGTTGATGTAAAAGAAGGCACAGCCAGGATTTTTTGCTCTGTTTGTAAGGATTATGGTAGAAAGCATAGACGGAATCCATATGGCAATGAAGGCAGTAGAAACATGCAGATGAGTGCCTTGGAAGAACACAACAATAGTTTGCTTCACAAAGAGGCTCTTCGTCTTCAGATGGCTTCCAAAGATAAGATTATTGTTGATAAGCCCATTTTTGTAAAAGGTTTGTTATCATTGTACTTTTTTTTTTGCTTTCTGAGTGTACAACACAAGTCATCAATTCTTCAGTTTTGATTGAGTAAGATAATTTGATTAAAAATGAGTTTTTACTTCAATTATTTCTGGAGATCCTCAACTGAAACATTGTTTTTTTTAATGGAAACATGCACAAATACATGAAACGTTTTTACTATCTACATTTTAGAATGTAGCATGGTAAGGGCTGAATGATCCCAAAGTGGTCATAATTTGAAAGGACAATTGCTTTGCCACCCTTAAAAGAACCAACATATGTCAAAAATCTTGGATCTCTCTCTCCGGTGGCGAGTAAATAAAGTTAATGTTAGTGATTGGGACATCAAGTTGCTGTTTGACATATGGTTATATGTGCAATGTCATTTCTTTGAATAGCTGGTAGAAATCTTGCATAAATCAGTTGATATTCTGAAAAAGATAATGATCTAAATCACTCATAATAAGCACCGTCTCTCACTTTTCAACCACCTGCTGTAGTTACTAATTAAATTAGTCATGCATCTAGGCGGATACCACTTACTTTTCTTCTCTCTTCAAGATCTGAAAGTCAATTATCAACGGTGCTGAATTCATGATTTGAAACAGAAACATCTCTCTTTTGCAACTGTCTTTTTCCTCTTCTTATTTTCCTTTACGTTTAAAATGAATTGGAAGACTTATGATTATCCTTTTCTTCTGAACTGATATCCAGTTGTAAATTTCAGTTCTCCCTTTTTATTAGTGATTGCAATGTTTGTATAGATATTGAAACCATACTCATGCCTATGTTATACAGATACTGTAGTTGGTTTACCTTCTGTCCCTTTGATTTTTGAAATATTTAATACTAATGCCACGGAAAATTCCCTTCAGCTCTCATGTCAAAAACTGCTGGATCTATTGTTGAAGCTGCCTTGAAAAAGGATCCTCATGAGGTTGAGTTTATACAATCAGTGCAAGAAGCTGTTCATGCTTTAGAAAGAGTGATTGCAAAAAACAATCAGTGAGTTGATCCTGGAAAGAAACATTAGCCTCTCTTTTTTATTTTTTTCTTTCTTAATGGTGAAAGAAGAACCTCTCCATGGTAAACTTTATTGTACATCTCCTTGGCTTAAAATTTGCTTCAGTTATGTCAACATCATGGAGCGGTTAATAGAACCTGAGCGTATGATTCTCTTTCGAGTACCTTGGTTAGATGACAGGGGTGAGACACACGTAAATCGAGGCTTCCGGATACAATTTAACCAGGCATTGGGCCCATGTAGGGGTGGCCTCCGTTTTCATCCCTCAATGAACTTAAGTATAGCCAAATTTCTTGGTTTTGAGCAGGTATTTATGTTTCCTTCACTTCTTGGCTATAAAAGATTTAAAATCAAGAAGCGTGATTTTGTATCTTGGGTGTTTATTGACTGAATTTCTTTGATATGTTTATCATTACATGGTTGAAAATTGGCTAGTTTTATCCTGTTTTACCATTCAGAGTTGACTTGTATAACTGTGTTATTGACTTATAGTGGCACTTGAAGAATTTATGATCATTATTGCTGGCCAGCTCCTAAACTGGTGTTGAGAAGTAAAAAACTAATTTCATGAATTATTGTTTTTGGCCAGTTCCTAAACTGGTGTTGAGATGGAGGGAAAAAAAATAATATGGAAAAATAATTGATTACTTGCATTGGCATACAATATTTTCTTTAAAAAGGATGGCAATAAAATGTGATCCCGGACAGCCTCTCATATATTGTATAAAAGTTAATCTGCATATAGGTCTGTGTAATACTATGTGATGCCCTTGTTTTCCTGTTGGCATAGACATTAAAGAATGCGTTATCACCTTACAAGCTAGGAGGGGCAGCAGGTGGTAGCGATTTTGACCCTAAAGGAAAAAGTGATAATGAGGTATTGTATTTCTTATGGTTATATTTTTTAAACATGAATTATGGAGTAGCAATGTTTTCTTCTACAAATGAGTTTCAAATTTATGCTGGCAGATTATGCGCTTTTGCCAGAGCTTCATGAATGAGGTCTTCCGGTACTTGGGGCCTGACAAGGTAAATAGAGAAATGTATATGAAAGTTTTACTTAAATTCTGAGTCCAGGTGCCTGATCATACGTTGTTTGCCATTTAGGACCTTCCTTCTGAAGATATGGGTGTTGGTACTAGAGAAATGGGTTATCTCTTTGGGCAATATAGACGTCTAGCTGGCCATTTTCAGGTACTTGAATTAGAAGTTGCAAATACAAATATACAATTGAAACTCATCCTTATTTTTTCTCTGTTTGTTATTTCCGTGATATTTTATAAATGTGTTCAGCTGTTTAGTTTAGTTTAGTTCAGTTCCTTAAGATGAGTTTAGTTTGCAATTGTGTCTCTTAACATGTACTTTCTCGCCTCCCTGTCTACATGTGTTCCCAAATGTTTGTCATCATCTCCTTGTTTGTGTGTGCCTTTGTATTTACTCGCCACAAGTAATTCGACAATTCATTAGACGTAGTTTCTTTGAACTTTGGATGTGTGCCATTCTGTGGGTGGTTTAACTTCTTTGTGCAAACTCTCACTTGTATTTCCTTTTTACCACACACTCAAAGATGGATGAATATTAGTTTGTGTGTATGTGTCTATCAAATGTGTATGCTTGATATTTTCCTGTTTGTTGTGTGCATGTGACTGCTTCTGTGCATGCATAGTGTTTTGGGTATCGGATGGAGGTTGGAATAGAGGCTATTCTGCTAGACCTAACTGACTTACCTGGCTGAATAAATATATCTTTAGTATTGACTACTTTGGTACTTCTTTGGGCAACCTATTTCTTTTTTCTACTGATGAGGAGGAAGTGCAACAAATCATGATGCAGGCTGGCTTTGAGTATTTTGGACACCTGGCAATTTTTTTTGATGCAGATTTGGCTGCTAGGATCTAGGTGATACTTGGGAGTTCTCTGAGCTGGGGCTTTTCTGTACTCTTTTGTCTGTCGGGCTGATTGCTTAATATTACACTATTCAAGAAGGCAAAACTGATATGCATGGGGACAAGTAGAACGGGGTTGTTTCCTATTTGATGGATTGTTGTAGATTGTAGTCTTTCATCATTGTGCTGTGTATTAGTATTAGGGCTGGAATCGTCCTTTCATATCAGAGAGACATATCTTTAACTTTTATTAGATGGAAGGGATGGAGGTTAGAGTTTTGAACCTCTCCTCTCTCTCAGTCCTTCCTATAATCTTATCTTCTGTCAAACCCTTCTAGTCTCAATTTTTGTATTCTTGACTTGTTTCAACTTCTTTCTTTTACCTAAGAATCCCTGCCCCTGCTCTCCTTTACTAATTGATTGTCAGTAAATTTGTTGAGTTTTGGGCTTCTGTTGGTAACTTGTATTTATGGATGCTGAACACTCATATATTTGCTGCTATGGTGGTGAATAAGTGCTTGGTAGACACCTGAGGGCCCAACTGTGTTTTATTGACCAATTGTATGATGTTATCTGTTGCATCTTGCTAATCTGAAAGGAAGTTCGCTAGCTTTCTTACTTGGAATCCGTATTTACACGAGGTATTTCTTGTGAACATTCCAAATACATGTGCTGCCCCCGAGTTTTTGTTTTTTTTGTTTTTTTGTTTTTCTGTTTTTAGGTAAAAAAATAAAATAAACAACTCACGTGCACTAGGCACTCGCAGTGGGCGGGTTTAGGAACAGACATGATGTATGCAAACCTTTTCCATATATAATATGGAGGGACTTTCCAAGAATTGAACCTCTAACTTCTAGATTGTTCCACTGCAGCTCTAGCACTTATTTACGAGTTCGTCAGTCTTTTTTGTTTCTTTTATTGTCTTTAGGTAAGATGGTAAATAACTCTCGTGTACAAGGCTCCTGTAGTGGACGGGTTCGGAAACAGACAAGATGTACGCAGACCTTACCCCCACATAAAATGTGAAGAGACTGTTTCAAGAATTAAACTTATGACCTTTAGGTTGCATTCCTGTGACTCTACCACTGGGTTACATATTCGTACATTTATATTATATCTTAGGTATGATATAATATAGATATCCTTGGCATTGTGATATACATATCCCTGGCATAATTTTTTTTATTTCTAATACACATATCCCTGGCGTTGTAGTATATCTTATACATTATATTATTTTCAACTTAATACTCATGTGGGTGTCTATAACTGGAGAGAATTAAGAGTTTTGTGTGTATGTTTTCATATGCATGCCTTACTTATGCAGGTAAGTTTTACAGGGCCGAGGATATTCTGGTCTGGCTCTAGCCTTCGAACTGAAGCCATTGGATATGGACTTGTAAGTATTGTCTTATCTCCACATAGACATGCTTGTGAGTTTAAGCATCATGTCTGCTTTGTGTGTACCAAATCTCTATTTATTTCATCACTCTTTCTTTTCCTTTCTGAGTTCCGCCAATTTATTGCTTATTTCAAAATCTTACAACTCTGCCCATTTTTTCAGGTTTTCTTTGCCCAGCTTATGCTTGCAGAAATGAATAAAGAACTCAAAGGACTAAGGTTTTGCACTTATTCTTGAAACTATTAAAAGGATTACTAGATTATAAAAAATTAAACTAAGTAGAATATTTTGTTACATTAATTAAAGAAGAGCATGTCTGTACTCACTGATTTGAGGGATGTTGTAAGGATATAAATTTTCTGGATTTAGTTTCACGTGATTCGAGGAAAACTGAATCCGTAATGGCAACATTTTTGACATGATGTGTTAGATTCAATTTTGTTGGTTGTATATATTCAAAAATGGAGGTTCAGCACTAATGAAATTTTGTTATTCGATTAGGTGCTGATAATTTTCTGTTTGAATTTTATCCAGATGTGTTGTAAGTGGTTCTGGAAAGATTGCTATGCATGTTCTGGAGAAGCTTATTTCCTATGGCGCTCTTCCAATTACAGTATCTGGTAATGATCAGTCCATTTCTGGAGCATTCTCTCCCTTACACATTATTTAGTGAGGTTATGGTTCTACTTTTTGTTTTTGGCTTTAGATGTTTTCGACTCTTATAGGAACAAACGTTATATTCCATGAGGACTCATATGTTTACTTTGTTTATTAAGTTAAGGTCATTACTCAGCGTCATATCTTCTTTCTTAGGTATTCTGGTCATGATTGTTGGTTCTTCCCCATAATCTTCTTGTTCTGCCTGTTTTTCATGTGATCGTTCTTGTTCGTAATTCATCTAGATAGCATATTGGAATATTTGGAATCTCTTGCGTTTAACCTCTCTATTTGGTGGAGAAAGAGTTTTTGCTTGTTGCATATTTATTTTGGATTTTATAGTTGATTTTCTGAAGCTTGCTTGCTAATCCTCATAGGTGTGGCTGCTTTAGATAATTGATTCAAGGGGACTGGTTATTTTTTGAGGTCTTATATTTTCGCTTTCTTGTCTATTACAAAATGGTTCTGTTTCCCTGAAAATATGAGCAGTCTTAAATTTAACTGGTAGGGCTGTGGGTGATGTAAAGTAACAGCCAAGCAAAAGATCAAAAGTTGGCGCATTTATTTTTCGTTAATGATCTCAGCACATTTAGTATTGGTTGACACTGGAATGATTTGTGTTCTTTGGAATGGTCGGGAAAGCTTTTGTATATGCAAGATTTAATATGTTCGCAGGATCGAAACTTGCATGCACTTTGTCTTCTGTTAACAACCTTTGCACATTTAATATCGGTTGACACTGGAATCGTCTTTGCCCAAATCCGGATTGCTTCTGCGTATACAAGATGGAATATGGTTTGCATGTATGGTCTCGTTTCCATTGATATGATTGGGACATTTATTGTAACTGCATCTTAAAAACAGTAAAGGAGAAGATAAAACAGGTTTCAAATAGTTTTGGACTCTGGAGTTATTTCAACTTTAAGGTTTTGCAGATTTGTGTAGTGTTGTTGCAAACCCTCTTTCTCTCATTGCTATAGATTAACAATTTTCATAGATAGGACTTATTAATTAGTAATCATATAAAATATTGTTTCAATTATGTAAATGAATTGGTACCATTATGGCATTGTATGAACAACTAAATGTCATGCACCTTTTACCTGTAAACTGCTTCACAGATTCAAAGGGATATTTAGTGGATGAGGATGGGTTTGACTACATGAAAATATCATTTCTGAGAGATATTAAATCCCAGCAGAGAAGTCTGAGGTGTGTTTTTGCTTTCATCTTAGATCTACTCACATGGTTCCTTAAGTAATTTGGAATGTCCTTGTTGATGCTTCTAACATTTGCAGAGACTATTCAAAGACTTATGCTCGGTCTAAATACTGTGATGAAGCAAAACCCTGGAATGAAAGGTGTGACGTTGCATTTCCTTGTGCTTCCCACAATGAAATCGATCAGTGTGATGCCATTAATTTGGTTAATTCAGGTTGTCGTATACTGGTAGAAGGTAGCAGTACTTGCCTTCTCGACATAAGGCATAGTTTTTCGATGTCATCCTCTTATGCCTTAAAGAAATTTTTTTTTCTTGATCGTGAATATGAATTATTTTTTCTTAGGTTCAAATATGCCCTGCACCCCTGAAGCTGTTGATGTCATAAGAAAAGCTAATGTTCTTGTAGCTCCTGCAATGGCTGCTGGTGCTGGAGGGGTATGATTTTATTTTTGTTAGACCTATGCATGGCGTGTATGCTCCTGAGCGTGTGCTAGGAAAACGCCATATTGAAATTATACTCAGTCTAACATATGATTTTGTTCATTATGACGTGGGACGAAAGCATAAGAACTAGAACTAAACCACGTTATCTCCTGACAACCCAGAATCCACCAGGAACAGATCTTGAATCCACCAGCAACAGAAAAAACTTTCTAAACAGTAAATGACAGTTTATTCAATAACAGTGTTGTTCAAATAAGCCAATTCGTGCCTTTATTATAGGCGCATCAAACTAGCCCTACTAGAACTAAAGAAAGTAATCTAATTATACTATAATTATGAAAACATTTTAAAAGATTACAGACGTCCTGCCAACACTAAAACTCCTAATAATTCTATAAAAATACAATTCTAATAAGAAGAGGAAATAGTTAAAGCTAACTCTCCTAATAACCCTAGGAATCCTTGTAACTTGTCCTAAAACAAAGAACAAGACAATCTTAGCATGGGGGTGTAATTTTCACTTTTTTTAACTTTAAATTCACATATAGTGGGCTATTTAGCATATGTGAAGATAATGAAATACTGAAATATTCTGAGTCAGTCTTAGAGATATGCTTTCTTATCATATCTTTATTTTTTGTATTTATAAAACCCATCATAGGGTTCAGATTTATTGTTGAATGGTCCCCATTCAGTGTATTTTAAAAAATAATTTGTTCATACTTGAGAATTATAGATTTTTTGCCGTGTTGCCATAGTGGTTTTATTTTCTGTTCTATAAATTCTGCTTCAAAATCTCAGAATGTGAGTAATCTTTAGGATATGTACGTTCTTTTGTTCAATAGTGTATGTAATGGGCTTATAAGAAACTAAGTTGCAGGTTGTTGCTGGAGAACTCGAACGAAATAACGAGTGTAACGAAATTCAGTGGTCACCTGAAGATTTTGAATCTAAGCTACAGGTTAGGCTTCGTACATTTTGTTATTTTTCCTTGTTTTTGAATTAATTCCTAGACTGCAAATAGCTTCAAGACAATGCTATCATTAGCAGCAGCAACATTAGACCCTGGAGTCTTCCGACATAATTATCTACCTGTATCGGAGTTGGTAAATACTGAACTTGGTCATTATCCAAGTTAAGTCAAATCAGCTTTGAAAAGCCTATAGTTTTTCAAAAGCATAAAGTTCCTCCACATGCTTCTGCTAATGAATAATGATGGCTATTTAGAATTGCTTGGTTTGTTCTTTGTTCTTTATTTGATGTGGGGCTTCACATTTTGCAAACAAAAATATGAATATGCATTAGTATATTGGCCCTTTTTTGTGACCAAATTTGACTGGGGTGCTGTTCACTCTGTATTTTAATTGGTAGGAAGCAATGAAACAGATATACCAGAGGGCCCTTAAGGCGGCAGCAGATTATGGTTATCAGAAAGAGAGTCCTGAGTAAGTGCCATCCATTCTATGTTGTGCTTTATTGCTTTTTCTTATTGATAAAAGGATAAAAATGAGAATTCACTTATGAGGTTCTAAAATGAGACCTTAAAATGAGGTACTAACTTTTGGGGTAGAAAATAATTTTTTTTTTTTAAATCTGATAAAAAAATATAGTTGTATTTTGATCGATTTTATGAATCCAATGATACATTTTTTTTTTGCAACAAAAATCAAAATCAAAATCAACATAAAAAGTGTGTGACAATTCTAAATCGTTGAATATAAAATAAAAAATGTTTTATACATTTTTAAGTTGCATTTGATTTTTATTTTGAACAAATATATATCGTTAGATTCGTAAAACTGATCAAAAGACTTGCATAGTAACTCATTTTAAGACCTCTTTTTCGCACCTCATAAGAGAATCTCTCTCTCTCTCTATATATATATATATATATATTTTGAGTTGGGGAAAGGCAGGGTGGGGGAAAGGTTGTCGTGGAAACAATAATTATCATTATGAAAGCTTTTCTCGCTAAGAATTGGGGTTGGCTACATGAATCCATAAGAAAGATGAATAGCATATTCTCTTTTGCCATTCCTTCCTATGTAGTATACTCCACTGATTTTCTGATAAAGCCCCAATTATTTTGGATTACTATCTCTACGTTCAATATGCTAATACCATCAAAAACAGTTTTTATCTAGCTAGCTATTTCTACATTGGATCTAGTATTCTCGTCCACAGGCTGCCTTCTCTGTCTACTTTTTTCATTTGCATTTCTGTCCTTTTCCCCTACAATGCAAACCAAACATCATCTTTACTGCTGCTTTTCATCCCTTAACATGCATGCTTTTTGGACAGTTCAACTGGTTAATGTTACTCTCACTGACTAAGCAGTTGCTTGTTTTTCGTATTTATAAATTTTAAAGGGAACATTTCAAAATTTGTTTTAATAAAAGGGGAACATTGCAAAATTATGTACGTAGCATTTTCTGAATTATCCCTTATTTATAATTTGAGGCATCCACTAATTCCAATCACAATAACTGTAACTTTGGGAAATTTGATGTCACACATGGATCGTGGAAAGTGGAGGATATTTGAATACATTCCAAAGTAGAGGGCGCAAGACAGAGAGAGAGATCAAGAATGTTACAGAGCATGTTTAGCCTTTATTTATTTATCTAATTGCTTGCTTCATCCCACAAAATCTCGACCGTTTAACTCTTCTTTCCTCATCATCACCATCTTCGTTTTCTTGTTATTGTGTCAGGGCTTTAGTGCATGGAGCAGTGATCTCTGCCTTTCTCTCTGTAGCGCAAGCTATGATGGATCAAGGCTGTGTATAGGACACAATTAGTGTCGATTATTTTTATGTTTACCTCAAGGCTGGGTCATGTTTTATCTGATCCTGAGTGACTGTAACATTTTGCATGCCTCGTCAGATTACCGGAAATTAACTATAGGCATGTGGTTATCTGATCCATTCTATGTGAGGCGGAAGATTCGACAAGGATCTTTTTGTAGCATATGTAATTATGTATAGACGAGATATGAAGAAATAATTGTTTGGAGATGAACTGGAGCTGAGTATATCTACTTTTAGTGGTATAATAGTGAGGGGAATAGGTATGGATCGAAAAGCAATAAAACCTGTTTTTTTGTATGTCTCCATTGGGTACAACCTCCTCCGTTGTCTTTCCCAGAGAATGAATCTCCTCCATCTTCTCCTACAAATAGAGTACCGGAAACCGGTTAGCCGATTTTTTTTTTTTGTTATAAATATATGAAACTAAAAGGGTA
The DNA here is from genome assembly GCA_963580455.1 of Euonymus europaeus. Classification (NCBI taxonomy): domain Eukaryota; kingdom Viridiplantae; phylum Streptophyta; class Magnoliopsida; order Celastrales; family Celastraceae; genus Euonymus; species Euonymus europaeus. The sequence goes on along the minus strand of OY756967.1, from coordinate 15,272,943 downwards.
TAACTTCCTCTTATGGATAAAAGCACAGCACCTCCTATATTTCGTAAAATGACTTCTAGTCACCTCTCATCTCTTATCAATTTTTCATGTACTTCGAAAATTTACCAAGCTGATTGCTTTATTACTCTTATTCCTTCAATAGTCTGTAATGGTACTATGACATTACCATCCATCTTCAAACCATTTTCGTTCTCCATTTCAATGCTCAATGGAGATGATGAAGACCAGGGTCGGACCTTGAAGAATGCCTATAACCGATCCCAACGCTTACAAATCAAGGAGACCAAGAGTAATGCACGTAATAAAGATGTTGCTGAATGTGCATGTATTATGCATGAGAGGCATAATGAGTTGATAAGAAATGATGGAGATAATGGAGCATTAACTAGTGACAATGATGGGAGCAATATTGTTACAGATGGTGGCAATATTATTGCTGAAGATACAGTCAGAAAAAGTGGCTAGAAGACAGGCGTGAGTTAGCAATAAATGGACGGTTTTACTATATATGGTAGCCCACCTGTTATGTCCTAATTTTAAGACCAATAATGGTGACTGATATAGCTCACCAAAAAAGTAGTTCAATTCCACTTAATGTGTTTTATCCTTCAGATACAGAGGAGGATAAATAGTGTTTTGTTTTCATGTTTAAGGCATTCATTAATCAATACTAAAAACAAGATTCTATCTCAACAAAGTTGTTAACCTTGCCTACTTGGGTTTGAGGGTTAGCTAGGTCCAAGAAAATATTAGGATTCATCATTGGTGCTTTCAATATTGAATCCTAAATTCTTGGAATGTCTCACAAATAGAGGATTGAAGCGTCGGCAGAAATGCTTGGCCGAAAGAAGAAGGCCAGCAAAGGAAAAAGAGCTCGAAGCCAAGATAGCCAATCGTCAGGAACGAGCAGCCAGCTGCACGGAAAATGAACCAAATACCATTGAAAAGGTATCTTCGGATGAGGGGGAAGAGGAGCAATCAAAAAATCGATACAAAGAAAAGAATAAACCCAAGATGACATTTCCTTCATTTAAGGGAGGAGATGACCCAATTCCATGGTTGAGACGTGCTCAACAATTCTTCACTTTCCAAGATGTTAAGTTAAATGAGTGAGTGGAGTATGCATCATTATTTTTGGAAGGGGAGGCCAATCAATGATGGCAATGGGTTCGACGGCTCTATCATAAGAAACACAAGACGATAAGGTGGAAGGATTTTGAACGAGAACTCATGGCTAGATTTGGACCTACCGGTTACAGTGATTATGACGAAGCCTTATCGCGAATTAAACAATCTAGTGATCTACATAGCTATAGCTATCTGAAAGAATATCAAAGGCTATCCATGTTAGTGCATGGTTGGCCAGGGAAGGCTTTATTGGGGGCTTTTTATCGGAGACCTCAAACCTGAGTTGGCGAAGAAGATCAAAGTAGCCAAACCTCGAACGGTTTGCAAAGCAATCGAATTAGCCAGGTTGGAAGATGAGCTCATGGTGGATGTTCGTCGAGGATGGAGACAAGATCAGCGAAAATCCATCAATTCCATGAATGATAGCTCGCCTGGCAAGGTTGTCTGTCCAACACTCAAGCCTCTGCCAGCGGGAGTAAAGAGCTTAACGTGGAAGGAGATGCAGCAAAAAAAAGAGAAAAGGTTGTGCTTCAATTGTAGTGAAAAGTTTGTGCCAGGACATCGATGTAAAACACCACAATCTTTCATGATCAAATCATGCCATGAGGAGGAGCCCATCGATGATACTGAAGAGGAGACGATAACCACTGTAAGTGATGATCCACAAATATCACTACATGCTTTGGCCGGTGTGAAAGGGCTCAAAAGTATGAGACTGCAGGCTCGGGTTAACAACAGACCTGTTGCGATCTTGATTGACAATGGATGGTCGCACAACTTTGGCAATAGTCAAGTTGCCAACTCTTTGAAATTGGGCTTAAATCCAATTGAACCATTTGAAGTCAAGGTGACTAGTGGAGAACATTTATTATGCAAGGAAATTTTCCCAGATACACGAATTCACTTACAGGGCATACAAATGCAAGTTGATTTATTCGTACTACCATTAAGTGGGTTTGACATTGTACTTGGACTACAATGGTTGTCCGAGTTGGGCTGGGTAGTGACTGATTATAAGAAAATTACTATGGAGTTCTAGTGGGGTGATGGATGGGTCAAGTTGCCAGCGGAAAAAGCAACGGACCTTAAAGCAGTGACTTGTATTTCCTTTGAGAAGATATGGAAGAATGGGGGACAATGTTTCTCCATCCAAGAAGTCTATACGGGGAGCTAGCAACATGATAGCATTCAGCCACAAGAAATTCAGGCTCTATTGCAAGAGTTCAATTCGGTGATTGAAGAACCGAAATCCATCCCACCAAAAAGATTTTTTGATCATAAAATTCCCTTACACGATGAGACCAAACTGGTCAATGTACCACCATATCGATATGCTCATTTTCAAAAAAATGAGATTGAAAAGCAAGTTCATAAAATGCTAGAGAATGGGCTGATTCAGCCAAGTGAAAGTCCTTTTTCGTCGCCGGTTTTACTCATAAAAAAGAAAGATGGCTCATGGAGGTTTTGCAATGACTATAGAGCTTTGAACGAAGCAATGATTAAGGATCGATTTCCTATTTCAATAGTGGATGATATGCTTGATGAATTACAAGGATCATAATTTTTTTCAAAATTGGATCTTCGTGCTGGATATCATCAAGTGCGGGTCCATGAATCAGATATACACAAGACAACTTTCAGAACTAACAACAGCCATTTCAAGTACCTGGTAATGCCTTTTGCTCTCCGCAACGCACCATCCACTTTTCAATTTGCTATGAACCATATATTTGCTGCACAATTGAGGAAATTCGTACTTGTTTTCTTTGATGATATTTTGCTTTACTCTAAAACTTGGGCTGACCATGTAACACACCTGCGGGTAGTGTTTGAGATATTAGTTTTCCATAGGTTTTATATTAAGCCATCTAAATGCGCTTTTGCGCAAGAAGAATTGGAATATTTGGGTCACATAATATCTCGAGAGGGCGTAAAAGTGGATCAATGAAAAATAGTTGTCATGCAGTCGTGGCCACAACCAAAGAATATTTCACAACTAATAGGGTTCCTTGGGCTAACCGATAAACTATCAGAAAATTGTGGAGCATTACGGTCTCATAGCCAAGCCACTAACGGAGATGTTAAAAAAGGGAAAATTCGCATGGAACCCCACGAGCTTAGTAGCTTTTCAAGCCCTCAAGGATGCAATGACCCAAACTTCGATCTGTTCTTGCAATGCTCGATTTTAATGCAGATTTTGAAGTGCATACAAATGCGTGTGATGATGGAATAGAGGTTGTTCTCACTCAAAAGGGAAGACCCTTGGCCTATCTTAGCAAGATGTTGAGACCTATGAAGCATAATTGGTTAGCATACTCAAAAGAAATGTTGGCGGTGAGCGAAGCGATTCGGGTTTGGCAACCATACTTAATTGGAAGAAAATTAGAATTTACACTGATCAAGAGCCTCTCAAGCACTTTTTGGAACAACGAATTGTCACCTTGGAGCAGCAAATATTCATAGCCAAACTCATAGGCTTTGAATTTGAAATCCACTATAGAACCGGAAAAGAAAATGTGGTTGCTGACGTCTTATCTCGAAAGACTGAAGGGCAATGATAGCAGCTGTTACTGAGCCCATCTACCACATTTGGGATGAAATCAGAACGCAAGGAAAAAATTGTACTTACTATTCGGCTTTACGGGCCAAGTTACATGAGTCACCAGTGGATGTACCTGCTTATGCCGAGCAAGATGGGATCATTCTTCATAAAGTACGCACAGTGGTTCCTACATACCATGCACTTCGACAGCAAATCATACGCCACTTCCATGATTCAGCTCTAGGAGGCCATTCCGGCTTCTACGGTACCTATGTAAGACTCAATAATGATTTTTGTTGGACAAGTTTGAAGAGGGATGTCCAAACCTATGTGGCGGCTTGTGACACCTGTCAGCGGATCAAGAGCGATTCGCGCCGACCTAGTGGACTACTCCAACCATTACCGATTCCAAATCAAGTATGGGAGGATATTTCGATGGATTTCATAGAAGGACTACCACAGTCGAATGGGTATGATGGAATTCTTGTGGTTGTAGACCGGTTAACAAAATATGGTCATTTTGCTGCCATGGTGCACCCTAATATTGCTAAGTCCGTAGCTCACCTTTTGTTGGTACTGTGGTTAAACTACATGGAGTGCCAAGTTCAATTGTTACTGATCGAGACCGCATCTTCACTTGCAACTTTTGAAAAGAATTATTTAGTCTCGAAGGGTCCAAACTACTAATGAGTTCAATGTATCACCCTCAAACTGACGGACAAATAGAAGTGACCAACCGAACTCTTGATTAATATTTGCAGGCTTTTGTATTTCAAAATCCACTTAAATGGGAGGATGTTCTAGTTTAGGCTGACTACTGGTTTAATACAACTTACCATGCATCATCCAAAAAAACACCGTTTAAGTATCTTTATGTGCGCTTGCCACCAAAGCTAATCCACTAAAACGAAGGACATTCATTGAATGTAGAGGTTGTCGAGACGATCTCTTGAGGGAGCTCAAAACTAATTTAGAAAAGATGAATAATCGAGCAAAAATTTATTATGATCATGGCCATAGAGAAGAACAGTTTGAAGTTGGTGATTGGGTCTTTCTCAAAATTGAACCTCATAGGTAGAAATTAGTAACACAAAAGCCTCTTTTCAAATTAGGCAGTCATTTCTATGGGCCATATAAGGTGCTTCATCATATTGGGAACGTGGCCTACCGACTCGAATTACCTCCTACAACACACATTCACCCCATATTTCATGTTTTGCAGCTAAAACAGAGGGTCGACAATGCCAATATTGTGGGGACACAACTGCCGATCATAAATGACGATGGAGAAATTATAGTTCAACCATCACGCGCCCTTGATTATTGACAAATGAAACGAGGGAATTGGGTTCGCTGGAAGGTGTTAATTCAATGGGATTCTTTACCACTAGAAGAATCAACTTGGGAAGACTTATCATTGATGAAACTACAATTTCCGTCCTTAGTCCTTGAGGACAAGGACAAGCTAAAACAGGGGAGGAATGATGAAGACCAGGATCAGACATTGAAGAATGCCTATAATCAAGCCCGACGCTTACGAATCAAGGAGACCAAGAGTAATGCACATAATAAAGATGCTACTGAATGTGCATGTATTATGCATGAGAGGCATAATGAGTTGATAAGAAATGATGGTAAAAAATGGTGGAGATAATGGAGCATTAACTAGTGAGAATGATGGAAGCAATATTGTTACAGATGGTGGCAATATTATTGCTGAAGATACAGACAAAAAAATTGGCTAGAAGACAGGCGTGAGTTAGCAATAAATGGAGGGTTTTATTATATGGTAGCCCATTTGTTATGTCTTAATATTAAGAACAATATTGGTGACTGATATAGCTCACCAAAAAGTAGTTCAATTCCACTAAATGTGTTCTATCCTTCTGAAACATAGGAGGATAAATAGTGCTTTGTATTCATGTTTATGACATTCATTGATCAATACTAAAAATGAGATTCTATCTCAACCAAGTTGTTAACCTTGCCTACTTGAGTTTGAGGGTTAGCTAGGTCCAATAATATATTAGGATTCATCGAGAGATCAGTACTCGTAAGTTCTCAGTAGAAAGTAATCACCAAGACCCACAAAATGTTGTGGCAGCCTGATTGTCTGTAGATCCAAACTTTTTGGGAAAAGGAAGCCAGAGCCACAGGTGGAGTTTTTTTTCTTCTGAAAAATGACACGCTACCAATATTTTTTATTTTATTATGAAAAAAACTGAACTATATTGAATCAAGGATGGTTATTGTAACACCTCGACCTAGGAGGCGCTATGAATTAACCCTAGCCCAATATCCATACAATTTTAAGCCTCCATCTTATCAAAGATATTCAATCCTAGTCCCACATCTAGGATCCGTCAATTTCTACAAAGATTTCAGCAGCATCTCCCTGTATATCGGAGGATGCCTACCTGAAATGCGCATCACATAAATCATGTAATCAGATAAGGCCTCCGCCCATCACATCACACAAACCTAGGCAGGGCCTCAGGCCATCTACAACATTCATCCACAATACTTAAATAAACATAAATCCATACATAAATCAAACATGCAGTTCTAGAACAAATAGTTCACATACTGGTTCAGGAGTCCTATCACAAGGTACCCTCCTAACCGTCCCATAATACAGCGAGGAGGTGTTTATCTCATATAAATGTATTAAACATACACATATATATTGATACTCATAAATCTCAACAAGCAAAGATGTTAATCCTTTAACCAACCCTTCCTAATATCTCCAGGTGGCACCATGTCATCCGCCTCCTATAGATCTGTAGGGGCAAAGAAATGAAGGGGTGAGCAATGGTTCAGTAGGGGTAAAGAATCCAACAGATTAATAGTTGAATTTAAGAGATAAGTTAATGCAACAATATGCTCATGCCCATGAACAACCACAACAAATACTCATCAATTTTCAATCATGTTCCCAACCCAGAGTCCCTACGGAATGATGCCTCGGCATCCGTCCCGTCAATTCAATATCAGTGAACACTGCCACTATTTGGCTAAAAAGAGAACACGACCAACCACAAGATTTCAGTCTTGTCCCTACTGACTCGATTTCCTTGAACCAACCCCCTTGGATCTCAGTATGTTGCCTCATGTGGGTCTCATCCGGTCGGAACCAAGCCCAGGTCCCTAAACCCTCTTCCCACATGACATTCAATCAACCTACGGGAATTTCAAGTCCATACTTGAAACTTCCCATGTGGCTCTAATATATGATCACTATATATATATAGTAACTACTCATGATGCATGATTCATAAGGTTATGCAACTAAAGATTTAGGCATTTCAAAGTATAACCCTAGGTTTGTTCCACCTTAGAGAGAAATTAAGGAGGAGCACAAACATGGCGACCAATGAGAAAGAACGTCCACATTTTTGAATAATCAATAACGAAATGAAAAGATTGGGCTAAAATCCCGTACCTCGAATTCAAGCAACAATTTTTCTGAGTATTAGGGTTTGAGTTTCTTAGTTGTGAAATCCTTGTTGAATCTTCTTCTAATCTTCAATCCAAGTTGTAATCCTTGAAAATCTCCCAAGAATCTCTCTTTCTCTCTCTATTTTCCTCTCTCTCTCTCTCTAAAAGTTGGAATTCCAATAGAAATAAAATTCCTAGGCGCTCTAGGCTTAAATTGTGGACGAAACCCCCTGTCCTAGGAGCTCTCCTGGGTGTGCACAGAAAGTGCGCACAGACTGGTTGCCTAGACGCACCTGCGCTTCTTCTCAGTACAATAACTCCCTAGTTTCTCCTCAAACCCGCCTAGCCGCCCCTATTACACCTAAAACACCCAAAATACATATTTTTCTAACTACCAATCAATCCTAAGTTCATATTTGGGGTAGGTCGTAACATCCTCCCCCCCTTAAAGAAATTTCATCTTGAAATTTAGATATGTACATGAATTCTCAAACAAAACTGGATACTTATCCTTAATTCGGGATTCTAACTCCCAAGTTGCTTCTTCAACTCCATAGTACATCCACATCACCTTCACCAAAAGGAATACGCATGATCTTGTGATCTTGTCTTGGCGATCCAAAATCCTCAACGGTTGGAGTGTGTAGCTCCCATCTTACTCTATTTCCAATGTGGTCCAATCCAACACATGTGACAGATCCGGCTCGTATCTCCGAAGTATAGAGACATGGAACACATTATGAACTTTTGCTAATTTAGGTGGTAGAGCCAAACGATATGCTACCTGTCCCACCATTTCTAAAATCTCAAATGGCCCCACAAACCTTGGTGCCAACTTCCCCTGTTTACTGTACTGTTGAACACCGCGTCCAGGACTAATTTGGAGAAACACCTTATCACCCACTGCAAACTCCAACGGTCTTCTCCTATTATCCGCATAAGGATTCTTGCGACTCTATACGGTAATGAGCCGCCTCCTAATCTTCTCAACTCATTCTTGAGCCTCTTTGACCAATTCTAGTCCTGAAACTTCTTTCTCTCCGACCTCGGCCCAACACAATGGTGATCTGCAAAGTCTTCCATAAAGTGTCTCAAAAGGAGTCATACCGATACTAATTTGGAATGAGTTGTTATACACAAACTCCGCCAAATATATGTGTCAATCCCAACTATTTTTGAGGTCTACCACGCATGCTCTAAGCATGTCCTCCAGAATCTGAATGGTTCTCTCACTCTGCCCATCACTCTGAGGATGATAAGCTGTACTAAAATCTATCTTCGTCCCCAAAGTCTCTTGCAGATTGCTCCAGAATCTACCGGTGAATAGTGGATCCCGGTCTGACACGATAGATAATGGAACTCCATGCAATTTCACTATCTCCCTTACATAATAGTTGTCCAAGGATTCCAATGAATCTGTCTTGCTTCTTGGTAGAAAGTGTTCTGACTTGGTCAATTGATCCACTATCACCCATACTATGTCATATCTCTTCTGTGTCATTGGGAGCCCTGTCACAAAGGTCATAGTGATCATCTCCCATTTCCATTGCGCTACCGGTAGTGGCTGTAATAACCCCGCCGACTTTTGATGTTCACCCTTCACTTGTTGGCAAGTCAGACACTTTGCCACATACCTAGCCACATCGGCCTTCCATCCCTCTCCACCAAAAGTTTATCTTCAAGTCTTGGTACATTTTTGTATCCCCCGAATGCATGGCAAACTGTGACGCCCCGGTCCGGGCACGCCACGAGTGCCATCCAGTACCGTCCTAGGCCGCTAGTGCGATCATCCGGTGGATCGGAAATCCGGTGGCATCTCCCCGTATATCGGAGAGTCCCCGCCTGCATCAGAAATGCGCAGCATAAAGTTCATCAATTCAGCAACCTAGCCAGGCCTCAGGCCTCAATCACATGCAATCCGATCCTCGGGGCCTCAGGCCATCCACTACCAGCATGCACAAACTGATAGTAAAAATCAAATCATCAATTTCATAATATCATATAACCATAAAATCAACTCAGCATACATCATGCATACACCCTCTGGTGCCAAATGGTTATAAGATTATTATGAATAAACATCAATACATCATATACAAAATACGTGCTTAGAGTATCTCTCTAGCACTCACATCCTACCCAGGGCCATCCATGTCACATCCCGCTCTCACTGATCCACTCCACTAGTACCTGTACCTGTACCAGTATCACCTGTGGGAAGGAATGAAAGTGGAGGGTGAGCAAGAAGCTCAGTAGGGTTATGAGTAACATGAGTATAGGGCCGAATCTGAAACAATAGGCTATGCAACAATATGAAACCTACCACATGCACGTATACTCAACAATCACATAGAACATCAACCCGGGCAATCCTCTCAATGAGCAAACATCATCGATACCATGGCTCGTTCCATGTAATATCGAACGTGAGCAAAGCTCACCAAATCAACTCATCAATATCATGGTCGCTAACCATGACTATTGAACAGGAGCAAGCTACCCAACATCAAACGCTCTTGGATTACCTGGTTGCGTGATCCTACCATGCCTGCACCATTCCAGGCAAGGTCACTCATGAACCATACCTCTAGTGCGTTATCCTACTTGGAGTTCACTTGACTCGGTGGTAACTCTCATCACCTCGTCATCCCTCCAAGTAGCTTTCAAGAATCCTAAGGAGCCCCGAGTCCATACCCGGTCCCCATGCAACTCTAATGCATTAATGCCATGACATGCCGAAAAGATATATATATATGAACAACCTACATATATATATATATATATATATATATATATATATATGCACGTAAGTACCATGATGCATGAACGGAAAATCACGTCGTGCCCATAGGTGATGGAACACACATTCGGTCATGCAATATCAAGAATTAACAACATTTCACAAGAAGGCTTGTTTCCCCTTAGAAGAAATTAAGGCGGAAACACAAATAAATGACCAATGAAGAATCAAAACGCTCTTTAGAATATCGAGAATAAACGATAGAAAGAAAGGTTGGAAATCCCCTACCTCGTGTCGAGCAATTTACCACAAATTCCCAAATTCCGTTCCTAGGATTTCGGTTTGCCCCAACCTACAATGTGGCGAATCCGAACCCTCACACGCATCAATATATCAACCATAACTCATATAAACGTCAATTAAATCAATAAATTTGAAATCACTTACTTCTCTCTCTAGAAATTTCTTCCAAAATCCTCCAAACTCACTCCAAGCTCAACTCAACTCCAAAACACAAACCAATCTACATAAACATCCAAAATCAACCTATAATCAACATATCTAAAGCATAGACTCATCTCCTTAAGAATCAAACAAATCTGACAAAAACCTAGAATTTCAAAAACTATGGAAAACTTACCAAAACTCCAAAATCAAGCTTGAATCGTGCTCCCCAAGCTTCAATGGTCACAAATCTTCAATCCCCAAGCCAAACTTCAACCAAAAGCTCATTCTCTCTCTTTTTCTTCTCTCTCTCTCTTTCTCTCTCTAGTCGGGTGTTTCAAAAGTTGGAATAAGCTGAAATGTCTAAAACTGTTTCTTAAAAACCGATTTCCCGATAGCCGTCCGGACGGCCTATTATCCGTCAGGACGGATTACTGTTCACAGAACTCACTGCCCTCACTCTAGGCATATCCGTCCGGACGGATTACTGTTCACAGAACCCAGTTTTTTCTCAAATTTATTTTCCAGCTCGGTCTAAGCTTCGATTTGATATATTATGGGCCCGAAACGGACATGTATACTAAACGTTATGACCCATTTACCGAACCAAGCGCGAAACTATTTTTCCATGATTCCGTACTTCACGGATCATCCGTATTTCGACTCAAAACTAAATTTTTTTGGGTCGGGGTTTCACATCCTTCCCCCCTTAATAAAATTTCGTCCCGAAATTTAACTACATACATACCTGAATCTCCAAACAACTCTGGATACTTTTCCTTCATTCTGGATTCCAACTCCCAAGTTGCTTCTTCAACTCCGTGATACATCCACATCACTTTTACTAATGGAATCACACTCGACCTCGTGACCTTGTTCTGTCGGTCTAGAATTTTTACCGGTTGAAGAGTGTAACTCCCATCTTCTTCAACTTCCAACGTAGTCCAATCTATCACATGCAACGGATCCGGCTCATATTTCCGAAGCATTGATAAATGGAATACATTGTGAACCTTCTCAAGCTTCGGTGGAAGTGCCAAACGGTACGCCACCGGTCCAACCGTCTCCAAAATCTCAAATGGCCCCACAAATCTCGGTGCTAACTTCCCATGTTTGCTATACCTCTGAATTCCCCATCTCGGACTAACCTTCAAGAAAACCTTATCGCCTACAGCGAACTCCAAAGGTCTCCTCCTCCGGTCAGCATAAGACTTTTGTCGGCTCTGCGCGGTGATCAACCACTTCCGGATCTCATCAACTCACTCTCGAGCTTCTTTGACCATCTCCGGTCTTGAAACAACTTTCTCACCAACCTCTGCCCAACACAAAGGCGACCTACAAGGCCTCCCGTAGAGCGCCTCGTAAGGTGCCATCCCGATACTACTTTGGAAAGAGTTGTTATACACAAACTCCGCCAAATGTAAGTATCGATCCCAACTTCCTCCCAAATCAACTACACATGCCCGTAGCATATCCTCCAAAACCTGTATGGTTCTCTCACTCTGTCCATCACTCTGAGGATGATAAGCTGTAGAGAAATCCAACTTCGTTCCCAATGCCTCCTGTAAACTACTCCAGAATCTACCTGTGAACCGCGGGTCTCGGTCCGACACAATAGATAATGGAATTCCATGAAGTCTCACAATCTCCTTGACATACATAGTACTCAAGGTCTCCAACGAATCCGTTTGTTCATGGGTAAGAAGTGTGCAGACTTGGTCAATCTGTCCACTATCACCCAACCCGTGTCATGCCGTCTCTGAGTCATTGGCAACGCTGTCACAAAGTCCATAATGATCTTCTCCCACTTCCATTATGCTACCGATAAAGGTTGCAACAATCCAGCTGGTCTCTGATGCTCTGCCTTCACTTGTTGACAAGTAAGACACTTTGTCACAAATCTAGCAACATCGGCTTTCATGCCCTTCCACCAGAAACTCTGCCTCAAGTCTCTGTACATTTTCGTACCCCCTGGATGCATAGCAAACCAAGAATGATGTGCTTCCTTTAAAATCTCTTGTCTCAACTCATCATCTTCGAGAACCACTAACCTTCCCACATATCGTACTCCCCCATCATTCCCTCGAACCCATCCAAGACTCTCATCAATCGCATCAAATATATGATCCCCATTCTGTGCATCCATAACCTTCTGAACCATCATAGGTCTCGAAGTTATAGAACACAAATAGGTATTTTCCTCTTGACTCTTTAACTCCAATCCAAACTCATTGATTGTCTCCATAATTTCCCACTCATGCATGAATAGGCTAGAAATCTCCTTCTTCCTACTCAACGTATCCGCGACTACATTTGCTTTACCGGGATGGTATTGCAAATCGAAGTCGAAGTCCTCCAAGTATTCCATCCACCTCCTTTGACGCAAATTCAATTCCCTTTGGGTGAATAGATACTTGAGACTCTTGTGATCCGAAAACACTTCAAATCTCTCTCCGTAAAGATAATACCTCCATTGCTTAAGTGCAAACACCACTGCCGCTAACTCCAAATCATTCACCGGATAATTCCTCTCATGTGCCTTGAGCAACCTTGAACCATACTCTATCACTCGGCCCCGTTGCATCAACACACAACCCAAACTGACTCCAGATGCATCGCAAAACACTTGGTAGCCTACATTCCTTTCCGGAACCACTAACACTGGAGGTGTTGTCAACCTCTTCTTCAACTCCTCAAATGCGGCTTCACACTCTTCTGTCCACACAAACGGTGTGCCCTTCTTTGTAAGTTGCGTCATTGGCGAAGCAACTCTCAAAAAATCCTCAATAAATCTCCGGTAGTAACCCGCCAATCCTAGAAAACTCCGGATCTCCGTCACATTCTTTGGTCTCTCCCAATTCAAAACCGACTCAACTTTGGAGTAGTCAACCGCTATGCCTTCTTGAGTGATTACATGGCCTAGGAACTTTACTTCCGTGGCCCAAAATTCACACTTACTCAATTTAGCATACAGTTGATTCTCCCTCAACGTCTGTAACACTACTCTTAAGTGTTCCTCATGCTCTTCCTCTGTAGGAGAATAAATCACTATGTCATCTATAAACACCACCACAAACTTATCCAAAAACGGTCTAAGAACCCTTTGCATTAGGTCCATGAACATCGCTGGGCATTTGTCAACCCAAACGGCATCACAAGAAACTCATAATGCCCATAACGAGTTCTAAACGTTGTTTTCTGGATATCCTCATCCTTAATCCTCAACTGATGATATCCCGACCTCAAGTCAATCTTAGAGAAAGGCCTAGCACCTCTCAATTGGTCAAACAAATCATTGATCCTAGGCAATGGATACTTATTCCTCACTGTAACCTTATTCAACTGCCTATAATCAATACACATCCTCAAACTTCCGTCTTTCTTCCTGACGAACAACACCGGTGCTCCCCACGGGGACACACTCGGTTTAATGAACCCCAAGTCTAGAAACTCCTCTAATTGAGAACTCAATTCCTTCAACTCTGCTGGAGCCATCCGATAAGGCGGAATTGAAATTGGCTTGACGTTCGGATGCAACTCGATAGCAAAGTCAATCTCCCTCTTCGGAGGTAATCCCGGCAACTCTTCCGAAAATACATCCATAAATTCTTCCACTATCCGAATCATAGTAGCTACATCTCCCTTAGGAGCCGAAGTCACCAAACTTGCGACCCTACAATCCTGATACGAGGGGTTATCCATGAAATGAGGGCATGGCATCCCCTTCGATCCCTGTAAATGAATCACCCCACCCTCTGGTACTCTAAGAGTGATCCTCCTTTGCCAAAAGTCAAGCACTCCTTGGTGCTTTGTCAACCAATCAACCCCAAGTATCACATCGATGTCTTTGAAATCTAACACATACAAATCGGCTTGTAGAGATATTTCTCCAAACTGACACTCACAACCGAACACTACTCCCTCCAATGTGGTAAAGTGCCCAAATAGTAAGGACACCGTAAACATCCTCCTAATCGGCGAAATCTCCACCGCTAGTGCGTTCGCTAACAAACTAGTAATAAATGATGAGGTAGCTCCAGAATCAAACAAGACTCTTGCCCAACAATTCGAAATCAAAAATGTACCTCCAATGAAGTTGGGATGCTCCTGTGCCTCCTGATGTCCCATAGCAAAGACACGACCATCCGTCAGGGCATACTGCTGCTACTGAGACTGTCTGCCTCGACCTCGCCCTCTCCCTCCCCATGGAACAGTGGAAGGAAGAGTTGGAGGTGGTACCCCCGATATCTGAGGCTGATGCTGCCCTCCCTGGTTACCCTGCGGACATTCACTCTTCTTGTGGCCAATCTTGCCACAACCATAGCACTTAAACCCAGAAGATCTGCACCCATTCCTCATGTGCCCCTCTTTCCCACACTTGTAACACGTCACCTTGCCCCCTTGAGGCGTTGGACCCTTGCCTCGGTCCCCTTTCTGATGACGAAAATTAGTCTTCTGCTTCTTGTGGCTGCCACCACCACCACCACCACTCTCAGTCACTAGACGCTTCCTCTGAGCCTCATTCCGCTCACTCAACTAAAAGTCCAACGCCATCTCGGTACCTTGCCGCCTTCTTTGCATCGGTAGGAGCAAACTCTCTCCCAAACCGATACAACTCCTCAAACTGCTTAGTGTACTGAGACACCGTCATCTCTGATGTCTGCAATAAATCGAGAAACTGCTTGTCCTTCTCAGTCTGCAGAGGTCTCGGCACAAATTTCTGCATGAACAACTGCTCAAAAGAGGTCCAAGTCAACTCATTCCGTCTCTGACCCATGGACATCCACCATTCATAGGCCACTCCACTCAGATAATTGAAAACAAACTTCACCCGTCGCTCATCGGGTATCTCTAACGTGTCCATCCTCATGCTCAACTGATTGAACCACTCCTCCGCCCCCACGCCTGTTCCATCTCTGGAAAAGGTTGGAGGAGAAGTCCTCCTCAGCTGATCCACCTCATACATACCCCTTCCAGCTCTCGGTGTTGTAGCCACCTCAGTAGTAGCCTCGGGTACCACTCCCTCAGTACGAGTGCCAGTTGCACCTATCGCCTGAGCCACTGCTTGTGCTATAGTCTATGCCTGTGTCTGCACCATACTCATCATGAAACTAGCTAGCCCCTCCATCGTCACCGGTTGCCCCCCTGTGGTAACAGGAGCAACAGGTCCTGCAGGTGGTGCCTACTGATCATCACTCCTAGTCGGTAGTCCCTCATGAACTATCTCTTCCTCTCTCAACTCTGGATTCACATTCGGAACCGAATCCTCAGTGCTAGGAGTGCCTCTAGTGACACGCCCCACCCCAACACAACGGCCTCTACCTCGTCCCCTACCAACTCCCTGTCGGCCTCTGCCACGAGGTACCTCAGTCCTCAATCACACTAGCAACCTAGCCAGGCCTCAGGTCTCAATCACATGTAATCCTGATCCTAGGGGCCTCAGGCCATCCACTACCAGCATGCACAAACTGATAGTAAAAATCAAATCATCAATTTTATAATATCATATAACCATAAAATCAACTCAGCATACATCATGCATACACCCTCTGGTGCCAAATGGTTATAAGATTATTATGAATAAACATCAATACATCATATACAAAATATGTGCTTAGAGTATCTCTCTAGCATCCACATCCTACCCAGGGCCATCCATATCACATCCCGCTCTCACTGATCCGCTCCACTAGTACCTGTACCTGTACCAGTATCACCTGTGGGAAGGAATGAAAGTAGAGGGTGAGCAAGAAGCTCAGTAGGGTTATGAGTAACATGAGTATAGGGCCGAATCTGAAACAATAGGCTATGAAACAATATGAAACCTACCACATGAACGTATACTCAACAATCACATAAAACATCAACCCGGGCAATCCTCTCAATGAGCAAACATCATCGATACCATGGCTCGTTCCATATAATATCGAACGTGAGCAAAGCTCACTAAATCAACTCATCAATATCATGGTCGCTAACCATGACTATTGAACAGGAGCAAGCTACCCAACATCAAACGCTCTTGGATTACCCGGTTGCTTGATCCTACCACGCCCGCACCACTCCAGGCAAGGTCACTCATGAACCATACCTCTAGTGCGTTATCCTACTTGGAGTTCACTTGACTCGGTGGTAACTCTCATCACCTCGTCATCCCTCCAAGTAGCTTTCAAGAATTCTAAGGAGCCCCGAGTCCATACCCGGTCCCCCATGCAACTCTAATGCATTAATACCATGACATGCCGAAAAGATATGTATATGAACAACCTATATATATATATATATATATATATATATATATATATATATATATACGTAACTACCATGATGCATGAACGGAAAATCGCATCGTGCCCATAGGTGATGGAACACACATATTCGGTCATGCAATATCAATAATTAACAACATTTCACAAGAAGGCTCGTTTCCCCTTAGAAGAAATTAAGGCGGAAACACAAATAAACGACCAATGAAGAATCAAAATGCTCTTTAGAATATCGAGAATAAACGATAGAAAGAAAGGATGGAAATCCCCTACCTCGTGTCGAGCAATTTACCACAAATCCCCAAATTCCGTTCCTAGGGTTTCGGTTTGCCCAAACCTACAATGTGGCGAAACCGAACCCTCACACACATCAATATATCAACCAAAACTCATATAAACATCAATTAAATCAATAAATTCGAAATCACTTACTTCTCTCTCTAGAAATTCCTTCCAAACTCACGCCAAGCTCAACTCAACTCCAAAACACAAACCAATCTACATAAACATCCAAAATCAACCTATAATCAACATATCTAAAGCATAGAGCTCATCTCCTTAAGAATCAAACAAATCTAACAAAAACCTAGAATTTCAAAAACTATGGAAAACTTACCAAAACTCCAAAATCAAGCTTGAATCTTCCTCCCCAAGCTTCAATGGTCACAAATCTTCAATTCCCAAGCGAAACTTCAACCAAAAGCTCCTTCTCTCTCTTCTTCTCTCTCTCTTTCTCTCTCTAGTCGGGTGTTTCAAAAGTTGGAATAAGCTAAAATGTCTAAAACTGTTTCTTAAAAACTGATTTCCCGATAGCCGTCCGGACGCCCTAGGTATCCATCCGGACGGATACCCTTCTCAAAACTCACTGCCTTGAATCTAGGCATATCCGTCTGGACGCCCAATTATCCGTCCGGACGGATTACTGTTCACAGAACCCAGGTTTTTCTCAAATTTATTTTCCGGCTCGGTCTAAGCTTCGATTTGATATATTATGGGCCCGAAACGGACATGTATACTAAAAGTTATGACCCATTTTCCGAACCAAGCTTAAAACTATTTTTCCATGATTCCGTACTTCACGGATCATCCGTATTTCGACTCAAAACTAAATTTTTTTGGGTCGGGGTTTCACACAAACCATGAATGGTGTGCCTCATTCAAGATCTCTGGTCGTAGTTCCTCCTCATCGGGAACTATCAGCCTTCCCTCATATCTCACTCCACCGTCAATTCCACGGACCCATCTTGAACTTTCATCAATCTCATCAAATGTAGGATCGCCATTCTATGCATCCATAACCTTCTGACCCATTTGTGGTCTCGAAGTCATAGAACTCAAGTATGCCTTTTCCTCATCACCCTTCAATTCTAATCCGAATTGGTTAATTGTCTCAACAATCTCCTATTCATGCATAGACAAACTAGCCAGACTGTGCTTTTGACCAACTCATCGGCCACCACATTTGCCTTACCTGGATGGTATTGCAAATTGAAATCAAAGTCCTCCAAGTACTCCATCCATCGCCTTTGTTTCAGGTTTAACTCCTTCTTAGTGAATAGATAGTTGAGGCTTTTATGATATGAGAAGACCTCAAACCTCTCTCCGTAGAGATAATATCGCCATTTCTTCAAAGCAAATACAACTGCTATAAGTTCTAAGTTATGAACTGGATACTTCATCTCATGTGATTTTTGCAACCTTAAGCCATACTCTAAAACTCTTCGTCGTTACATGAGCACACATCCCAAACTAACTCCAGATGCATCGCAATACACCTGGTAGCCTACATCCTTCTCCAGTACCACTAACACTAGAGGTGTTGTCAACCTCTTCTTCAATTCATCAAATGTCGCCTCACACTCGTCTGTCCAAAAAAATGGTGTAACCTTTTTGGTTAACTACGTCATGGTTGCAGCCACTCTCAAAAAGTCTTGAATGAACCTCCGATAGTAACCCGCCAACCCCAAGAAACTTTGAATCTTCGTCACATTCTTAAGTCTCACCCAATTCAAAACCGATTCAACGTTGGAGTAAACAATCGCTATGCCCTCCTGAATAATGACATGGCCTAGAAATTTTACTTCTGTGGCTAAGAACTCACATTTACTCAGTTTAGCATACAACTGATTCTCCCTCAACGTCTTCAGAACCACTCTTAGGTGTTCTCCATGCTCTTCCTCCGTTGTAGAGTAAACCAGAATGTCATCTATGAATACTACTAAAAACTTATCTGAAAACGGTTTAAGAATCCATTGTATCAAATCCATAAATACCGTTGGGGCGTTAGTCAACCCAAAGGTCATTACCAATCGTAATGCCCATACTGAGTCCTAAACGCCGTCTTCTGGATAACCTTATCTTTTATCCACAACTGGTGATACGCTAACCTTAAGTCAATATTGGAGAAGTGTTTGGCACCTCTCAACTGGTCAAACAAGTAATTGATCCTAGGCAATGGATACTTGTTCTTCATAGTTACCTTATTCAATTGCTTATAATCAATACAAATCTTCAACAATTCGTCATTCTTTTTCACGAATAACATCAGTGCTCCCCACGGGGACACACTCGACCTTATGAATCCCAAATCCTGTAACTCTTCTAGCTGTGCCATCAACTCCTTCAACTCTACCAGAGCCATCCAATATGGAGGAATCAAAATCGACTTCAAGTTTGGATATAACTTAATTGCAAAGTCAATCCCTCTCTTTTGAGGTAACCCGATAAATCTTCCAAAAATACATCCATAAACTCTTTCATTATCTGAATCGGTGTAGTGAAATCTCCCTTAGGTGCCGAAGTCACCAAACTTGCTATCCCACAATCTTGGTATGAACGATTTTCCAAGAAATGTGGACAATGAATCACCTTTGATCCCTTCAACTATATCACCCCTCCCTCGGGTATTCTAAGTGTGATCTTCCTCTCCTAAAAATCTAATAACCGATGATACTTTGTCAACCAATCAACTCCAAGGATCACATCCAACTCCTTGAAATCCATCATATAAAAGTCAGCCTTTAAGACTACCTCCCTAAATCGACACTCACAACCAAAAGTTATCCCCTCCAATAGAGTAAAGTACCCCATCAGTGAAGTCATTGTAAACATGCGTCGTATTGGCAAAATTTCTAACCTAAGTGATCGTGCAAAGGCACTAGCGATGAATGATGCGGTTGCCCCATAATCAAACAACACTCTTGCCAAACAATTTGAAATTAGAAAAGTACCTCAAATGAAGTTTGAATGCTCTGGTGCCTCCTGGTGTCCCATAGCAAACATCTTTGTCTGAGTAATAGCTAATTGTGGCTGTGGAGTCTGTTGCTAATGCCTAGAGCCACCGCGCCCCCTCCCCCCTATGGAATAGTAAATGGGAGAGCTGGAACCGATGTTGGAGCTAATAACCCCGGTGTTTGAGACTGCGTCTGCTGTGTAGCACCACTATTTTGTGGACACTCATTCCTCTTGTGCCATATCAAATTACATCCAAAGCACCTCGGACCTTTAACCTTGCAGTGATCCTTCTTATGCCCCTCTTTACCATATCAAAAACATGTGATCCTTCCACTTTATGGACTAGGCTTCTTGCCTCGATCCCCCTTCTGAGTGTAGGAGTCCATCTTCTGCCATTTCTTACCACTTCTGCCTGTGCATGAAGAGGTCTGTCCCTTCTGAGTATCCCAATACTGTCGGGAGGTCCTCTTCTTTTGTTTGAACTTTAATGACATATTCACCATCTCATTATAGGTTTGTGATATAGAAGCAAACACCATATCTCCCATACTCGGAATCAATCCATCATAATAGCTCTCCACCTTGCTGCCCTCATCATGAGCAAACTTTCTACCGTACTTGTATAGTTCTTCGTATCGCTTAGCGTACTGAGATATTGTCTAGCTTGGTCAGCCCGGAAGGTCTGAGGAACAAACCGTTTCAAGAACAATGATTCAAAAGATGTCCAGCTCAACTGATACTTTCTCGGACCCATGGAATTCCACCAATCAGACGCATCACCTCGCAAATTGATGCACCTATCTTCCGCTTCTCGACCTTCCCCTTCTCGAGGAAAGATAGGAGGGCCTATCTTCCTTAGCTGATCTACCTCATAGATCTCTTAGGTGAGTCTGAATAGATCCCCACTCTCGTTATTAACTCTAACACTCTATCCCTCTATTCGTGCCTTAGGGATTATAACCGTCCCAACCTGAGCCTGTGTCTGACTCTGAGTCTGAACCAAAACTTGGTTTTGCACCTTTGCCTGGATCTGTGCTAGAGCTTGAGCCTATGTTTGTGCCTGTGTCTACACCACTTGGGCCACATTTGTCACAATCCCGGCCAATACATCCAATGCTATCGGTTGTCCAGAACTAGTTCTCAGAGCAATCTGTATAGTGGATAGAACTTGCTTGGAAGTCCTCTCTTGTCCATCATCAGTCTGTGGTCCATCATGAACTACTCCCTCTCCCATTTGGTCACTGATGCCCGTCTCTGGCAGTGACTCTTGTGTACTAGGAGTGCGTCTAGTAGTGTGCATCACTTAGCTGCCATGGCCTCGGCCTCGACCTCCAGGTCTACCACGTCTACCCCCATCAGTAAGGGTTTTAGTCACCTCTCTCACAATTCATGTCATTCTACGAGTGTCCATATGTGCCATAACAGATAATACTATTTCATACATAATGGATAAAGAGGATTTAAAGAGAAAAAGAGTACATACCGGATATGCAGAGGTCATGACATGGTTTGGAGATTACTAACTCACAACTAGGACCTAACCCCAGATCCTACGTAGAACTAACCTTGCTTCGATACCCAATTGCAACGCCTCGACTCGGGAGGCGCTATGATTTTACCTAGCCCAATATCCATATGGTATTAAGCCCTCATCTTATCAAAGATATTCAATCCTAGTCCCACATCTAGGATCCTCCAATTTCTACAAAGATTTTGACAGCATCTCCCCGTATATCGGAGGATACCTACCTGAAATACGCAGCGCATAAATCATGTAATCACATAAGGCCTCCGGCCATCACATCACATGCATCCACAAACCTAGGCAGGGCCTTAGACCAACTACAACATCGATCCATAATACTTAAATAAACATAAATCCATACATGAATCAAACATAGAGTTCTAGAAAAAATAGTTCACATACCGATTCAGAAGTCCTATCACAAGGCACCCTCCTAACCGTCCCATAATACAGCGAGGAGGTGTTTATGTCGTATAAATGTATTAAACATACACACATATATTCATACTCATAAATCCCAACAAACAAGGATGCTAATCCTTTAACCAACCCTTCCTAATATCTCCAGGTGGCACCATGTCATCCGCCTTCTACAGATCTACAGCATCGGTACCAGTACCGGTCTCAATTGTGTTGGAAAAAAAGAAATGAAGGGGTGAGCATTGTCCCTACTGACTCGAGTTCCTTGAACCAACCCCTTTGGGGTCTCAACATATTGCCTCATGTGGGTCTCATCCGGTCAGAACCAAGCCCGGGTCCCCAAACCCTCCTTCCTCATGACATTCAATCAACCTACAAGAATTTTGAGTCCATACTTGAAACTTCCCATGAGGCTCTAATGTACAACACATGACATGCCATGACAAAATATGATCACTATATACATATATTAACTACTCATGATGCATGACTAGACCAATTCATGCCGATAGATGACCGAGCATTCATAAGCTTATGAAACTAAAGATATAGGCATTTCAGAGTATAACCCTAGGTTCATTCCACCTTACAGTGCAATTAAGGAGGAACACAAACACGACGACCAATGAGAAAGAACGTCTTTATTTTTGAATAATCAATAACGAAATGAAAAGATTGGGCTAGAATCCCCTACCTCGAATCCAAGCTATTAGAAGCTACAATTTTTTCAAGTATTAGGGATTAAGTTTCCGAACCTACCGTATAGAAAATTCATCACCCATTCTCAAAAGTTAATTTCCAACAATCACAATCATCATACAACCAACCGACAAGTCAAGGAAAATTACCTTTCTCACTGTAGAAAACCCAAATATATCAACTCAAGCCTTCAAGCCTTCAATCCACCAAATCATCGATCAACCTAGTATATAACATCATAAAGAGGCTCAAATCCACCTATAAAATCATTCTAAAACACCCATTCAAAGTTCCATTTGAAATCACATAAACCCTAGATTTTATGGAAAACTAGAAATTTACCTCAAATCTTCCAAACTTGTGAAATCCTTCTTGAATCTTTTTCTAATATTCAATCCAAGATTTAATCCTTGAAAATCTCTCAAGAATCTCTCTTTCTCTCTCATTTACCCCCCTCTCTTTCTTTTTCTCTCTCTCTAAAAGTCAGAAGTCCAACAGAAATGAAATTTATGGGTCGCGTAATGGTATTTACCAGCATCGAGCTGTGCCTAGGTGAATGGAATTGCGCCTAGGTGCTCTTGGCCTAAATTTTGGATGAAACCCCTTGTCCTAGGTGCTCTCCTGGGCGTGCACAGAAAGTGCGCCCAGACGGGTTGCCTAGGCGCCCTTGCGCTTCTTTCTCCCTATCTCCACTGTACTGGGCGTTGCGCCTAGGAACCCTATGGTGCGCCCAGTACAGTTTCAACTTCTTGGTTTCTCCTTAATCCCGCCTAGGCGTGATTCCCTCCTCCTAGGCACCTCTGCTACACCTAAAACAACCAAAATACATATTTTTTCTAACTTCCAATAAATCCTAAGTTCGTATTTGGGATAAGTCGTCACAGTTATAATCAGCATGATCAACATGCAAAATAGACTCAAGTAAAGCTTCTCTAAGAAAGACGACAATGAAATAGGACCCAAGTTAGCCAATCCATCAGTCACTTGATTGTTTCCCCTTGGGGTATGCATTACAGTACAAGATAATGTAGAAATCAATGGTCTAATGTCCTCCTCAAGATGACCATAGCCTACATAATCATATCTTGAACTGGAAATTGCATTGAAAATCTCCACAAAATTTCCCCTGAGATAATTCTTTCTTAAACCCAAGTCAATAGCCATTTGAATTCCAAAAAGAAAAGACACAACCTCAACAGTTGTTGCTCCTCCAGGAGGAAGAACTCAATTGTAAGTTGTCAGGTTTATTCATGTGGCACTATGTTTGATTAATTTAATAATCAATTTAGATTAGCTGGGATACACATTAGATAGGAATGCAAGTTAGGATGAGTTGATTTGATGTTGTTGTCTGCAGTGCTGACATGTAACCTGTATCGCCCGGACCCAGAAATCACACATCAAGCAGGTTGCACTACCAATGACGTATACACCATCTTTATGGATATTCTCCCATGTTATCCCATCTTTGGATTCTAACAAAAATTCGGCAACATTTTCTCGTATATCGAAGGGTACCAACCTAGAGTCAACAATCACATCCAATAATCAATTTAAAATACAATTTCACAGCCTAGCAAGGCCTCTATTAGATGTTAGAATTGGGGTAGAGCCAGTTACGGTTCCATAATAATGAATTAGTAACACTGGATATATAGTTGTTACCAGATCTGGATTTTAAAAGCTGATGTGTTTCTCTTGAAATGTTGGTTTGAGTTAGCATCAAGGTGGATTCATACATGGGATTAAATTCGTATGATTCAAATGGTGTAAATGCTGGTTTGTTTCCCATGATCATTCCAGAATTCTTAAATTGGTTATTTCATTTACTTCGACTCATGGAAATATTGATTCTGGAATTTTTCTTCTAATTGATTGTTGGTTACATGTCAGAATAGCATTCCATCAAATCCAATAAGGCCATTGTTTGAATCATTCAAATTGCTTGCAGCTCTTTTTGTTTCAATTCAAATTAAGTTTATTTTTATCTCAGTTTAATGTCTCTTTCTCTATTTATGTCTGGAATTTTATTTTATTTTTCTTCAGAATAATTGTTTGTAAATCATTGTTTTAATTGGCAATATGAAACCTTGTTCTGTATGCTAGATGAATTGAATTCTAGTGATTGTGTTATGCTTGCTCCCGAAGGTTATAATTATTATATTAATGGTCTCTCCAATGACGGAACCGATCGGATAGCATTGGATGTTTTCGATCGGATTCTTGAGGAAAATGATGGAATCCCTACCATTGGATGGAAAAGGATTTAATGAAGTGCGGAGCCTTCAATATGATAACCTCCTTTCGGTAATAAATCATATTTTTTAATCATACTAATTTAATATTATGGTTGAAATGTTGAATTGCCTAAATAAAAACGGGAACCGAGTCCCTCTTATGTGTGCTTATTATTTTTTTACTATATGTTGATGAGGTGTTTTATTCAAGATGTGTTTTTCCATGCTACGTGATTATGTGTAAATTGTATGATTTAAAGTGTTAATATATTTAAATTGGGATTTACGATAATTCAATATCGTACAGTCCACAAAAACTCTGTTCCCAACATTTTAATTTTATTTTAATTTTTATTTTCGTTTTATTTTTATTTCTATTTCATTTTTATTTTTATTTAATTTTCGTCTTATTTTTATTTTTATTTTTATATTTTCTGCTTTTCTAATATTTATATTGTATATTTTCGTGGTGTATAAAAATTATATCGAAAGTCTTTACCTACGATGGAATCGATTTGGGGTATGCATCGGATGCACCCTCGGAAAGATTCTTGAGGTGAGAGCGCTTCTAAGAAATTGGACCATTGGATGGAAAAATTTTGTGAACCTCAATATTAGACTTTCAATATAATTTTTATGTCTCTTAAAATTATTTTATTCAATTTTAATATAGTTTTTATCAAATTTATTTTTATCCTATTTCAATATATTTTTGTATAATTATTTTACTCTATATATGATTCCTGTCATAATTATTTTTAAAAAGTCATTTAATGGGATAATGAAAGTTAAATTGGCAACTGTTTTAAAACAGACGTTGTGGGGTGCCTCACACCTTCCCCATACGTAACAAACTCACTTACCCATTTTCTCTGGATTTTCGCAGACCAAATTATTTTTATGGTGACCAATTGCACCTATTACAATTGGTGGCGACTCTCTTTTAAAATTTCCTTTCGCAAAACCGGTTGCGACAAGTGTTTAATAAAAATACCTCTATTGCGATGGAGTCTGTTAATTTGATTATTGATGATCATGAAGTGGCTAGTGAAGATGTGCATGAATTAGATATGGTAAACAGTTTTGATGCAATCACGATAGAGGCTGCAACAAGTGAGAATAGTCTACCAAACTCAAGTGAAGATACATATACAAATACGAGGCATCCTACATCAGATTCTAGGAAGCCTACATCAGACTCTAGATAGACTATGTCAGACTCTATGCAACGTATATCAGAGTCTGCAGAAACAAAAGTGCACCTAAGCTTCATCCATCTGCAAGAGTGAGACTTCATCATCCTAAGGATCAGGTAGTAGGAGATATTTATGCTCAAAAAATACAATTTGTGTCTTTATCTACTAGTGAGGCCAAGTACATAGCAGCAGAAAGCTATTGTAATCAACTGCTATAGATGAAGAAGATGTTGGCTGATTATGGGTTTGACCAGGGTAAGCTTACTATCTACTATGATAATGTTAGTGACATTAACATATCCAAGAACCCTGTGCATCATTCTAGGAAAAAACACATTGACATTTGTCACCACTTCATTCATGATCTCGTAGAGGACCACGTTCTTTCTCTTAACTTTGTCTCTACTGATCTTCAAGTAAGTAATCTTTTCACCAAGCCTCTTAATCTACAAAGGTTTGAATTTCTTAGGAAGTCCCTAAATATCAGTCCTCCTTGATTGTCTTCCACATGCATCCAATAATGTAGTTTAGTAGTATAGTTCATGTGTTTATGTGATACTATCTCTATTGCATGTTTTATTTGATTGATGTGTGCATTGTTTATGTGGTGTGATGTAATCAATGATAGATTCAATTTAGTCTTCAATTAACTTATAGATTTGTGTACCCATGCTTAGTTTATGGATTTCACTTATATCATGGAACACTTTTAATGGTACTCAGATTTGTGAAACACTAATCTTAAGTATCTTACTTCTCCTATGTCATGTATTTGTGCTAGATTTGTCTCAATTTGCTCCCGTGTTTGTACTTCATGGGCTCCAATAAAAGACAAAGTCTTTGACTAATGCGAAAGCCACCAATTATATTCTTTCATATCTAAAAACTCAAATAATTTTAAAATTGGAGAAGGCTACCTAGTCATGGATGAGAAATACAAGAAAAAAATGAAAAGAGAAAAGTATATTATGAGAAAAAAAATATGTGAAAAAATGGGAGGTGTCTCATGAGTGTGCCTAAGTTGTTGCTTGATTCAAAACATTTACTATGATATGTCTTTTGTGCCTAGTATGAATTCCTTGAGAACCACACACTCATGATCTGAATTATTATTTGACAAAGTGCATAAAGTATGTGTAATGGAATTATGAGCTTGTATTTTTACACCTTGATATTTGTCAATTAAGCTGCTAAATGTAAGTCCTTGATCTCTAATGTCATCTTTTTCATAATTTTGTGTGTTATGGCTGCTAAATATTTGTGTGTGTTTGATTGCATGCAACATTAAATTAATGTAGGCTTCAATTAGTTCATGTAGCCTATATCTCAATCACTTCTCTGCATGGTGACCACATGTTCATTTATTATAAAATTGAAGGTTGATTTATATGAGGAGGTTTTTTTTTGTTGTATATGAGTACTGGAGTCAAACCCCTAAGGTGTTTTCCTCCAAAAGCCTCCATCGTCATTTTCTCTGTAGGTTACTTGCCACAATACTCTCTATATTCTCTCTGAGAAACTCTCTTCATTTTTGATTCATCAGTGACACCCAAAACTCATCTACCAAGGCCTCCATTGCCACATCTTTTGCCAACACAACTTATGCTATCGCAAGTCCCCCTCTGAATCTAGAGGCTACAAAATTGTGTAGATAATGGAGATTTTGTGGTACAATTAAAGGGGATTCATGTGAAGCAAAATTGTACGGATGTTTTAGAACAGCACAAGAAACGGTGACACGTCATAGAGTAGCTGAAAAAGGCTGGGGTTCTTTAGGGGTTGAACGTTTGTGTAAGGTTACATGGGGTTGTAAGAGTTACAAGAAAGGTGTTATGAATTTGGGTTATATATATGGGAGGGAAACCAAGGTAAATGACACACACCGAGTAGTAATATTAGTCCTACTTAAGTTACATCTTGTAGAAGAAAACGACAAGTGGTGAACATGGCCATATTAGTTCAGTAAGAGTGTTGGAGGAGTTTGCTTCAAGTCATTAAATACCTCCTCCCCGTTACAAAACGGTGAGAGAACCTTCATGTATTAGAACGACAATCATTTTGCGAAACCCATAAGTTGAGTTGGAAGCCTTGGGATGCGTGATTAGAGCATGAATCACATTTAATGGTGGCAAATGAGATGTTAAGGAGGAATGTGCTCGACTTATGCTCATAAGTTAAGGAATGATCACTATGTGTAAATAGTGGGCTACAACTACGAGAAAAGCAGCAACCTGGAGATCCAACAACAAGAGACTCAAAGACTTCAATGTGAAGTTATATGTCTTAGAGATGAGAATAGAGGGTTACAATATGAGAATGAAGTCCTGACAAGTCAATTTAGAGATTCGAAGAGGTTTGAGGAAGGTAACTAAAGAAGAATTAGAGGAAGAACTAGTGTTTGAGGACAAGCATTGTATCACATAAGGCTAGTTGCATGTGATCTAGGTTATGTGTAAGAATAAAGCTCATAGAGCAATTGGAAGTTTGGGTGTATGGAATATGGGTCTTAGGAGTAAGAACCTTTGATATTTGATGTATAACCTTGTAGTGTGGTATTGTATCTCGAGCTTGAGTGCGAAACATATATATATATATATATATATATATATATATATATATATATGTATGTATGTATATCTATAGGATGGGTAAATACATTATTGAATGGAATTACTTAATGATTAGCGGAGTATGTATTTATGTGATCAATGAAGGTCAAAATATCTCTTTAAGAAAATGGGATCCATGTGGATTTTAAGATTGAGGATGGATTAACAAGCACGTCCAATGTGTTGTGCAAACTTAGGAATTTAGGCATGTTTGTTAAATTTTGGGGAAAAAATTTGTTTAAGGGGGAATGGATATGAAACCCCAACATTATGTTTGGTTAAATTTTGGGTATTAAGTTACTGAAAATGGATTAAAAGAGATTACAAAGCACTCGAGTTGCATAGGACCGTAAAGAATTATTTTCAAACTAGGTTCACTAAATGGGTCATAACTTTTAGCATACATCTCCATTTTGGGCCCAAAATATATCAAATCGAAGCTTAGACCTAGACGGATGTGAAAATAAGAAGGCATAAATTTTTGAGTAACACAAAGTGTTTGGACACTTTCTGCTGATTTTGAGTCCAAAATTTCAAGAAATTCAAAATGTCCGGACACCAATCGGGAAATTTGGTTTTAAGAGGTTGTTCTAGCCATTCTCACTTTTGGGGGAGAGAGAGAGAGAGTGAGGAACTTAGAGATAGAGGGAGATTCCTTAAGGTTTTAGCTTGGTTTTCCATGGATTAATAAAGCATATCAAGAATCAAGGTGGAATGTTGATTCTTTAATAGTTGAATTGTAGGAGTTAAATATATTTTTTCTAGGAGTATTTAGGGTTGTTTTATTAGTTTCATTCATTTTTTTAGGTTGAGTTGAGATTGGGGAAGTTAAAGGAGGATTTTGGGGAAATCCTAGAGAGAGAAGGTAAGTTCTCTTGATTTGTGATTTGATATCATGTTACAATTGTTAATTAGTGTTGTTAATATAGTTATATGTGTTGGAATGTTGAATGTTGGCCGAAACTCTAAATTTGGATTGTAAGTTGTGCTTAATCAAGGTAGGGGAATTCTTGACCCAATTCTTTTTCACATTGTTCCATTGCTCTTTAAAAGCGGTTTATTCCATCATTGGTCATCTTGCTTTGTGTTCTTGACTTATTGTTCTTAAGGAAGAATGAGCCTAGGATTAATTCTTGATTTATCTTAAATGTAGAATGCATTAACCTTATTTGATGTTCAATCATTCATTGAGCATGGTTTGATCTTATTCATGCATCATGTATAGTTATATATATGTAGGTTAAAGATATATGTACATCATGACAATGGCATGAACATGCATGCATTAGATAAGCATGGGATTCTCAGGTAAGGACTCGTGATACCCTTGGATTACTTGAAGATCACATGGAAGGATGGTGGTGTGTCCAAGAATAGGCACCGATTATATGACTTCATGTGAGGCAACACACCAATGGTATGGCTGTGATGGGGACCATGTGATCGAGTAAACTTGTCTGGGGGGTGTACGGTGGATGATAAGCTCATTCAAATCCATTGGGGGTTTGGTTGGAATGGTACAGTCAATCCATTAATGGTTGGGAGAAGCAGGATTGAATAGGGGAATTTGATGAGCCGGCGTGCATCCATTAATTGTTGGGAGAACCACGATGTGCATTCGATATTGTGATCAAACCATGGTTGGGAAAATTATGGATTTGATTGTTGGTTTGTCAATCTATAATCGAGGACTATGAGGTTGATGAATCTATTTATCCCCGGAGGAAATACTCAAATTAATATTTCTTAATATGTTATGTGACATGATTTTGTTGTCATCATATTGTTGCATAGCCTTTCCTTAAATTTCAGCCTATGATTATATTTGAATCTCTTACCCTACTGAGCTTCTAACACACTCTTTTACTTTCTTCCTCCCCACAAGTGAGACTGGTACTGGTGCCGTTGGTGCGAATTAGTAGAGAGCTACTATGGAATGGATGACACTTGGAGAGGGGATAGGTTTTGAAACAAGTGACTAGAACTATTTGTTATGTTGTTTAATTTTTTTTTTGGATGTATTTATGTCTTATCAACTAGTTGGTACTAGTGTGTGTGGATGAAGGATGGTTGGGAGTGACTTCATGTGTTGAACCTTCTAAACTCGGGAGGACTTTGAGTACTGAACACTTGTTATGATTGTGGAATGTTTGGTGACATTTATATTATGAATTAGTTTGTGCATGCTGCTAGATGGCCAGTGGCCATGCTAGTATAGGAATTGCACGCTGATTGATGGCTTGAGGCCTTGCTCGGTTGTGATGTGATTGATTGTTGTTTTGTTGTGTTGTTTCAGATGGGCATTCCCCGATTTACTGGGAGATGCTGCTGGATTTTTGTTTGATGGATTTGACTTAGTTGGTGAGATAAGGTTAAATCCTTTGGGTGTGAATCACATTGATTACATAGGAAGGTAAGATTAGCACCTTTTGACATTCCGAAATTGAGGCATTACAATGTGGGTTTGGAGTTGGGTAGTTTAGAAAGGGTTCATCAGTTGCTTAGAGTATTTTTCCTTAGTGGTGATCTTGGTATCAATTGGTATGAGGGTAATCGGTGCAAGAGGATACATGGTTAAAGAAGGGTACAAAGCTAAACATCAATAGCAAAGTATAGTCTACCAGGTAGGAAATACTCAAACTTTTGGATAATTCAAAGCTAACTGGTTCCTTTAATTCATATATTGGAGATGCAGGTTCTCGGGTAATATAGTAGAGTATTAGAAAAGGGAACTTTTGCTGCTTACATGAAATATGTTATGTGTTAATTTAAATTGTTGTAGCTATATTTATGTATCATTAACATTAATATTTGATAAATTTGATGAGGTCTTTGTGTTAAACCTCAATTATTGGAAAATGTTATACATGTGTTGTTCAGTTATGTATGATTTTGGATTATGTGGAACTGGTTGAGTGTTTTTTCCCCTATGTTGTTTATATGGTTAAAATGAAAGTGAATTTGTGCTGAAAAACTTTCTTTAGTTGAGAATAAATAATGGGAAGGAATGTTGTGATTGTTGGTCTAGAAACAAGGTAATGGTCATGTACGTACAGTAAGATGAGTAAGGATTCACTGTGTTGAAACATAGTGAAGGGTGGCAAGTAAAGTTAGACGGAGAATGCCTACCTTTCTTAATTGTTGAAGTATATTATGACTTTAAATTTGGAATGGGAAAAGGGTTTGAATATTAGCAGTGCTATGTGAATTTATGATTAAAGTTTGGTTGAAGCAGATTTGATGAATTTATGTTTGATGAATTTATGTTTGTTGATGAAATTTCTTATCATCCGTGGTTTTGGTATTTCCTACGGAGCCTCGGCTCATTCCTGTGCTACTTTTTTTCCAGTTGAGTCTAGCGATGCCAAGCATGCTAATGGTGGGGACCAGACTGCAAACTAGATATACATACCTTGGATATGGGAGATGCCTATTTTGAGGTTACAAATTTTGATTTTGTTGACTAGTAGATATTCAAGTTCTTATACGAAATATGTTTATTTATGTAAATATAAACTTGAATGTTAAATAGTATAAATATGTGGATATGTTGTAAGCAAATCATTTGAATTTAGAGTATTTATTTTAATTAGCTTAAATTAATTCTTAAAATTTCCACATCACGTGCAAGGACTCGGGCGTGACATAGCTCATCTAAAACATACTGTGCTTGTTCAGGAGTCATGCATCTAAATAGAGGGCCAAAGTAAGAGCATTTATATAGTAGTCCTTCATGAATCACATACCTAGTTGCCCTTGCTCTTAGGCATCCAGATTCATTCCAATCCTCGGGTAATTGGCCTTCTATGTAATGCATCATCGGACCATCCAATTGTCATCTTCTGGTTTAGGCAACATCATTTTTGTGGCCATTGCTTCATTTGGAATTGCATGCTATTTCCAAAATGAAGGTCATTTTAGATATTTCATCGACACTAGTTGTGGGTATGTTGTTAAAATTGACGATCCTTATTTAGTCAATGCATCAGCACGTGAATTACTCACTCTTATGATTGCTTTCATTGTGAATGCTTCAAAATTTTCTTTCACACCTTTCAACGACTTTAGATGTTAAACCATATTCATATGTTTTGCCAGTATGACCATTGCAACTAGTTAGTGATTAGCTGTGAATCTTATTGTATTGTCAATTTTTTAACTTCCAATCTTAGGGCAAGCTATAGTCCATTGATTAGAGATTCATATTCTACTTTGTTGTTGGTTGCCCATAACCCACAATGTATGGATCTTTGCACAATGCTTCCTTCAAACAAGACTAGGACTATCCCTAGGTCACTTTCTTTGACGTTGCTCACCTCATCGATTGACAATGTCTACAAGTTGCTATTTTGAACTGATAAACATAATTCATTTTGTGCTTTTTCTTTCATGCCTAGGGTGAAGTCAACAATAACTTGAGATTTGATTGTCGTTCGAGGCTAGTAAGTGATATCATGCTTGCTCATCTCAACCACCCACTTCGTTGGTTGCTGAACAATTATGGATTTTGTAGAACATTTTGTAAAAGGAAAGTCATGAAAACCCTGATACTGTGACTTTGGAAGTAAGGCCTTAGCTTTCTAGCTACAGTGGTCAAGATGAGGGCTAATTTTTCCATCTAGCTGTAGCGCATTTTTGCATCGAGCAGGCTCTTGCTCACATAGTATACTGACAGTTTCTTTGAATTTTCCTCTCTTACCAAGACATCAGTTATTGATGTTTTCAAAATTATAAGGTAGAGGTAAAGCTACTAGCATGTTTTTTGCCTAGAGAGTAATGACAAAAAGATGAGGTACGCTTTCAATTGTTTAAGGTTGTTTCACATTCATCAGTCCATTTGAACTCAATCTCCTTTCTCATGGTGGTAATCAGACTACGACATTTGTCAATCAATCTAGACATAAAACGAATAAGTGTAGTAAGCTAGCCATCATCTTCTCAACTTCTTTCATGCAGGTTGGCAATGGAATGCTCAGGACTAATCTAATTTGTTTTGGATTGGCTTCAATTCCTTGTTGGGTTACTGAAGCAACCAGCTCAAAAAATGAAGTTGTCAACAATTGATTTTAAGGAGCAATTGGACTCCTAATATGGTATGCGAGAAAGAAAATGAATAAGGGGTTGTATGGGGGTCTATTGAATATATGGAAGGTGTTAGGCACCCCCACAACTCTCAAAAAACAGTTGCCTTTAAAATATTTTCTTATTTGGCTCAAATTCATTTTGAAAAATTGATTTGTATGTCCTAATTGCTTTGAATGAACTTTTAAGTCAATTAGAAACTCCACATTTCAACTGAGTGGGCTTGGCCCATTATTATTGTGAAAATTTAGTTTTTGAAAAGATTTGGATGAAAAATCTCTCTTGGAGTGGGTTTTAATGATTTTAAAAAAATTGCACGAGATCATTGGGCTCATTCCCGGCTTGGCCAAAAATGTTTAAGGATTAGATGAAAATTCCACTAAGAGTGGGTTTTGAAAATTTAGAACAAAAGTGCACGTGATCATTAGGTCATTCTCGGCTTGGCCAAAAATATTTTGAGGATGATGAAAATCCCACTTGGAGTGGGTTTTTATGGTTTTGGAGAGGATGAAAAATCACACTTCGAGTGGGTTTTGATGATTTTGAAAAGATACGAATTTTTTGAGGATTTGGTCAATGCACCAAAGAGGTCCACAATAAATAAGTCCAATTCACCCATACTCACAATTAGGTTCTTCCTGAGAAAAGAGAGAACTCATTTGTAACTCATTAGACGGGCCAAATATTTTTAAACCAACTCTTGAGTCCCTAAATAGATTCTTGTAATCCCTAAAAACAAGTTTGTTTTTTGGTTCCACGAAAATCAAGTATTCTAAGTGAATGCCGACAAAAGCCCAATATCTTGAAGGTTCTTTGGTATTTAAGAGAACACAAGACTTCCATATTAGTCTTGGTGCTTTATTAGGGTGTGATGGTTTTGATTAATCATTTTTGTGTTGCATTATTTTCCATGACATTAAAATAAAATAAAATCGTAAATATTTACAAGCCATACCACTTAAATGCCTATATGGTTTTAACCCCCTAAAATATATGCATGCATTTTACACTATTTTCATCCACTATGTATAATGATTACATGTCCTTGAGCCCAAATACCTAATAATCTAAGCCTCAACCCAAAAGACCAATACATATTTTGCAAGCCCAATTAAACACCCAAAGCCCTAAATATATACAAAGCCAAAGTAAGAATATACAACTAGGGGAAATTGCCATTAAGTCTATTTTTTCTGACATATTTGTAAGAAAGTCAGATAAGTTTGGTTAATTGTTGTGAGGTCAAAAAAAGGACAGTTTTGTAATTTTACCTGTAAATTATTTTTGTTAATGACAAACTTACCCTCATTTTGAATATTGGTGTGTTTTTCATGGGTTGTGCTGCCTTGTGTTTTGTGTGTGTATCGTGGAGGTTTTTTGGCGAGTGGCTGTGTCGACTGACTTCGTGTTGGTGTGTTATTGGCGGCGTGTGGCTGGATCTGAGTTTCTGGAGTCTTCACCGGTCGGTCTGGAGAGGATATTCGTTGGTATTTCAATTTTTTGGTGTTATGGAGCCAAGAATGGGATGCTTGAGATGGTGAAGCTTTTTAAGTTGCATTTTTTAAATTTTGGAGGTTGATCTACCACTGGCATTCTCGACGGTTCGTGTTTTTTTAGGTGTTTTTGAATGTACATTGTTTGTTTAGAAGATCTGTATGTATTTATTCTGTATGATGTTTCTTTTTTTTGTCAAATTTTTTGGGGTTTGTCATTGTATATTGTGTTGTTGCAGAGAAGAGATTTTCAATTTTTTATTTTCGTGTGATACTTGAATGATACCCTGATGTTTGGTTTTAGGTTCCATTTTTGAGATGTTGTAGGTTAATCTACCACTACCATTCTCGGAGGGTGATGTTTTTTGAGGTGTTTTCAAAGGTGCATTGTGATTCTTTTGAAGATCTTCTCTTTTTTTTGTTTTGTTTGATGTTCTTTTTTTGTCAATTTTTTTATTGTTGTTGATTGTATGTTGTTTTGTTGCAGGCTGTGAATTTTCAGTTTTTTAATTGTGTGATACTTGGATGATACATTGGTGATTTTGTTGATATTGTGTGTCGTCAGTTGTGATGGGGGAAGCTGTTTTTCTCATGGTTAAGTATTGTTTGGAAGTATTCCCTGTTATGTTGGGGTGTGATGTTGATTTTCATTCGTTAGTTTGTAGAATTGGTGAGAAATGGAGGTGCTTTGAAGCTGTTGACTTTTATCTGTCTTATTCAATACCTAGATATAATAATTGTTCGCTTAGGAATGAAGACGAGTTTAGGACTATGGTTTCGTTGATTAAAGTTCTTGGATTGCATCTTGTGGAAATAGTAGTGGGAGATGTAAATCACAGTATTTGTAGTGTTGCAAGTGCTTCTATTTTGAACAAGAATGATTGTGATGTCAATTTTTTTTCCCAATGCTGAAGATATAAATGAAACTGTTGAAGTAAATAATCCCACGTTTTGTTCTTTGTCTAATGGTACGCATTTACTTTCAACTGCATGGGGTGGTCTTATTACAGATGTTGGCCAGAAATTCGATGGAGGTGTTTCTGAATTCAGGCTTGCATTAAGTAAGTATTCTATTGAAAGAGGTTTCAAGTTTAATTATAATAGGAATAACGAGGATAGAGTTGTGGCTGAGTGTGTTAACAAGTTTTCTCATGGTTGTAAGTGGTTTGTTTGTGCTGTTGCTTCTAAGGTTAACGGTGCATGTTTTATCCGGAAGTTGTGCAATCTGCATTCTTGTCCAATTGTTTTCAGAGATGAGAAAAGTAATAGGATGAGTGTGAAGTTAATATCAAGCTTGATTGTTGATTTGGTTAGGATGAAACCGTCTTTGTGTCCGAATGATATTGTCTCGCATTGTCTTAATTGTTATGGTTGTGAGGTAAGCTATGACAAAGCTTGGAATGCTTTAGAGAGAGCAAAGGCTGATATTTTTGGTAATTCGTCTGAATCTTACAAGCAGTTAGGATTATATGTTGATGCGATAAGGGTTCAAAATCCAGGAAGCCATGTTGTTTTGGATGTTGACGCTGCTTCAAAAAGGTTTAAGCAATTGTTTGTTGCTTTTCATGGATGTATCATTGGGTTTCAACATTGTCGTCCAATGTTGTTCATTGACGAAACTTTCCTAAAGGCTAGGTTTAAGGGAACTTTGTTGTCAGCAACAAGAAAGAATGGAAATCAAGGTGATTTTATGCAGTTATGATACTTTTGTGATACCTTTTTTAATAGCTGTTCATTTTTTTTATTTTTTATATGTATTTGTTGTTGTTTACTTTGTTCAGGATTGTTCCCACTGGCTTTTGCGGTTGTTGATTCTGAAAATCATGATAATTGGAAGTGGTTCTTTGAGAATTTGTTGATTATTGTCAGTGGTGTTCGGTTGATGATGTTTGTTTCTGATCGGAATGTTGGTTTGGTTGAAGCATTGCCTAGGGTGTTTCCTTCTGCAAATCATTTTTTTTGTCTTCAACATTTGAAACAGAATTTGAGGGATAGATTCAGTCATGGTGCTTTTACTAATCGTCAGAGGGAACGGATGGTTTGGTTGTTACGTGAATGAACTGTTGCTCCTACTATTGAAATTTTTAAAGAGAAATTGTGTGTTTTAAAACAAGAAGGAGGTGCTATTGTTGATAGTTTCTTGGAGGATTTACCGTTGAAGCATTGGACGAATGTGTATGGTGTTGGATGTCGTTATGGAGAGATGCATTCAAATGCAGCTGAGTCCTTCAACTCTTGAATACTTGATTGTAGAAGTTTACCTATAACTCAAATGGTGGATAAGATCAGATTGAAGCTAATGTGGTGGTTTTATGAAAGGAAAGTTGAGGGAGGTAATACCTATGTACATGTCTGCAATATTATTTTGATACGTCGATGATACTTGTGTAATGCATATTAATCATTTTTTTCTCATTATTTGGCATCACCAGATGGCTGGGAAGGAGTCTTGTGCCCTAAGATGACCCAAAAGCTACTGAGTATGGTGTTGATGGTCGGTCTTGGCATGTGCATAGGTCATCTGAGAGCACATTCGAAGTTTTTTCTGACCCAAGACATGTGGTGGACATTTCGATGTTTAAGTGTTCTTGTGCTATGTGGCAGCTGAATGGTTTTCCTTGTGTTCATGCTGTGAAAGCAATCAGTAGGTCTGGGAAGAAGATTGAGGACTTTGTGCACTATTATTTCCATGCTGCTACATATTGAAAATCGTACGAGGAACCAATTAAACCCATTCCATCAGCTCTTTTTGTTGATTGCGGTCTTGATGATAATAATGACATTCTTCCCCCTCTTACGAGAAGGCCTCTCGACAGGCCTAAGAAACGTCGTATAAGATCAAGGGGAGAGCAGGTTCGAAGAATCCGTTGTGGTAGGTGTGGAAAGATGGGCAACCACAATAAGAAGACGTGCAAAGAACCTTTGCCGTAAATTAGTTGTTGTTGATGTTTTTAATAATTTTTTAGCTATTTTTTATTGTGGAGGTATCAGTACTGTACGAACATGTTGTTCTTTAAATGAAGTGGTGGTTATAGTTTTAGTATGTTTGTGGTTGTTGTTTTATCATCTAGGTATCAAGATTGTATCATATATGTTGTTCTTTAAATGAGGTAGTGCTTATAATTTTAGTAGGTGTGTCGTTGTTGTTTTTATTATTTTGGTATCATAAATGTATGCTAATGGTATTATGGAATGGTGTTGCATTTAGTTCATGATGAATCTAAATTACCCATAATGTTTTAATTAGAAATGCGGACAGGAAAATATACGAAAAGAACTTAACTTAAAGTACTTAAAACAGAACACATATTGTATATTTTTTGGTAACACACCAATGAACAGTTCATGGAATGATGAAATCTTTCAAGAACATTTCAACCATATGACACTTGTACTTTAAGACCTCTTCCAACGGGAGTTCTTCTTCTACAGGCTCGTCCCTGACTATCTTTTCCATGACATGGCAGACGTGAATGCCGCAGTCAACCCTAATCAATCAAAAATCAAAATTTCCCTTAATTGTTCCCTATTAAAAATCATTGAAATCCTTTAATTATGTTTCTCCTTTTCTTCTTCAAAAGTTGTTTCTTTCTTCTTCTTTTTTCCATGATTTTTCCTTTCCTTTTTATTTTATTGTTTCAAAACATGGGCCAAGCCGTTCTCCCTAATTGGTCCACCTTATTTTGGGCTTAAGTTATGAAACTTATGGATTCGTCAATTGGGCCTGAAAAATGTATTTTTATTTTTCGACTTGGGCCCAAACAAAAATTTGTTACTACAGCTGCCCCTCTTTGTGTGTCTTTTATGAAATAAAAAGCAGACAAAGGTGTAGTCAACTGAGTTTTGTATGAAAAATTAAAAGATGAGGGAGAAGACCTTTATTTCGAAGATTTTGATTTCATCTTTCAAAAAGATGCTCCAAATCATTGTTGCTATTCCCGGCTTGGCTGAAGAAAATATTTTGATGATTTTTTATGGAAAATGCTCGGGATCATTGTAGCCATTCTCGGGATGGCTGAAGTTTTTGGAAAAGGGTTTTTGCAAGTAGCATCACCTTAATAGAAAGAAGTTTCATAAATGGTAGGGACCTTCTCCACATTATGCTCGTAATTCTTCAAAAACAGATTTGTCAAATCCATGACGGAGAATACGTCCAAACCTGTGAACCACCGAGTTTTCCCTCCTGTTAAACTCTTATGTAAGAAATGGATCAACATCTTCTCATCATGGACGTATGGTTGTTGGCTCCATCCTCCTACAATACATAGTCAGGTGGTCGAGAGGAACTCCCACGCCATTGAAAAAGGTGAAAGCGAGAAGCTTAAAATCGTGTGGAATGATCAAATCCTTCACCAAGCATAACCTCTAAGCACTTAATGTACCAGCATAACCTCTGCTCAAGGGTCAGATCCTCCTTCCCTTCTTCCTCTGTACTAGCTACAGGCCACAAACCTATCTTTTGCTAAGACTCTAACAGGAAACCACTATCCCAAGCTAGTCCACTATGCATTGCTGGCATACATCCTGATTGATTCATTATATCATGATCATAAGAAGGGTATATTGAGTCCTCTTTCAGTGAAAATGCTCTGCCACCGCCTTTCCTTTCATAAATTGTGACATTTAATTAATTAGGAAAGTCATATATTCTTTCATATATGTGATTTCATGTCTTGCTTCTACATCAACTCTTTCTACTATTTG
The DNA here is from genome assembly GCA_963580455.1 of Euonymus europaeus. Taxonomy (NCBI): domain Eukaryota; kingdom Viridiplantae; phylum Streptophyta; class Magnoliopsida; order Celastrales; family Celastraceae; genus Euonymus; species Euonymus europaeus. Next base: position 15,233,183 of record OY756967.1, on the reverse strand, counting down.
TACTCCATGGCCCTAGCAATCTGCAATTGAAACCTTGTGTGATGAGGATGGCGATGACGTGAGACAATAGGTGTTATCACTTTCTTTCTTACCACCTTTCATGAGAATAATTTTTGTTAGTTGGTGTTTTGTTATTTATGCATATGCATGATTGTGAATTTATGTGCACCCTAAATATCTTTGCAATTTGACAAGATGATTGACAAATAAAACATCTTTCTTTTATTCAGTTTATTCATTCTAAGAATTGTATACAAAAAGACTACTAGATTTATTCTACTTGAATAATTGGGACTTCAACCACAACTACATTATGTCTTCTTTGAAACTTTTGTTCATCATTTTTCAAATCTCTCGAGAATGCCCAAATCCCTGTTATTTCTGACATGTCCAATGCAGGATTGGAATCCAACTTTCTCAAACACTCCTCGTAACTTCTAGCCCATTCAGACAAGGACATCAAGCGACTCATTGCCAATCACACTCTAAACTTGGTTTCTTTTTGCTCCTATCAAGATTCCTCTAGCATTGTGTGCAAATCAATATTACGCACATCTAAAGCTTTGATCTCCTCCATCTGTTGTTGGTTCTCTTCCAATGTTGCACTCACTTACTCAATCAATTTATCTCTCTCAACTTCAACTTTCCTTTGCTTTTCTCTGTCTTTATGCATATGCAACTATAATTGATAAACATCTTCTTTCCTTGATGTGAGCACCACACTTAGCTTTTAGACCTGCTCACATAATTCCTAAGATTATGCTTGCATCTTTGTCCTTTCTTCTTCCACTTGGCTTATTAACAGTCTCTCTCTTCTCCTTTTCCTCATTTCTCTTTCTAGCTTCATGAATTTCTCCTTCAGTGCATCAAACATCTTTTCCTCCACTTCTTTTTCTTCTATTTCTTATAAAACTTTGCTCTTCAGCCCTTTGCACTTGCTCTCACATTTTTGGTACTTTTCCCTCCATGAATTATAAATTACTTCACTCTCGATTGGGATATCATCTGTATCGTCATCCTTCATCCTTTTCTAACAACACCTCCAGAACTTTCCTTTCCTTTCCATAAGGCATGTCTTACTTTTGAGAGGTAAGACTGTTAAGTTGTGTTACTATCTTTTTTCTCTCTTCAAGTCAATGAACATATCGATCTCTCCATTTTGCATCTACAGTGAATTTTCCAAGCATCATCACATAAGTCTTTTTCCATGCCTCCACTAATTGACGAGACAACCATTTTCCTCTCGTCTTCATGTAAAAAGTCGAATTCCATTAAGCCATGTGTAATAGGCGTACATAAGTTGCATCCTTCCTAACGAAGTAACATTGCAGGGGCTTGACTAGTGCCACGCTAAGGTCCCACTAATGGTACCCAATTATAATCTTCACACTTGTAAAGTAACCCCTTTGGCTTTTACCATATTGCCTTATCAAAAGTGAGTTTTGGCTTTAATTCTTCTAGAAAACGCTTCCACACATCAATTGTTGGCACCTTAGACTGCATCTCTGCTGCTTTGAAATTCTGAATTGGATCTCTAAACAACCGATTATGATCTTCAAACATAACAATTGGAGCACCAACCCTCTATGGATTTTCAAATGACTCTCCAACCAAAGTCCCAATAACTGTGAGCATCCTCTAATGTTGCATTATCCTTGAATGCAATAATGACTGAGAGATCGGATCGTCTCACATATGATTGCGGGTAACAGATTAGTACCATACTTGACAAGGTGAACTAACACGCCCAAAATAAGTTAGTGGATTTACACTTTCCCAAGTGCAAGATTGTCAAAGTAATAATAGGAGTAGATCCCAAATCGTCTCACAAAGGCTTTTTGTTTCGGCTTGGATCTATAGATTATTAACCTAACTACTAATTCAATATAGTATTCATAATGTCAAGTGGTAGAAAAATTGAACTAACCATTGGTTAGATTCGGTTTTCCTTCTAGGGGTGATTGATTGGACTAAACTTTAATATGCGATATATGCAATGGAAATGGAAATTATACTAATGCAAAAAATCAAAGACAAAATGAACACATCTAAGCATATCACAGATCATTAAAGCGAAAGCTAAATCAGAATGGCCAATAACCAAGTAGATTAATCTAGAAATTGGGAATCCAAATTTGATAATTAAATGAAATAACAATAAGTAAAGAGAGTTTAGAAATCAAATCCAATATTGAGAGTTGAGGAAAAATGGTCTTCCAATCTACAAATAGAGGTTGAAGCTAATACAACTTGGGCTCCTCTCAAGCTATACAAGGAGGAAGAACTTCTTCTTCTAGTTGGTTGGTCTCCAAAACTCCTAGAAATCTTCTTGTAGATGATTTTCGAACTCCTCTCAAGCACCAAAATGAAGAACAAAGCAAGAGAACAAAATCCCTAAAGTCCAATGTGATTTTCGGCCAAAGTGAGAGTTATCACACGAATAGGGTCTCAAGACCCCTAAAACCCTAATACATATGTTAAAAGACCATCTAACCCATTACTAATGAGTCTCATTGGTTAATTACATTGATTTTCCCAAAATAGCCATTAAAAAGACATAGAAACAGCAGTTATTGGGGTGCTGTTCGGTCAGGTGCTAGTGGCATCCCGACTGGAGGGGCTGAAGAAACTTGCTGTGTAATACTCCGACCCGAAAAGAAAAAAAATACATATACAAATTTAATAAGAGTTGGGGTTAAAAAAATGAAATCAATTATATTATAATTATATATATATTAAATATTATATAATAAATGAGAGGCGCCACTTTCGGTGGCCATGTTTTGGGGCCACCGAAAGTGGCCTTTATTTCATGGGCAAAAGCCCATTAGTTTATTTAAAAAAATGAATTAATGGAACAAAAGTTCTAGTAACATGTTTCGTGTTAAACAAAGGGAAGAAAGAACTTTCCTTGACACTGTGTCGAGAGAGTGAATAAGAAGAAGCAGAGAAGGAAAAGGGTAATTTTGGGAAGATTAGGCTTGTGTTTAGGAGGATTTGTAGTTGCCAATAACTTCTAAGCAAGATTTCACAAGAAATTTTGGGATTGAGGTAGGTTTTTCCTTATTTAAGAAACTAAGCTTTGGTGAAACTTTAATAAATTTTTTTGAAGAGACGAAATTTATGATTAAGTAGGCTTGATTAGAACTTGATTATGTTTATATATGTGAATTTTATTATTGATTTGGGAATTTCAAGCTTGGAGGCAAATATTCAAGGCTTGGTAATCTTGGAGAGAGAAAGGTAAGGGTTTGGTTGATGTTTTAAATTATTTGTATTGTTAAGTGTTAAAATTAAGTTGGGTATGTTTAGTAAAGTTTAATTATGATGGCAATTACTAGATTCTTGAATAGATTAGAGTTGTGAACTCGGTTGGGCGTAATCAAGGATTGAAAATCCTTGTATTGGAAAAATGTAAGATTTCTTTAATTTTTTGTTGAGTAACTAGTTATTAGTATATTGAATTAAGGTTATAAAAATTATGAAATAAGTTTGGGTTTTGCGAAATTGATAGGCTGAGGAAAAGCCGAAACCATAAGGTTGAGTTATTGATTTTTCTACTTTTGCTTGGATTCGAGGTAGGGAATTCTAGCCCAATCTTTCAGTTCTTTTTTATTATCTAAAAATGCGTTATTTAATCTTCATTGTTATTCATATTTGTGTTTTTCCTTATTTACTCCCTAAGCAAAAAACGAACCTAGGATTATTCTTGAATTTCCTAACATGTTAGTTTGCATTCCCGGTTGATTGTTTGGTTTTATATCCAGCATGTATGGTTCTTATTCATGCATCATGGCTAGTTTTATATATAACCAGGGTTCGTTTATTGCTATATTAAATTCATGGCATGACATTGTTGCATTAGAGCCACATGGAAGTGTGAATATGAATTCGTGATTTCCGTAGGTTGTGTGAACGTCATATGGGAGGAGGGTTGTGGAACCTCAGCTTGGTTGCAACCGAATGACTCCCATATGAGGCAATAAATTGAGATCCCGAGGAATCGATTCAAGGAACCCGAGTCAGTATGGACAAGACTGGCGTCTTATAAGTGGTATGTTTTCCTTATTGAGTCGTATGGTGGCAGTGTTCATCGATAACGATGTGTGGAGATGGATGTCGAGGCGTCGTTCCATTGGGACTTACAGTAGGAAACAAGACAAAGGTTTGACGAGTGTTTGATATGGTGGTTCATAGTCTTTGGCATGTTGCTGCATTGACTTATCTTTTAATTCAGCTACTATATTTCGTTATCCTCTTTGCCCCTACAGAGCCATTGCTCACCATTTACTTTCATTCTTCCACACAGGCGAGACTGGTACGGATACCGACACTACGAATCTGTAGGAGGTGGGATGAAAAGGTGCCACCTAGAGACACTAGAATGGGGTTAGGTTAAAGAATTAACTTTCTTTAATTTGTTTGGTAATATATATGCGGATTGATGACTATGTATGTTTATTATCTTTATGAACACCTTGACGATGTATGGATGGTCCGAATAGGAGGGTGCCTTGTGATAGGACTCTTATACCTGGATGTGAACTTCATGGTTTATATTGTGCAGGATTAATATCTTAAAGATATTGGATTAGGCTTAAGTAGTAGCGCCTCCTGAGTCAAGGCGTTACATGCTGTCCGGGTTTGTGCATTGGCCATCTGGACGGCTAAGCCATTTTTCTCCTCTGCTGCCATCTTTGCTTCATCTGTTGGGACAGCTTTTGATATGCGTCCGGACGAATGACGGTAAACTTCATTTTTCAGCTCCTCAATTTTTCATTCTTTCCATAATGATCTCAATCGATTCGGAGCCTACAAAAACCATTCAAACAAGTCATAAATTATTGAAACAAGTGTCAAAACCAATTTTAGGTTGTGAGAACCAAATCCGACACATTGAAACCCAAATGCTTAAGAGATATCATTTCCACATCTTCCATCCACTATACCCAAAACTTGGATTTTAAATCTCTAAGCAACCAAACCAAATTGAACCACTACAAAACACTTAAAATGACTATGTCAAAGTGTTAAATTGTGCATTGGCTCATTAAAACTAATTTCAGCAACTCAAACCTAAAATGTGGCTGTTAGACATTAAAACTAAAGTTTTCTTCTTCCAAACTCGACAAAAAATATATAAATTATCATCCCAATCACGAACCAGCTTAATCACATTCTTCTCCACATATTCTCCTGCACACGGAAATAACACTGTTCCATATACTACCAGAGAAAAAGTCATATGTTCCTCTAAAGTCTCAAATCTTCCTCGAATAAAACCCATCAATTTGTTTATAAGAAATACCCATCTAGCACCTTTATCCTTTCTTGGAGTCTTGGTCTGATCTATCTTTAGAAGCCTGTGAACAATCCTTCTGCCATCTGTAACTTCTCCTGGGTTGTAGACTTTGTTGACATGTGGATCGTACCCCAACAGTTGTCCATATTCCTCCACCAATGGAGAAATTTTCATAAAGTTTAGAGTGAAACATCGATATGCAAGATCTCAATAATGTATAGCAGCTTGGAGAAGGGTTGCAAGTACCTTGATGGTTAACAAATGCCCAATATGCCCATAAATCTTCTGAAAGCTCTGACGTGCTTCAATGCTTTGCTTCTACCAAAACTATGCCAATCCTGGTGGTACTTGCCCTTGAAATTGCATTTTCTCAACTCCTAATGGCAAATCTTCCTTCAAACTGTCCCAAATCACTATTTCTATACACATCATCTTGTCGAATTGTAAAGAATGTGCCTAGTGAATGCATGGGAGTATGAAAAATAAGTATGTACATAATGTTAATAGATGTAGTAGAAAAGTATTTGTATAAACAATTAACAAGTATGCTAACAAGTATGCACATGAGTCTAACCTAGATCAATATGTGCAGGATAACTATATAAAAGATATGAATGAATATATGTCTAATGATTATATGTCAACATGAAGAGTAGATGTAAAAATACATAGACGTACAAAAAATAAATAGACTTAAAGATAGGCGAATTATCCATTGTTCCTAAACAGGGTCAAATTCCTACAAACTTTTGAATGTTTCGAATCAGTTATATGTTATCTAATGTGCATATGGGTTGCATATCTAACTACAACGTGACTACGCGAGAGGCTACTGGATCATGTTAGCTCACAACCCATATCTGGAAGTGGAGCCCATCCCCCAATACCTTAAAGGAACGTCAATCCAGGAGAATGTCTTTCCCTGCTTACGTGAGAACAAAATCCATCAAAAACAAAGATCAACCCTTACTAATCACTAGTATGACTCGAGTTTTCATGGTTCATGTGTGTGCGTGTCAATAGCGATGTGTGTGTGGAGAAATCATACCTTATCCTTACTCGACCGTTAAACTTTCACAAACCAATAAACCTCTTAAATATCTACAATCATTAACAAAAAAATTAAATTCCTCAAAATATCAAAGAAATATAAAAACTATAAAAACACACAAACAAATAAGCCAAGATAAGAAAACACCAAAACAAAAAGGCTCGACCCCTTTGGTACAACAACCACTCCCTAGTGAAGTCACTAGCTAAAACAATCGGCTTGAAAAATGAAGTCGCCACCAATTGATTTTTCATTTTGAAAAATTGATTTTTATGTCCCAAGAATCCAAATACAATGACTGAATGTAAAAACAATAGGTAAAGAGAGTTTAGAAATCAAATTCAATACCGAATGTTGAGGCAAATTGGCCTTTCAATCTATAAATATAAGTTTAGGCAAATCCAACTTGGGCACTCTTCAAGCTCTACAAGGAGGAAGAACTTCTTCTTCTAGTTGGTTGGGTCTCCAAAACTACTAACAATCCTCTTGAAGATGATTTTCGAACTCCAAGCAAGAATCAAAATGAAGAATAGGACAAAGAGAACAAAAACCTAGGAAAAATATGTAATTCTCAGTCAAAGGTCAAGATTGTTTTAGAATGGGGTCTCTAGACCCTGAAAACCCTAATACATATGTTAAAAGAATATCCTAACCCATTACAAATAAGTCTCATTGGTTAATTACATTGATTTCCCGAAAATACCCTAATACATATGTTAAAAAGGTTGCTTCATTATGAAACCAAACAATTCTCATGTGTGTATGCTTGACCAGTTGGAACATCCATGCTATCAACTCATATTAGAAATACAAAAGTGGTTCATCAAATGAATTTCAATGAAGTGCGAGCCGCCATATGCTCACTTTTCAAAACTTCTCTCCACTAATGTAGTGCAACACGCACAATGATCCAATAGGACTTTACAATCATCTAACCTAAGTTGAGGCTATGGGTATGTTAAAATGGAAATTTTAAGCTTAAACCACAACTCGAATAGACATGTCAATGTAAAAATAGTCATACATATGCACATATACCACAAAGTAGTTCCAACTCACATTTTACACTCACTTTGCCTTTTCTTTCACTTTTTCTCTTTTTCTCTTTTTCTTGTATATATGTGCCAAAATAGTTTAATTGGTGGCACGCAACCTTCTTACTCTATACAGATATCCCAAACTTGGATATTCCCATTCAATGAACTATGTTGTTGCCTTTTTTATTTTTTTTCTTCTTTTTTTTACAAAGCATGTAACACTTTACAAAATGCACCATCACCAAAAACTTATAACTCATATATCTGCACATCGCTCAACCCATATGCATGATGATATACACAAGAATCCCACAAAAACATGTCTATCCAATTGTGAAGGTGATGCAAGGGGAAAATTTTGTTCTAGCTAGGTATATACGTAGGTGCTTAAAGAAAGAGATTAACAACAACTAGGGATACATTTAAGGACGATAGGGTGGAAATTAAGGTCAAACAACCAAAGAAGACCTATGTCATCTCATCAATTGAAGTGTGGACTAGGATTTTGCCTCAAAAGTTTATCAAGTGAGTTCTAGTGCTTGTGAGATTCAAAAGATTAACACTAAGCAAAACTTCTCTAAATATCTAATACCTCAAAACCTCATGGTCGTGTGCTGAGGGGAAAAGATAAATAGTCCAAACTTCAAAATAAGACAAACTAAAAAGTCAAGCAAAATATCATTTCCACATTTTCAGCCACTATACCTAAAACTTGGTTTTTAAATGTTTAAGCTACCAAATCAACTTGAACCACTACAAAACACTTAAAATGACTATGTCAAAGTGTTAAAATTTGCATTGGCTCATTTACATAAATTTCAGTAACTCAAATATAAAATGCGACTTTTACAGATTGAAACTTAACTTTTTTACTTTCAAAACCCCCCACAAAGATATGCAAAACATCATCCCAATAAATCCACAAGAAATAAGTCTAATTCAACCATACTCACAAACAGGTTCTTCTTGAGAAAATAGAGAACCCATTTAAGGCTCATTAGATCGGCCAAATATATTTAAACCCACTCTTAAGTCCCTAAATAAATTATCCTAATCCCTAAAAATAAGTTTGCTTTTTGGTTCCACGAAAATCAATTACTCTAAGTGACTGTAGACAAAACCCCAATATCTTGAAGGTTCTTTGGTATTTAAAGAGAATACAAGGCTTCCATATTAGTTTTGATGCTTTATTAGGGTGTGACGGCTTTGATTAATCATTGTCGTATTCCATTATTTTCCATAACATTAAAATAAAATAAAACCCTAAACATACATACTACATATTCACAAGCCATAACTTAATTGACGATAACACCCTAAAATATATGCATGCATTTTTACACTATTTACATCCACTATGTATAAAGATTACATGGCCTTAGGCCCAAATACTAAATAATCCAAGCCTCAACCCAAAACCCCAATACATAGTTTGCAAGCACAATTAAATACCCAAACCCTAAATATATACAAAGCCCTAGTAAGAATATACAAGGGGAAATTACACAAAAGTCACACTTTGTGCCACCGTTTGTCATTAAGTCAAACTTTTTTCTTATTTACCATCTAGTCATACCTTTCATAGTTTTCAAGGCAGTTGGTAATAAGTTATTTTTCATAATACCATTCTTGCCCTTATGAGGCGCCGATACCCATATATTGTATGGAAGCTGTAGTGGTCTTGCTTTTACAGAGGAGTGTAGTTCATGGTGAGGGGTAGCTGGCGGTGAGTTCATACAAGTAAGGGGGAGCTAAGGGTGAGCTACGTTATGGTGGGAGCAGATGTTGGTGAGTTTCGGACAAGTAAGCAAGGGTGAGATCCGAATTGATGGTGAGCTAAGGTGTGGTGGGGGAGCTGTTGGTGAGTTTTCGACGAGTAAGTAACTGTGAGATTCGGCGTCAGGTTTCTTCTTTTCTTTGTGGATCCGGATCGATTTTCGTGTTCGCCTGGTAGAAATTTGTCTTTCGCAACAATTGTGGTTAACTTTACATTTTGTTTTGTTTTTTGGATTTTCTGTTGGTTCTGGGTAGTTATGAGTTCCAATATCTTTCTTATGTGCAAGTATAAGAATGATGTGGTACCAATAATGGTTGATCTTGATTGTGGTTATGATGTGTTCTTGAGGAGGTTGTGTGAAAGTTTTGTTTCATTAGAGATTGATAAAGTTTCGTTGACATATTCTGTTCCAGGGTATGATAGGTGCAGTATCAAGGGTGAACGTGATTTTATGACAATGACATCTTTAGTCTGTGCATTTGGGTTGATATTTGTTGATGTTGTTGTGTCAAATGTGGGGAGTAATGGGGGTGCTAGCTTGGGTAGTGTCAACATTTTAGATGCGATGGGTGATAATGTTGGTCTAGATGATACTATAATTGCTACTGATAATGTCAATTTGACTGATACTATTGTAGAGTTTGGTACTGCTAACGTCAAACATAAATTTGATGCATATAATTCGTCTTCCGACAGTAGCAGAAATCGTTTATCTGGTAGTTGGTCTGGAGAAATTAGCCATGTCGGACAGGTATTTTATAAAGGTGTAAATGAATATAGGAGTGCTTTACGCCGATATTCAATGGAGAAAGGTTTTGAATTTGATTACGTAAGGAATAATGATCGTAGAGTTGAGGCGCATTTTGGTTCATAACTTCTGTTGCAATCAAAGAAATTTTGATGCTGACTATATCAATTTTCATTTATTTGTTTTCTTGTTCAAGTTCTCCAATTTTCCTCTATACAAACAGTATCAAACAGTGTCAACGTATCAGTGTGACAGACAGTATCAAACAGTGTCAAATTACTCACCATTAGTATCAGTGTGACAGACAGTATCAAACAGTGTCAAAAATATTATCGTACTATAGATGTACTATAAAATTACTCACCATTAGAATGGATACTGTCCTCTCCAACCTTAGTATTTTGTCCCGGGTTGTGTCGTTGTATGTTCGTTTTTTCGGGGACAGTTTTGTTGCTATTTGACTTAATGGAACGTTGTCCCAATCGTCCAACTTGTTCGCATTACTATCGTCGTCATCACTGCTAGTGTCCTCTGCACTATGATTATCACTATCGTCGTCAGTATCCTCTTTAACAGCATCATCACCGTCACTTTCTTCATCACTAATGTTATCTTCACCAGTTTCTTCTTCAACATCATGTTTTGGCGCTTTTCCCTTTGTAGATTTACCTCGTCCATCCTGTTGGAATAGTATCAGTAGTATCGTCAAAGGAAAATCATTAGTATCAGATAACATAATAGTATCATATTAAAATTATTAGTATCAGATGCCAAGCAGTATCATTAAAGTAGCATCACAAGTATCATGTGTATAAGCATAATCATTAGTATCATGTAAAATGTTACCTTTAGTTTCAGGAGGTCATCAACACTAGCAAGATTAAGTAATCGCGTAAACTCCCTTAAATCCCATCTTGCACATCCAATATTTGATTTGTCCTCGTTAATGGGTTTGTAAATTTTGAATTTCTCCAAGAACCAATACTGCAAATAAACGTGATGGACAATATCAAAAGCCCAATATCAAATCAGTAATTTAAAAGCCCAATACGTGTATCCATGATAATCAACCTATTAGATTAAACTAAAATGATCTTGGACCAATGTTCAATTACCCAAGCCCATATCCATGTGTACTCCAAACCAAATTAGTAACTTTCTCCTGCTATGTCCAAACCAAGAGATTCAACAGCTTCTTCCTCTTAACCAACAATGAAACTCCATCAAACTCCATTGTAGTTAAAAACGCAAGCACAAAACCAGGACACATACACATATTTATCCAACACAACCAAACAAAAGCAAAAAAAGCTATCTCCGAATGATCCTGTGTTCAATTCAAGGAACCAATCAAATTAGAAGAAATTTAGTTCAATGAGACCAAAATTTACCTTTCAAAAGAAACAAAATCTAGATTAGTAAAGGAGTCTCGGGTGAAGCAAATTTTGAGTAAAAAATCACCGGATGATGTGAAAGGTTTTGGTTATAGGCTGTTGGAGATGGGGATCGGGTTAGGTTGAGTTGAGTCATTTTGGGTGGATGAAAAGATCGAAGATGGATAGATGATGACTACTGTGGTATGAAGAGAATTAGTGGTGATTAAGAGGATTGGGTACTAGTGGTGTTGGTATGACGCTATGATGGTGGGTGATGGTCACGAGTGAGATGGTGAGCTTGGGATTTTCTAGAGATGGTATGTGAGCTTTGGGGGAGTGAGTGAGATTTCAGTGGGGCTGCTGGTGACTGGTGATGTTGAAGAAAAGAGAAGCTCCAGTAAAGACTAAAAGAAAGGGTGATGTGTGACGAGTTAGGCAAAAAAGAGAGCCGTAAGAGAGAGTGATGAGGTCAAAAAAAGTGAGTCCAAAAGTGAGGACCTTCCACCTATTGTTATATCAATAAAATTTTCAACTTTTGCATCCCAAAAATCTCTCTCAATCTCTAATTTTTCAATCGAAAATCAAAATTTCCCTTAATTGTTCCCAATTAAAAATCATTGAAATCCTTTAATTATGTTACTCTTAATCTTTCCCCTTTTTTATTTTCCTTTCTTTTTTTCCTTTTCTTGTTATTTTTTCCTTGATTCCTTTCCTTTTCCTCTTCAAAAAATTGTTTCTTTCTTCTTCTTATTTTTCCATGATTTTTCCTTTCCTTTTTTCCTTTTTATTTTATTTTATTTTTTCAAAACATGGACCAAACCCTTCTCCCTAATTGGACAACCCTATTTTGGGTTTAAGTTATGAAACTTATGGATTCGTGAATTGGGCCTAACAAATGTATTTTTATTTTCCGATGGCAAGCATCTTTTTTCCATTTGATTTGAATGGTTGCGCGAGGAATCATGTCTTCCATAGTTTTGCAAATTATATGTGGGTAATGTCTCATAGAGGCTAGCATCCAGTAACATGCCATTCTTGAAGGCACAAAAACTATTTATGGATTATAGTTTGGTATAAACACCTTTTATTTGTTGAATCTGGTCATGAAATCTGTAGTTGACTTGCCCTTGACTTGTACAATTTTGAACAAGTCCTCTAAGCATATGGGTATCATTCTACTGTTAGAAAAATGCATCAGGAAGGTGTCAACTAGATGGTCGAACGAGGATATTCCACCTATAGGTGGGCTGATGATCATTGAAGGATGGCTCCAATTACACTTGATCCAAAACCTTTGCATATGCAGACCTCTCTCATATCTCTTGGAATGGCAGTTACCAACATCTTTTGTTTGTAATAGGCTACATCACAGGAATTACAAACATCGCTGGTGCCTCCGCATGGGTGATCTCATTCATTGGAGGGTAATGCTTGGCTTTCTCATTTGTATTCAATGAAGGAGATGTGGAATAATTTTTACTTTTCTCGTTTGATGTACTAAGCATCACTTTATTGGCAATGTAATAAAAAGTTGATCATGGAATGCAATTATTCAAAACAAATCAATTGTACCAATAATTTGGCCATATACGATCAGTGTCACAATGACAGTATCAATGAAATAATTGACGAAAGATATTACAACTTACTTATTTTTCTTCTGTCTTTCAATTTTCAGTAGTTTTGCCTTGAACTCTGGTGTGCGATACTTGTAAACTGCTGATCTTTTTTTCATAACCATTGCTTTTGTTGTGTGCTCCACCATTTGGTATTCCTCTACATTGCACACTTCAAATTCAGCTTCAGATATTACATTCTTCCTTTTTGGATGCATTTTATGCTTTTTGATCCCTACATACTCAAAATCTAAGCCAACATTTGCCACTTGAGGTTTGTTTTTAATTCTTCCGATCATTGAAGGTGTCTCCTTCTTCCTCTTGCATGTCTCTTTGTTGTTATTGACTTCGTGCACACTATGTGAAAGTTTTTCGTTTGCTTTGTTGGATTGTTCTTTCTGCTTCTTCTTATATACTAGTCCATATCTGGTAGTCAAACTGCTAAAGGAATAACATCACTTATGGGCAACACATTGGTGTTTCTCTAGAACACTGCAATTATGTCATCAATCTATGCTTTTAGCTTATTGAACTCGCACTTTAAGTGTTGATCATCCTTCACAGCTTCTTCATGTAGAACATTCACTTCATACAATTTCTTCGTGAGGTCATCTATTTGTTTATTTTAGATGACAATTCAAATCTCATGTCCTTTATATCTCCTTGGAATTTTTCCTTATCTTTCGTCTGTAGTGCAATCTTGAACTGTAATTGTTCAATTTCTTGCTCAAGTGATTCTGTCTCCTTCTCTAACACTTCAATTCTAAGAAATACATCAACTTGTGATTAAGCTGCCTCATTTAATTGTTCATGAACTGCATGAGTGTTGGATGTGTCTAATTCTTTTGCATGGAAATCGACATTATCTTTATCTGGAGTGATAACTTCATTAAATAGAGTATCCAATCGGTGATGTGGAGTGGCAGAGTTTGTGCTATCGTTACCATGACTACTCTCATCATAACTAATGCTTGGGACTGTGTCCTTGTGGTGGGCAAGTGAATTTTGATGTCGTAAATTCATAGCTCTGATTCCTTCCTTAGTAATGTTTGACACACCTTCAATCATGCCCATAGCCTGCAAATAATCGTAAGGTGAAAATGTCAATGTCATATGTTGAATCCAATTTAATATCTATTCAAAGAAGTACTCAATTAAATTGCAATTTACAATCATATAACTTGAAAATGTGATAGGAAATTACTCAATCAACCACTGACGTCCCACTTTAAGAATCTAGAAAGTAGTCCATCATTAAATAAGGAAAAGACGTCGGTATGCTCACAAAACCAATAGCGTAAGATGAATACTTAATTGCATTAGTTATAGTTATAAATGTGATGATATTAATGCGTGTAATTAATGAATGTACTTACCGATAAAACGGTTACGCATCCAATCAATTTTCTTAGCTCATTGTGATTCTTTAATATCGATTTCATAAGGTGATCAAATATAGCTTTCGATCAATTGTATCCTTTTACTTCATCAAGGTCATAAACATAGTCTATGAAGGCCCATGGGATTTGGTTAGCCCTTGTGCAGAAAAAATAGGGTCAAGCAGATATACAACATCAACATACATGCCAAATCATATGCATCATCATCCTTTTTTCCCAAAATAGCTTTTCTGGCGGCTGCTTTTATGATCTTGGCTTTCATGTGAGCTATATTGCTACCAAAGCTTCTCTTCACAAAAAAAAATTAGATGGATTTGAATTTCTTCCAATTTTCATATGAACATTACTCGACTCTATGCCAAATATCAATGCAATATATGTTTCATCAAGCAATAACTTCTTAGAACAAATAGCAAAGCAACCATTGTTATCATCATAGGTACGAATAAAATTATCATTCTTCTTTGTCTTCAAGGTCTTGTTTTCCTTGTGCTTCAAGGTTGACCACAAATAGTAGAATGGTGTCTTTTGAAGGATTGTTCCTTTGCTGCTCGTTTAGATCAAGACTATCTAGTATGTTTTTTAGAGTTCCGATATTAGATTTGAATTATATTTCCTTCTGAGGCTTATGTGACTTCTTCAATGTAGATGCCTTTCTTTTGACAGATTTCTTTGAGCTACGTCTTAAGTGAGATGAACTGACAGATGTATTTGAGCAACATCTTGAGCAAGTTGAACTCCCTTTGGTCATCTAATACAAAATAAAACAATAACATAGTTAATCCAATGTACTACTATTTATATTGACATGTCTATTCCATTCCAATACGTAAAATGTTATGAACAACAATGCATCATCCCAAAATGTACCGCATTGTCATAGAATTGGGGGTGAACACTGCATAAAATAGTATTTCAAACTAATAAAAATCCACAAACCATAAAATATTGTTGAGTAACACAATATTTTATGATTATAATGTAATTATAATCTCCATTTGACACTGCAACTAGATTAATATATTATGCAACATATAACTACCTTATATGTCCACACATGTAATTACATATTAGAAAAATACATATTCCAATGTAATGTTAGTGCTCATTAAGATTAGGCATAATGCATTTTATTACATGGTGCAATTATCCATGAATATTGTAACATACTGAAAATTTCACCTTGTGAGTAGGGATGGCAACGGGTTGGACTCAACAAGTGACCACTTGTGCTAAAGGCAGACTCCGAAGCAACAGTTGACACTGGGATTGCTAGAACATCTCTTGCAATACGTTGCAATATATGATATTTAGGCCCATTAGATTTCCACCAGGCTAGAATATCAAAGTCATTAGACCTAGGCAACACATCATCCTCAAGATAGTGGTCTAACTCTAGTTTTGCATTTCCATGTCCTCCTTTTTTCCTACTATTGACAAACTGATCAAAGTTGGATAATGAATCTCTGACACTACTTTGGGTAACCTCTGATGTAGCCTCAGAGTCATGGCCATCACTTTTGTCCACAATTTGAGAACTATACTCATTCATCAAACCATAACAAATGTCTCTAATCCTCTTAATTTCACTATCAGCTTCATCACCATAGATTTGAGGAAAATAAAACTCAAGCAGCATCATCTTATACCTAGGATCTAACACAGCAGCCACACCCATGATACCATTAATCACATTCCAATAATTGCCAAATCTATCAAACATGTGAAATGCCATATCTCTAACCTTTCCAGTTGATGACAAAAACCATTCAGCCAATGCTATTTTTACCTCACAAACTTTGGGAAAGTAAATATTAGCAGTAGGATATTTAGTGATTGGAAAAAAAATTATACAATTTTTTCAATCATATATATTTACCTTAATCTCAAAATTTTAAAAAACAAACAATTACAAGTACATACGATAGACATACTTGAAAATAATTCAGTGACATTATAAAACAACTCCAGCTTTCCACAAATAAGCTTTGCATTCTCCCATTCCTCCTTGCTTGGTATACAAGTGTAGGATGAATCTTTTTGGTTCAAGGGAAAGAAAACATTCTTATATGTCAAAGCAGTGTTAATCATCATGTATGTTGAGTTCCATCGGGTCTTGCATTCAAGAACCAATTCCTTGGTGCATTTTATATGTAATTGCCGTTTTGTCTCATGAAACTTTTGCCTCCTTTTCGTTGATGCTGTCCAGAAAAGCACACTATCACGTATTTTTGCTATGCTTGGTTCCATAACTGTGAGGCCCTCTTAGACAATTAAGTTGAGGATATGTGCCGCACAATGCATGTGTAGCATTGATCCATGCAACATAAGTGTGCTACGTTGGAGCTTGTTCATGATAAGTCTTACCATTGCATCATTTGTGCTACAATTATCCACTGTAATTGTAGACAATTTTCTATCAAGATTCCAATCCAAAAGGCAATCCAAGAGGACATCAGCAAGAACTTCCTTCGTATGTGGAGAAGGCACATAAATGAACCTACATAAAACATTTATAAGTGCAAAGGCATGAAAGAAAATCATATGATCAAAAAAATTGGCAAAAAGGTACCTTATGACCCGACTATGTAAAGTCCAAGAATCGTCAATAAAATGTGTCATCACGACCATGAACCCTCTCTTTCTGTTGCTAGAAGTCCACAAATCAGTTGTTATCGCAACTCTACTTCTATTCTTATCCAACTTCTTCATTACCTTATCTTTCTCATAATCATAAATTTTTAAAATGTCACTCTTGATGGTATTCCTACAAACCATTGTAAATAATGGCTGAAGAGAAGCCGAATATTTCCTAAAGCCAATGTGCTCAACTATGGAAAGAGGATACTCATGCAAAATGATCATGTTTGCAAGCTCTCTCCTTGACACAGCTTGATCAAAACTATAACCTGTCAAGGTAATCTTCCCTTCCGCTTTGTTCTGCTCGTTCACCAAAATCTTTTGCCTCATATCTCCAATATCCCTAAACTTTCTCCTTGGACATCTATTTGAATGTTCACGTAAATGAGATGTTCCACTTTTACTATGTCCTACAAGTTTCTTATCACAATAATTGCAAACTGCCTTTGTGCACCATCAATCTTTCTTCTTTTGAAATGTTTCCACACGTCCGATTTCAAATTTGCACTATCAAGATCATCATTCACATTTGCATCTTCATTTACTGTCTCAGGTGTTTGATTACTATCAGTATTTAGTGGAATTGATTGAGGGCCAGGGATGTTGTTGTGCTCATGTGAAGAAGCTTGTGAATTAGGTGAAGCAGCAGACATACCTTAGAAGTTAGATCTCAATTTGAATTTTCAAGTTGATGAAGAAGACTACGAAGTAAGTACGAATAGAGAGTTAGAAGTAGCGCCGCAATGGCAGAGATCAGACTTAGCGAGATAGCGGCAACGACAGAGACCAAATTTAGTGGCGAGACGCCGAGACCCACTCGTGAAGTTGTGCAACTTAGCACTTTAGCGCCAGCGGCAGGCGGCACTGCGGCAGTAGATGAGAAAAAAATGAAGACAGAGTCACAGAAGAATAGGGTTTTTCACTTTTTCACTTTTGGAATATAGTGAGTCAACACTCAGTAGCAATGTAGCATATCTGATAATTCATTGATTCTCATTAGTTGGGCTGGCTTGGTTGGGCTAAGAGAGTAGAGTTAGAGATAAATAGATAATGGCTTAGTGGGCTACGTGTAACTGCACAATATACAAAGGATCAAATATATAATATGTATATTAGATTATTAGTGTGTGTGTATATATATATAATTATTTAAGTATATCCCGGGTATATCGGGTCGGAGGTTGTATATACCCGCATCTGACCCGATCTGGGGCCGGGTTATAATTTTAAAACCCAAATCCGACCCGTTCTATTGGCGGATCGGGTAAAATCCAATGGATTCGGATCGAATGCAGGCGGATCGGACCGGATCGGTTTAAAATTGTCATCCCTAGTAATAAACACAAGAGAAAAGAAAGAAGAAGCCATGAATTTATTGATAGAGCAAAGAAGATTTGGTAGCCGTCTCACAAGCGAGAGCAACTTCCGTCAGAAAATTAGGTGTTTCTTCTATTAAGGTTGGAGAGCTATTTATAATGATTACAAGGCTTTCAGAACTTCTTTCAATCATCCCTAAACCTTTCCTAGTCGTGCAAACCAATTGGAACCCAAATAGGAGTTGATTTCTCTAATTTTTAGCTTCAAAATCGCGTCTGACGGATCTGGCGCTCGAGCGTGGGAAGGGCACCAGCTTTGTTGTCAAGATGCTTTCTTCTAGTGCTGGATCCATGCTCGAGTGTTCGAAGGGCGCCCTAAGCATTTTTCTTCTCTGATTGCACTCCAATTTTTACCAACTCTTCACATCAATCTTCATACATCAAAAATGAAATAATTCATGTTATATCAACTCAAAATAAGATGATTATGATTGGAAATATATGAATAGATGTGGTACAAAAATACACACATCAAGGCCTGCCTAGGCCCATGATTACTCTTAACTGGAATTGTCGTGGGCTGGGCAACCCATTGACAATTCAGGTCTTGAAGGACCTTATATATTTAAAGAAGCCCATGTTTTTTTTAATTGAAACTTTTGTAGGTAGGAATGTAATGGAGAGGGTTGGCCGACAGATGAGTTTCGGGAGGAGTTTTGTAGTGGAGCGATCAGGACATGGAGGAGGAATTGCAATGTTCTGGAAAGAGGAAGGAAATGTAAGGTTGCTCAGTTATTCAAGTAATCATATTGATCTTACTATCAAAATTCCTGAGAAGGAGGAGTGGAGGTTGATAGGGTTCTATGGCTATCTAGAGAGGTGAAGGCAGAGATAGTTTTGGAATCTTTTGTACAGGCTGAGTAGTGTCTCGAATCTCCCTTGGTGTTGTATTGGTGACTTCAATGACCTCCTTTTACTTGCTGAAAAAAGAGGGCATATGGAGCATCCAAGTTGGCTTTTAACTGGATTTAGAGAAGCTGTTGAAGATTGCGAGTTGTTTGATCCGGGTATGGAGGGGTATAATTTTACATGGGAGAGGGGAAGAGGCTTAGAGCAGTGGGTAGACGAGACTTTAGATCAAGTTTTAGCTAATCAGAATTAGATGAACATGTATCTGGATGCTAAGGTGTTTAATCTGGAAGCTACGGCTTCAGATCACTCTCCTATTTTTCTTAATCTTCTAAGGCCTAATTTTCAGGTTTATAGGCGGGCCTTCAGATTTGAAAACGCTTGGCTTTAGGAGGATGAGTGTAAGGAGGTGGTGGCTCAGGGATGGAGTAAGGGTGTAAATCAAACTATTTTGATGAAGATTAAAACTTGTAGTGAGGAATTTCAGAGTTGGGGGGCAGATATTTCTAAGAAATTCAAGACTTTGATTAAGCAATTGAGGGCAGTTTTAAGTGGTTAAGACCTCTACGGAATGGTTTGGCAGTTCAAGAATTTTTTGAGAAGCAAAGAGAGCTGAATCAGGTTTTGTTGCAACAAGAATTTTTTTTGGAAGCAGCGGGCAAAGCAGTTTTGGTTGAAGGAGGGTGATTCCAATTCTCATTTTTTTCATGCAATGGACTCTTCTCAGAAGAAGAAGAACCTGATTTCGAAATTAAAAAATGAAGTAGGGGAATGGTGTGATTGGAACTCAGGTTTGGGAGAACTGATGGTTTCTTATTTTCAGGCTCAGTTTTCTTTGGGTGGATGTGAGTTAAATGATGTGTTTCTTGGGGTGAGGAAGTGTGTATCTGAAGACTAGAATCGTGCTCTTCTATCCCCTTTTACAGCTAAAGAAGTTCAAGAGGCTGCGTTTTCTATGCAACCTGATAAATCACCAGGGCTAGATGGTATGAATCCTACATTTTTTCAAAAATTTTGGTCAATTGTAGGGGAGGATGTGGTTACTGCGTGTCTGAAGTTTCTTGATGATTGTGTTTTACCGGAGGGACTAAATGAAACAACTATTTTCTTGATTCCAAAAAAGAAAAATCCAGAGTTTTGTCAGAATTTTGGCCAATATCTCTTTGTAATGTCCTTTATAAAATTGTGTCGAAGATGTTGGCTAACAGATTGAAGCAAGTTTTAAAGCATATTATTTCGACCACCCAAAGTGCATTTTTCACAAGTCAACTGATTACAGATAATTTTCTGGTAGCTTTCCGAAGTTTTCCATTATATGAAGAGGCGAACTCAAGGGAAACTGAGGTTCGCTGCGCTAAAACTGGATATTAGCAAAGCATATGATAGGCTCGAATGGGAGTTTTTGCAACAAATGATGATTCGGTTTGGTTTTGATTCGAAGTGGATTTCTCTGATAATGATGTGCGTATCCACTGTAAGCTATAGAATTGTTCATGGAGGCAAGGAGTATGGCCCGATTTTGCCGAGTAGAGGGATTCGCCAGGGCGACCCACTCTCACCGTATTTGTTTATCATATGTGCTGAGAGGTTATCTTCTATCATTAATAAGTATGAATCTCAAAAGGTACTTCATGGATGCAAAGTTTCCAAGGGGCCCCATCGGTATCACATCTCTTTTTTGCAGATGACAGTTTCTTGTTTTTTTGTGAAAATCTGGAGGAAAGCCTAAGAGTAAAAAATATGTTTTAGATGTATGAAAAATCTTCAGGTCAATCTGTGAATTTTCAAAAATCTTCTATTTCCTTTAGCTCAAATGTTAGTGCAAATATGAGAGGGGAATTGGCTAATGTGTGAGGTAACACAAACAGTGGGTCAGGGTAATTATTTGGGG
This sequence comes from Euonymus europaeus, assembly GCA_963580455.1. Lineage (NCBI taxonomy): Eukaryota > Viridiplantae > Streptophyta > Magnoliopsida > Celastrales > Celastraceae > Euonymus > Euonymus europaeus. Next base: position 15,212,120 of record OY756967.1, on the reverse strand, counting down.
TTGCCATCTTTGATTGGAAGGAAGAAAACCTAGGTCTTTGGCTTTATTAAGGACCAAGTTTGGCAAAAAATTAAAGGGTGGAAGAGGAAATTTCTGAGTAGAGCAGAAAAGGAAATTTTCATAAAATCAGTAGCTTAAGCGGTACACTTATACATCATGAGTGTTTTTCTTTTACCTTTGTTTCTTTGTGATGATTTGGAAAAAATGATGAATTCTTTTTGGTGGGGTTTGGGTGGTAGTAATGGTGGTATAAAGTGGTTGGGTTGGGGCAGAATGTGTGGAAGAAAGGTACATGGAGATATGAGATTTCGAAGATTGTATGATTTCAATCTTGCGCTGTTGGGCAAGCAAGGATGGAGATTTGTTAAGGAACCTTCTCCTTTAGTAAGTAAGGTTTTTAAAGCCAGGTATTTCCTCAATTCCTTCTTTATGGATGCGAAGATGGGGCACAATCCTAGTTATGTATGGAGAAGTATTCTATCAGCTCAAAGCTTGATTTACGGGGGCACTAGATGGAGGGTGTGTAATGGATATAATATTAGTGTTTGGAAGGATCAGTGGTTGCCAATTAGGAGGGATGCTCTCATTTTGACACCGTGTGTTGAAGGATTGGAGGATTTGAAGGTGGTTGATCTTATGGAGGAGGGAAGCCGGACATGGGATAGTGTTGCAATTGAATTGATTTTTAGTGATAGGGACAAGTAATTAATCTCAAGTATACCTCTCAGTGTTCGACATGTTGACGATGCAAGCTTCTGGGGGTCAGATTGAAAGGGAGTGTACACTGTAAAAAGTGCCTATAACTTCTTGTTGGAGGAGAGGCAGAGTAGAGATGATGATGCAAGCATATTAGAAGGCAGAGTAGAGATGATGATGCAAGCATATTTGAAGCCTAAATATTCCTCCGAAGGTACGCATTCATTTATGGAGAGTGTGTCGAAATTGTTTACCTACACAAGATAATCTTGTGGCCCGAAGAGTTGATGTGTCAAATATTTGTATGTGGTTTAATGAAGAGCTTGAATAATGTCTTCACTTGTTTCTTGGTTGCCCTTTTGCTAAAGAATGTTGGCTGCAAAGCGGGTTGGGGTTGGATGGTGAGATGGTATCCAGTATTGTGGATGAGATTATGAGTATTTTTGAAAGATTTTCTGCTGAGAATAAATGTAGGACAACCATGCTTATTTGGAGCTTATGGCAAGGTCGGAATGATATGTTATGGAATGACATTTCACGATCGGTACAGCAAATGGTTGGGTTTGCCGAATAGGTGTTAGGACAATGGCGTGAGGCTCGAAAGAAGAACACGGTGGTAGTTAATGGTCCTTATCAAAGGTTCCCAAGTGCATGGAAAAAAATCTCAAGCTGGTTGGGTTAAATGTAATGTTGACGCAACTATCTTTTCAAGTGAGAATCGCTCAGGTATGGGTTGCGTTCTTAGTGATTCAAATGGCAAATTCATTGCAGCAAGAAGTAGGCGGGTGTGGGACTGTTATGAAGTTAAGATAGCGGAGGCCATAAGTTTTAGAGAAGCTTTAAGCTGGATTAAAAGTTTGGGTTTTTAGCATTTGCTAATGGAGACAGATGCACTCTTGGTAGTTCAAGCGCTTGATTCTTTAATTTTTAATGTCTCTCATTTTGGATCAGTAATTGAAGACTGTAAGAAATTACTCATGGAGTTTATAGATTCCAAGTATGTTTATGTAAAAAGATTTGCGAATCTTGTTGCTCATTTCTTTGCCAGAGCAACAGATTCTTTGTCAGATGCTTTAGTTTGGAAGCCTGTTCCGTCCTTCTTTATTTGTAATGCGTTAGCATTGGATTTGAAATAAGAAATATCAATTTACTCAAAAAAAAAAAACCATCCTCTGCAATTATGTACAAATGTGTTCCAATGTGGGCGATCTTTTTAAATTGTGGGGTTTAAATTGAAATTTGTAGAGTTTGAAATTGGTGTGTCATCACTCATCAATCTACTCGATGTCTCGTCAATTATGAATATTATGAAATGAATTATCTATGTATTTGTAGTATTACCGAATTGTTAATAGCAACAAAACATGTACTATTTTGTACTGAAGTAAAAATAAAATAATTTCTTTTAATCAGCTCAACTAAAGTCGGATCCGGTATAGATCGAGTCAAACGGCATTCCCCCTCTTGGAGCCTGGCGATGGCACATATGTAAATCACAACATTACTGTACTGTGTCGCAAAAAGCGACCAGCTTGAGACGTCGCTTGGACTTTGCCCCACTTCTCCTCCTCCTCCTCCTCCGATTGCGTTTGATTGTCAGAGACGAAACGAAGCAACCAAGTAACACTGTGCAGTATTCGCCATGGCTAGACCAAACTCTTTTCTTCTGGTAGCGATCACCTTAGGGTTTCTGTCATCATTTTCTCAGTCTCTCCGCTTCGAATTGCAATCGGGTCATACAAAATGCATAGCGGAGGACATCAAAAGCAACTCCATGACCCTTGGCAAGTACCATGTCGTTAATCAGAGAGAGGGCCAACCCTTGCCTGAGAACCACAGAGTCACCGTCAGGGTTGGAACATCGAATAGTTGTTTGTTTGAGTTTGATTGTATTTTTCGGAGGATGAATTTTCTAACTGTACTTCCGTATTTGTAGGTGACTTCGGCTTATGGGAACAACTACCACAACGCTGAGCTCGTGGAGTCGGGGCAGTTTGCTTTTACGGCCGCTGAGGCTGGGGACTATATGGCTTGCTTTTGGGCGCCTGATCACAAGCCACAGGAGACTATAACTGTTGAATTTGATTGGAGAACAGGTGTGGCCGCCAAGGACTGGTCTAATGTTGCGAAGAAAGGCCAAATCGATGTAAGCTTTATTTTACCCGCTTCTTATTATTACAATGATTCTTCTTTTAGGATTTTTTGTTTTCATTTGATATTCCTTACGCTTTTGGGCTTGAAATATGGTGTATGGTTATACCTATCATGGAGGAACGAGACGTGTGGATTATGAAATAAATTTGGTGTTATGGTTATTTGGTTTGGGAAGGCACCCGTAAAAAAAAAAACTACTGATTCAGCTGAAACAATATATTGAGCTGAAATTGATTTTGGCTATGTCATTGCGCTTAAATAACTTATTTTGTGCAAGTTTACAATATGGTCTTGAAATCTCTCTGCTTCTAAACAATGTGATTTTTCATACTAGAATTTTAATTTGCATTTTTAAGGAGCAAAAAGTAGAAGAATTAAAAGTATTTTATGTGAGAATGTGATATCAGTTCGTACTATTTGTTTTGGAAATTTCGTACTATTAGTATAGTATCAAACGAGCTTTACCATTTTGTTCCATGCGAGATTTCTGTTCTAGTTGAACTCATCTTAGGAAATTTGCGTTATCTTTTAAAAGTAGTGGTCTGAGGAACCTTGTACCTCAATTTTTTGTGGTCATATAAATCTTTTCCTTCGTAACAGTCGATGATTAGGACAAGTGACATGAGAATGCGTTGTCATATGAGAGATCCTTGCAGCTCCATTATTTGGTGTAGTCATATAGAGCTTTTCGTTCATAACTGTCACAACTTATTAGGACAAATGATGTAATTCGTGATCTACATGTGACTTGATTAATTTGTGTAGTCATATAGAGGTTTCATTCGTAAGTTACACAACTTATTAGGCCAAGTGATGTAATCCATGATCTACATGTTTTTCTTTTAATCACCAGTTGAAGAGGAGTTGGAAGACATGAAATGTTCATTCAGCTGGATGGAAGGCCAAAATATAATGCCTTCTTGGATGTTCATTTAGCTGAAATCTCAAACACCAACCACATGTTAAATACTCATTTGCTTTCATCGTCTTAATTTCTTCTAGCCTCCTTCTCCCTTGAATCCACTAGAAATTGGAAGTGTAGATGGAGCGTTGACTGTTGAGTGCATTATGGAAGATGATTCTACTAAGAATAAGGAATGCACTATTAAGATTTTGAAGGGTACAAGGAAGCAAGACTAGTTTATCATCCGACATGAAATAAATGAAGCGATGAACAAGTTGAGGATGAGAATAAGATTGATATTCGGCTACAGGATTATCTGGAACTTACTTCATGAACTGTTTACTGTGAAAAATATAAATCATGTGCTTTTCCTTTTCCTCCTATTCCATTGGGAAAATATAATCTTGCCAAAATTGTCTGCCTAATGTCTTGGATTTTATATTATTTGGGTTGTTACCTGGGCATCCCCTCTTTTCTTTGGCTCTGCATTGGGAAGCCTACAATTTCTCCCCAGATTGCTTTTTTCCTTCTTTTTTTTTTTGGGGTTGGGAATGGGGATTTTTTTTTTTTTACCACTGATAACTTACAGAAATGAGAATATCACCTAGTTAACAGGTGTCTGCAAATCTGATTTCGAGTCCATATACCGCATTCTTTTGCATTGTCACTGGTGTAGGAATATGTGGATAATTAAGCTTGTAGTCATAGGTATCACTTGGGTGATAATTGCTGAGTAGATTCAGGCTTGGAGCTATCTCTGCAGTGATGTCTCCATGAGGAAGGCTATTCAGATTCTTCCTCTAACCATCACGTGGATGACTTGGATAGAGAGAAACAATAGGATTTATACTGATAGAGTCTCATCCCTTCATTTTTGTACTGAGTTGTTTTAGTAATCTGAAATTCTGGAGTTCAATCAAGTTCAAGTCTTGGTAACAATATTTTTGAGGCTTTTAGCTTGTTGTAAATTGTGATTCTCCCTTTTGCACCTTTTTGGTGCTTGAATAAACTTATTTTTCAATAAAAAAAAATATTTTCCAGTTGTATCAAGTATTAGGGCAGTCAATATTTTAAAGTGCAGCTGTTAACAAAACCTTCCACATGACTGGTTTCTCTCTAGAAATATAGTCTCTTTTCTTGGATAAGTTATGGGGTTATATTATAAATTTTTTAGAGGGGGAGTCAAATCTTTATCCTTGTACAAGTGTATGGAGTCGGATGCCACTAAGCCACAAGTTCATGTGGTGAGTAATTACTAGGCATTTGCCCCTTGCACCTGGTGTAAGGAATATTAGTCTTAACTTCCTCTACTGTCCTACCTGAATTCTCATTTTGCAGGAATGCATAACATGGGACTGCTTTTGCAATCCTAGCTTTTAAGGATTCTTGGGTAGGATTTTAAACAAGGTCTGTTCTTGGCATATAAGCAGTACCTGTGAACGGTGATTTGTGGGGAAATGGAGAATTTAGGTAATTAGGCTCAGATCACCCTAGGTTTCCTTGGTATCACACCAAACACAATCAAAAAGCAAATGGTTTACATAAGAACAATGAAGCAATATAATTTTTTGAAAATTAACTTTTTTTTTACCATTCTACACATATCATTAACATTCTACATAGCAACCTGCTCTTTGGCTTAAAAATCACGTTCTTAAAAAGGCTGGCAAACTATCAGTTTTCTATAAATTCATCAATTCTGCTCCTGATAGGCAATTGTATAAACAAATTTCTTTGTCATTTCTATCTGTAATATGCATACTATATGTATCATCACCATTGTTAATTTGAGGTTTTGGATGTCATTTTTATCTTTATATGCATACTATATAATTTATGTATCATCACCATTGCTTATTTGAGGTTTTGGAATGATAGTTAGTCGTCATTAATGTGCCTGTTTGGTAGTACTGTGAGGTGCTGTGAGATATAAAACTGTGGTGCTGTGAGGTGAGTTTGAACGTAGTTAGGTGTTTGGTATCTCACTTTTAAAATTGCGGTGAGTTGAGTTTCAATGCAGTTATGTTTTTTGTTGTTGTAATTTACAATATTAAATATTAATAAATATCTTCTTTATTAGTTAATAACTTTAGTAATTTCTTTTTAATCCAAAATAAGTAACGTCTCATTCTCTCTCTAGTTTCTGCATAAAGTACTCACCCCTTCTCCCTCACTCGATTCCCCTCCGAATCATCAGCCCATTTAAAGCAAAAGCAAACAGAGAAGATAAAAGAAGCAAACATGACAACAACACCTACAGTGCTAATTTGCAGGCATTCAGACTGGAATTTATTCCAAGATTGACTGATTGACCCCAAATCCTCAAATCGGTGATCTCTTTGGGCTCTCTGAACCAAAATTCGAAGAAGTCCTACTCTGTTCCATCTACTCCTAAAGCGGATCGAAACACACCACTTCGTCTTTTACCTGTATACATGACTGTTTCCGGGATCTCAGAAGATCCGAAGCAAGCTACTACACATTTGACGATTTTTTACAACGGAATGGTTGGCATTTTTGACATGGCTGAAGACAAGGTCAATCGACGTCGATGGATGGTGACCTGATCGTCCTCGTCGTCGATCGGATTTGGCTGTTCGTCGAGGCACGCTAGCGCTCGATCTGAAGAGAAGGAGAGTAGGGCTTGCAAACGTGGTACTAACCACTTTTACCTAGCTGCTGGCCAGATCGTGATTTCTGTGGGCTGCCAAACAAAAAAAAGGCCCGTTGTGTCAATGTAAAACGTGAAAGTGGGCCTCAATCGTGTGTCCAAACAGGCACAATATGATATGTGATGCTATTGTTTTGGATTCTTTTATTCTCAAACTTTGTTTTATATCATTAACATTAATGTGATGCGTGGAAATGTTAAGCTTTGTAATCTGAAACACTATTATTTTCTCCCCATGGCAATTGCAGTTTTACTCCGAGTTTTCTTTGGCTTTGTTTGACATTTCTACAATATTTTCTTGCCGGTTCTCTCCATTTTCTTTTAGAAAGCTGTTATTGAATAAGCTTGTACTCGATATTTGGGTGCCTTTGAATTTTGTGCAAGTCTTTTTTTTTCTCTCCCACTTAACTTCATCATACTTATTTGGCAAGTCCATTTTATGTTCCTTTTTACATGATTTATTGTGGTAGGTTATTTTATGATTTTGTCTTGGTTGTATCTCAAAACCATGAAATATGGTTGAGTGCTAAAACTTAAATTTTGGCAAGGTATTGTTTAAATGTCAAAAAGAGGCGGACAAAGCATAATATTGTCTTTTTTTTATTTTTATTTTATGTGAATGCAGGTGATGGAGTTGGAGCTGAAGAAATTGTATGATTCTGTAAATTCTATCCATGAGGAAATGTTTTATCTTCGGGAAAGGTTAGAATTTCTCTATTTGCAATTGCGCTGACAGAAAATAAATTATGCTTTCAAGGGTAGATTATTTGGATATGGAATAAGTTTCAACATGATTCGTGTTTTTTCCAGGGAAGAAGAAATGCAGGACCTGAACCGATCTACTAACTCAAAGATGGCCACAATGAGTATTCTTTCACTTGTCATTTGCTTATCAGTGGCAGGCTTGCAGCTATGGCACTTGAAGACTTTCTTTGAGAAGAAAAAGATCATTTAATTTTATTTGGATTAGCTTAAAACTATTTGTTTTTTTCCTTCTGTACTCTGTAAAATATCTCACCAATGTACTTGTAGAAGATTAATTTTTGAGATGAGATTATTGGTTGGATGTTTTTAATAATTCAAATGGTCCATTTGCGGTAGTTGTGTCATTTTTTAGGCTTTTTTGTTTATAAATTGTATACAGAAAGAATAAATACTGAAGGCTGCTGCCACCATTTCTGCTAAATTTGGGTGTCGACCAGGTAGGTCGTCAGTTCTGCACTGCTGTGTTGCAAACTGGCAACTGACGATCCTTTTATACCTTCTAGAGGATGAGTAGAAAGCTTTGGACAAGCGTATTTGAAAACTTGCTTGCATAAGGCAAGTTGCCCAATCTGCTCATGTGAGGCTTCAGTTATGCCGTCTAGAAGCAAGAACTGGTGGGACAAGGCGGGCCTGTTGATGTAGAGTAAGTAGTAGCATCAACCGGGGGCTTGTCGTGCTCAAATTCGCAGAAGATTTCGGTATGACCCCATTTAGGGTAAGTCTGATGATTGTAAACAAATAGTCGACAAGCAGTGGATCCAAAGACTGGTTAGAGGCTTCTCTCAATGCTTGCCAAGCACGGTCCAGAGGCATTTAGCTGAGTGTGGGCCTGTTTTGCAGCAGTGGGTGGTTAAAGACAAGCAAAGGAAGGGGAGGGCTATGGAATCTATGAAGAAGAACTTGGATGAGTTGCTAGAAATTGAAAATTATGATAATCAAGATGCTATTGCCCAAGCTCGTTTCGGGATTGACAAGGGTAGAGAAGAGGAAAAGCTTATTCTAAAGATCATAGTAAGCAACATTGGTTGGCAGATGGTAACAAAAACTCAGCTTTCTTCCATAATAGTATGAAGATGAGATGGGTTAAATACATTTTTGGTTGTGATTTTTCATTTTGGTCACTGAATGTTCAAATGTTACATATCAGTAACCTAAAGTTTTAATTTGTTTCAAATTGATCACTTTGGGATATCATATTGAAACAACAAGGGTTATCTTTTTGGAACAACAAAGTTAATATTAAAACAATTTGAAACTTTAAGTGACTGATCTATAACGTTTGAAAATAAAATGACTAAAATGAAAAATGACAAATCATTTAGTGAAGAAAGTGTACTTACCCCCGTGTCCAAGATGAGATAGAAAGGTAACTGAAAAATAGAATACTAAAACAAAATAGTGTGACACATTGTAATACTCGAATTTTGTCCGACAATTATTTTGATTTCAAATTTTCTTTTTTTTTCTCTTCATGAATTCAAAGTCTGATTATGTCTGATCATACCCATAAAATCAAAGTAATTCATGACTCAAATTCTCAAAATATAGTCCAAACTTTTGTCACAAGACTAACGCATATAAACAAAGAAAGAGAGATTAAAAAATAAATGGGACCCACAAAATTAAAAATTAAAATAAATAAACAAATAATAGGGAAAGTGCCGGTGAAGGAAGAATAGATAAATAAGAGACAATGAGACCTTAGACCCATATATAATAAAAACAAAATGAAAATTGGGGCCCACATATGAGGTAAAAATAAAAAATAAAAATTATGGATAAATAGGGGAGGTGGTGATGCCGGGAGGGGGAAGAAAAAAAAGGAGAAGGAGAAAAAAAAAGGAGGAAAGAAGAAGAAAAAAAAGAGAAATGAATGAGAGGAAAGAGGAGAGGAGAAAAAGAAAGGGGAAAAGAGAAGAGTAAAAGAGAGAGAAGATAAAAGAAAGGAAGAAAAAAAATAGATGTTAGTTTTTTTTTTTAGGTTTGCTCTAAATTTATGGTTGGTTCAACCGTCTAATTCATAATTATTTTTACTTAAATTTTCAATTATTGCTTGTTACTACCTCATATATAAATTGTTTTTAATAATATATTAATTTATGACTGGTTCAACAATCTAATTCTCAAATTGATTCATTCATTATGTTATTCAATTATTATTTACTGTTATCTTGTACATGGATGATTTTATATTTGTTTAGCCATATATTTGTGTTTTTTGGATTATTTATTTATATATATATTTAGAATTTTGTGATTTATATTTACTCTTTTGGATTTATTTATTTATTTGTTTTTGGCTCATGTTTATTTTGGATATTTTATTTTATTTTTATTTTTATTTTGAGACTGATAATTTTTTAGACTTATGTTCATTTGTTTATTGTGTTATATAATTTTATTTTCATTATTATTTTTATTTTTATTTTAGCTATAGGGTACTTTTTATATTTTATTTTATTTTCATTTTTTTGTGTGTATATATATATATATATATTTTGCTTTCTTTCTTTCATTTACTTGTATATATCTTGGAATTCTTTTGCATATATACGTTTTGTGATATATTTATATATTTTTTGTATGATTTTGGGTTTGATAGTTTATTCGTTTTATAGTATTTCAATGATTTTTTGTAGGTTCGGGCAAGAGTATAATCATAAATTTTGATATGGTAAAACCTCTCACACACACCGTGCACTTTGTTACCACATATTCACACACATAGCCCCCTACCCAAGCTTCACTTTGGATACGAGAGAATGAACTATCACCTTCGAGGGATTCATGTCCCCGTGTAGGTAGTAGGTACATTCTCACCGGACTAAACTCCTCATAAAGTTGAGTGAGGAACCTCGTTAACTTTTTGGACTACGAGGGCACATTGTCCAGGATCTCACATTGTAAAATAAAATCACAAACATGGAGTTTAGAGTTAGGACACTGAGAGAATATTTTGCTTATACAGTTAGTCTGCCCGAATTATAGTCATATTTTTATAAAGTACGTTGTCCATATTATTTCATTTTTCTCATTTTTCCTTTTCTATACGTATGTCTATATATATATATATTGTCACTTTGACCATACCATTTTTCTTTTCTTTTAAAAAAAACTGTTATGTGACCAATTATATATATATATATATATTTATCTCATTATCACATTTATTTTTGTTCATAAATACTTTTAACCTGGATATACATACTATTATATTGGTAAATTCTTTGTTACATACTTGATGACCGTTACTAAGTAAGTTTTTTTTTTTTTTTTGGCACATTGTTCTCTATTTTTCTTCATGTTTTACTTTATTATTCATTCATATAGGCACGGACTGTGGTTCGGCTCCAGTATTATCAACATATACCTGTTAATATCTAAATGGAGAGCCGTGTGGATAGTGAATATGCAATAGAATGCCGAATGAAGGAGGTTCAAGAAAGGAGGGAGAATTCTTTAAAAGATGACTAATTAGTACCAAGCGTGGGTAGGCAAACATTCAAGAGAACATTCAAAAATTGAAAGCAATAAAGATGCAGTTGTCACCATCAGATGATGGCTAAAGAAGCTACAAGGCAGGATGTCAAAGCAATGAAGAAGAAGTTTTCAGCGTTAGATGATGACTAAAGAAGATGCAAGGTAGGAATTGAAAAAAAAAAGGTTCCCTTTCAAGGAAATTGTACTCAAGAAATAATGTCGAATAAAAGGAGGTTTTGTTATAATACTGTTTTCAAACCATAAAATCCAAATAGAAAAAATTTATATCATACAGTCATATCCATGCATATGCATCACCAAAAAAAAAAACACTAAAAAAAATTAAAATTAACGAATAATCGTGATTATTTAAAAGATTGTTAATTTTGTTTCTCATTGCAGAAAAATATATACATCATTGGAAAAATGACTTTTAATCTTCATGTTGATCAAATTAGAATGGTCATGTTAGGACAACATTTGGATAATTTTGTGTGCAATTTAAGAAACTTTATATTGTTGTTATGTAAATGAGTCAGAATTCTACTGCTAATACTTGTTAAATCATTTCTCGCCCATTAGGTTTTTGAGCTTAGTAATTGTATCAGTTTGAGAATTTCTTTTCTCTTATCAATTTTTTATTGCTTTTCTCATGCATGACTAGGTAACCTTTTCCAATTTTGAACTCATTTGAGTTTTTAGATATAAAAGAATGTATTGACAGCTTTCACGCTAGTCAAAGACTTTGTGCGTGTTTGGCCATGCATTAGAGGCCCACGTTCATGTTGGGTTTAAACACAACTTAAAAAAAGCGGGCCCATATCCTTTTGGTTGTCACTTGCGTTGAGTCTGCAAACAATGAAGAGAAGAAACACGTTTTAACAATAGTAACAAGCCAGACAACTCTCGCCATCGCTCGACAGGAAGCCGCCTGCTTTGACTCTTGCGCCATCGATTCAAGGTATGAGTTCATTCTTCCTAAGCAACCCCACTTGTGCCATCGCTTCCCTAGCTCGCCGATTTCTCTTTCTCTTTGCAAGAACAACGACACTGTTCGACGCTTCGATTTCATTCTTCCTCACCTGCCGCACTCGATCAGTCAGGTAAGCATGAACTACTGTTCCACCATTTCTAGGTCTCTCTCTGTTTCCCTATTTTTGACAATTTTGATTATGGAATTAAGTTATCTTTGCTTGTTCTGATGGCTGCCACATAAATTCAAATAGTGAGAATTGATTGATTTTATAAGTCTATTCGCTGAATTAGTAAACATTAATAAGTATTGGGTTTTGAAAACAATAAAGAAAGCTATTGTTCTAATGGTTGATTTCTTTACTGAATAGGGTATGTCATGGAAAAATTCTAATGGCAGTTATTGAAAGGAAGGTTTAACGATGATATTTTTTTAGCAGGACTTAAAAGTTGGTATTAGGTGAGAGGGGTTAAGACTTGAGATCAATATCTAAGCATAATTGGGTCATTCAATGAAAACTACGAATGAAAGTTTTACTTATCTGTTCAAGCAAAGGATTGTGTCATCTAAGACAGCTATTTGCCTATTTTCTTGCTATAATTTTGGTTTACTTTTGGAAGCACTTTGCACACATGCTTTGTTGTAGTAAATAGCTACGGTGATAAGTGCCAAAACATGAATTCAACTTTATTTTACATGAATCATAGTTGAAAGGTAAATGTTAATTAGTTTGATTGATCTTTTTTTTTTGGTAATTGAGCGGTACAGGATAGATTCTAACATTTTGGAGTGCATCGCCACTTCCATATGGCAGCCACACACGATATGATTGCTGCAGAGTTATTTCATCAGTATTAGTTTATTGTATGTATTTTTTAAATGTATTTTTGATGAATGGATTAAATGTATTTATAGTTGTGTTACATTTATTAATTTTCACGTACTTATTAAAATATGTAATGAATTAAGGTTAATGTAGTTGGTATTTAAATTAATATTGCAATTTATAACCAACAAAACTAAACTGCATTGAAACTCAGCTCACCGCAGTTTTAAAAGTGAGATGCCAAATGGCTAACTGCGTTCAAACTCACCTCACAACACCACAATTTTATATCTCACAGCACCTCACAACACTACCAAACAAGATCTTTGTCTTTTATAGGAGCCCATGAAATACAAACACAGTAGCGGATTGAGACAAATCTAGTACACATGCATGTCATGGGAGAAGTAAAATACTTGAGATTAGTGTTTTACAGATCTGAGTATCATCAAAAGTGTTTCATGCATGATATAAGTGAAATACATAAAGTAAGCATGTGTACACATATCTATAAGTCAATTGAAGACTGAATTGAATCTATCCTTAATGACATCACACAACATAAACATAAACCACGCACACATCAATCAAACAATACATGTAATAGATATATTTTCACACAAATACATGAACTATGAAGTACACTACAAATGTTTGTGGGAGAGAATCATGGGGAATCAACACTTAGGGATTTCCTAAGGAATTCAAATCTCTGTAGATCAAGAGGCATGGTGAACAATGAGTTTTGCCCTTAAAAATCCGTTTAGTACTAATGACATTCACATCAAATGAACAATGAACTCATTCCCACACATCACTACGTGAAAATCGATTAAATTCCTCATGCATGGTAAAAATCCAACAATCATCATGTAAAACATCATAAACTTTCTTAGGTTCAATTTGATACATATAGCACAAAAAATGTTACCTCATTCTGACGTTGTCGATGATTTTTATTAGGACATGAATATCTCCTATTACTTGATCCTTAAGATGATGAAGTTTCACTCTTATAGATGGATAGAGGTCAGGTGTACTTTTTATTTTTGCAGACTCTGATGTAGTCTACCTGGAGTCAGAAGGAAGCTGCATGGACTCAACTATAGGCTGCCTAGAATCTGAAGTAGGCTACCCAAGATCTATATGCACATCTTCACTTGAGTCTGGTAGACTTTTCTCACTTGATATAGACTCCATCATGGTTGAATTAGAACAATTTACCATATATAATTCCTGCATATCTTCACTAACCACTTTATGATCATCAATAATCACATTAGCAAACTTCATCATAGTAGAGGTATTTTTATTACAAACTCTATAAGCACAGCTATTTGATGAATAGCCCAAAAATATACCCTCATCACTACGTGAATCAAACTTACCCAAGTACTCTCTATTCTTCAAAATGTAACACTTACTCCCAAAAATTCTAAAGTATTTGAGATCGGGTGTCTTACCTTTTTCGTAGCTCATAAGGAGTCACCTTCGTACCTAGATGAATATACACCCAATTCACTATATGACAAGCAGTGTTGATGGCTTCGGCCCATAACTTTGTAGGAATCTCCTTTGCATGTAGCATGACATGAGCCATCTCTTACAACATCCAGTTCTTCCTTTCCACAACTCTATTTTGTTGATGAGCTGAAAACTCATGAGAGATTCCATTTTCTGCACAAAAAGATAAGAACAATTTGTTTTAGAACACTACAATGTACCTTGGTCTATGTCATGTTCATTCAAAATTCTAAGATATGATTCTTTGAAAGATTCAAAAGCTTCAGATTTCTCACGTAAAAAACACACCCATGCAAATCTAGAAAAATCATCAACCACAACCTGAATATATCTCTTACCTCCAATGCTTTCAACTTGAGTTGGACCCATAAGATCCATATGAACAAGCTAAGTGGTTGACTTATAGTAAGAAAATTTACCTCTTTGTGAGGTGATTGAGTTTGCTTACCTTGTTGGCAAGGATCACATATCCTCTTTGAGTCTGTGGTAATCTTTGGAATACATACAACACTATTAGTTTTCACCAATTGAAACAAATCATGTTGATCTATGTGAGCCAAACGCTGGTGCCACAAATCAAATTATCAACATCAGATGATTGACAAGCAAAGCGCTCAATGCGTGTAATTCCATAACAATTGTCATTAGTTCTTCCTACTACCAACACAAGCAAACCCTGAGAATCCAACACATCACATTTATGTTTCAAAAAAATTAACAGTGCAGTCAGTATCACACAATTGACTTATGCTCACAAGATTGGCTTGTAACCCTTCAACATCTAACATATTTTTCAAAATTTTCATTCCTAGACCATGTAGCGTACCTTTACCTTTTATTTATGCTTTACTTCCATCCCAAAAGGTAACAGTACCTCCATTAAAATTTTTAATCTTTGAAAATAGTGATTTATTTCCACTCATTTGCCTAGAACATCCACTATCCGGATACCATTTATCTTGACATCTAGCATTGTGCGCCACAAGAGCTATTCTACAAAATTCTTCTCATTTTCTAACCCAAACCTTTTCTAGGAGACCGTGCGATAGAAGTATAAGTTGTTATCTTATCAAAAGATTGAAGAAAGCTCATAAAATGGTCAAACAATGCAATAAAATGTGCGTTTGAATCTTTCTTTCCATGTTCACTTCTTTGAAATTTTAACTTCGAAAAATAAGGTCTAATGTGTCATTTGAACCACACAAATGACAAATAGGCACAAACGTAGCTCTACTATGTGTTGCATGTCTGAAGTAACTTACAGGTAGCTTGCGTGAACTGGTGGATGTATGTTGCATGTAAGTACATGAGAATTGTGACACAGTCTGGACAATAGATTCATGTGAAGGATGAGATACTGGAAGAAAAGGAGCTTTACCTTTATTTTCTTGCTTACGAAGAATAACCATTTCTTCATATTCAAGATTTTTACCTTGAACAAAAGGTTTAAAATCTTTCCTAGCTTGTTGCGGTTCATCGGTGTATCCAATTTCATCCCTACTTCTAGATTGCCTTATTGTACCAAGTATGTTATCCAAGTTTCTAGTTCCTACTTGTAAGGTTTTAAACATGAAATATTTGGATAATTCACTTGCAATTCCGATGTATGCAATGCAATTGTTTAAACTCCCCAAGGCCTATATGGTGATATTGATAGATTACTTCACCATGTGTGGTGTGGGAATGTAGGCCGCCGACGCGCTTGATGGCTAGCTTCGGATATAATACCCCGACTCGACAATACGAAAGAAAATATACCAGAAATATTTAAATTGTAAATTCAGGTTTGAAAAATATCAAGATTGGATTAAATTTAACTAAGAATAGGTTAGTCCTTATTTAAATTGGATTAAGTAAAATATAATATAAACAGCTATATATAAAGATGTATGTATGTATAATATAAGCCTACTTCTGGTGGGCATTTATTGGCCCACCAGAAGTGGAAAAATTTGTCTTTAAATTGGCAAATGTAAATGGCAGCTTGTCCATTTACTTATAAAAAAATAATGAAACAAGAGTTCCAGCATTTTACGCATACCAACAGAAGTAAAGGGAAAAGAAGAAGAAAGTTAAAGGTGAGTGGTGACTGTGCCGAGAGAAGAGAAAGAGAGAGAGAAGGAAAGAGGGAAGCAAACAAAAGGGGATTTTGGCAATATTAAGGCTTGGAGGTTGGTGGATTGGTGATTCTCAACAACATCTAAGGAGAATTCAAGGAAGAATTGATGATTTTGGTAAGTTTTTATAGAGTTTTCCAAAAATCTAGGTTTTGCTAGATTTGTTCAAATCTTCCATATTTGCGTTTAGATGCTCTAGAAAGATGATTATATACTTGATTGTGGTTATGAATGTTTTGTTGTTGATTTGGAGTGGAAGTTCGATTTGGGAAAAAACAATTAGAGAGAGAAGGTAGGTTTCTTGAATTTATGGAATCGTTAGTATGTTTATATGACATTGGGATGATATTGTTTATGAAATGGGTTGTGAATTTTCCATATGTTAGGTTTGGGAATTCAAACTTTAGAATTGGAAATTTTCAATTATTGTGAATTTACGTGAATTTGACGTATAGGATTTCCAGTCGAATCTATTTCATTTTCGATTTAGATATTTAAATGTGTTTACTTTCTTCATTTGTCTTTCATATTTGTGTTTCCTAGGACTAATCTTGTAATCTATAACTTATTAGATACATTCTTGATTGATTTCTTGGTATTATATCAAGCATGTATGGTAATTATTCATACATCATGAATAGTTAATATTTATGTAAGACTTTTATATATATTTTCCATGGCATGCCACTTGTTATGCATTAGAGTCGCATGGGAAGATCAAGTACAATCTCAAAATTCCCATAGGTTGATTGAACGTCATGTGGGAGGAGGTTTGTGGAACCCGTGCTTAGTCCCCACCAAATAAGGCCCATGTAAGACAATACACTGAGATGTCGATGGTCATTTCGAGTGAACCTTAATCAGTGTGGGTAAGACAAGAGTCTTCCAATTGGTCTTACTCCTCATGGGAAGTATATGGTTGCAGTGTTCACTACTTGATAGAATGGATGCTCGGTGCATCATTCTCGATGACCCTTGAGGAAAAGACACAATCTCGGAATGGTTGATATTCATTGTTGTGGTTCATGGTCTAAGCATATTGTTGCATTGAATTATCTTAAATTACATCTTATGTATTTTTATTGTTCCTCTTATCCCTATTGAGCCATTTTTCACCCTTTCATTCCTTTTTCTTTTCTCAGGTGAGTCCAATTCTAGTACTAGAGAGGTGGGTCTGTAGGAGCGTCGATGACATGGATGCCACCTGGAGTTATGAGGATACTTTGGAAAGGGTTTAAATTGTGCTATGTTTTTATTTATTAGTAAGTATATGTGTTGGGATGATATATGTTTCCTGAAACATCTAATCGGTGTGATGATTGTAACGGCCAGGAGGGTGCGCTGTGTGATCGGGACTCCCAAGCCGTTTGTTAACTATATGTCACATTTGGATTGGATGTATGAATTCTTGAATGATGTGTTGCATAATTGTTTGATTTGATGGAAATAGTTTGATGTTAGATGGCCTGAGGCCTTACTAGGTTGTGGAATTTGCATGTTGTAGATGGTCTGCGGCCCTACCTAGGTTTGCGGATGCATGCGATTTAATGGGCAAAGGCCTTTTATGGATTTGATGTTATTAATTGGATTATTGATTTGTGTATCCAGGTTGACACTCTTGATTTATGGGGAGGTACTGCAAAAATTTTCGGAGAGTTATGATGACCTAGTTAAATAGGATTAAATATTGATTGAATGGTACCAAAGTGGCGCCTCTCGAGCTGGGGCGTTACATGGGACAAGTTATGTGAAGCGAAAAAATGTTGGATGTAAGGGTTTTTGTAGGACTAGGTGCATTTAATGATGCCCTTTTGGCAAAGTAGGGATGGAGACTTTTAAAATACCTTGAATAACTTGCAAGTCAGGTTCTCCGGGCTAAATATTTTAGATGTTCAGATTTTTTACATGCTACTAAGGGCCATATAATTCTTCCTTCCTATGGTCTGGTATTTTAGCAACTCAAGGCTTACTTAAGGATAGATTGAGTTGGAGAATCGGCAATGGAGATCAAATTAAGATTTGGCAACAAAGATGAGCTGGCGAAATGCTCTTTTATGGTGACAAGGCTGAAGTTTTGGAGGATTCAAAAATTGGCTTTTAAATTGATTGGGATTGGAATGTGGATCTGATTGACCAGCTATTTTCCTACAGTGAGAAGCAAGCCATTCCTAAAATCCTTATAGGATCTAGATTCCTAAGGGATGTTACTTATTGGAATGGCACCACCAATGGTCTTTATACCGTCTGAAGTGGCTATCATAGTGCAATTGAGATCAAACTTTGAGGAGATGCATAATCATCCGATGCCACTTCTCTGGTCCAGTAACCTTTTTAGGTGTCCATTTGGAGTTTACAAATGCCTCCATCTACTCGTGTATTTTTTCTTTTGGAAAGCTTTGCATGTGATCCTCCCCACAAATGAATTCTGTTGGTTTTTTTAATTAAACAAAATTGACAATTGTGAGATCTAGTTATATTGTTGATAAGATGATTTAATATTAGGAGTTTTTATGGAACTAGGAGTGTGTTGTGGATATATTTATTAAGTGGTGGAATTGCACACTAGTTGCAACTCCTAGTAATTGATATTGCTTGGATAATTTCGTTAATTACAAGTGATGATGCATTTAACGAGATAATGATCATGTTGTGATAATGCATGCATATTTAATGTGATAATAATCATGGATTAGTTACATTGCTTGGATGTTTTATTTTTAATTAATTCATGTGATAATGATCATTGATTGGATAATTTTGGGTGATATTTTATTCTTTATTATTTCATGGAGATAACTCAAAATACATGGTTATGCCGTGTGAGTAACAATATAGATAGAGTCCACTACTTGGTTGGCTTATTATCTATCTTATAATTTATGGATTTTTGTTTTATCACCATTTAGTTTTTCAGGATTTAATTTTCAGATGTCAATTTTATCTTGTGAAGTTTTATCAAGATAGATGGACCACTATATAAATACTTTCCTATCATTCAACGTGTGTTGAGGAAGCTACAAGCAAGAATAGGTTTCTAGGCTTTTGGTTTTCTTTGTTTTTTGTGATTCTCTCAAACTTACTTGTTTAACTGAGTTCTTGAGCGTTCTAGTTTAGAGAGGGAATTGTAGTGAGGTTCTTTTGTATTTGTGTGTAATTAACGAAGACGTGAGGTGTTCGTGGGAGTGAGATCTTTTGGGGGATCCAAAAGTAGGCTCTGCCTTGTTAGGTTGAGTGAGGTTGAAGCAAAACATTGAATGAGAGGGATGAGCGATGTCTTTAGATCAAAGATAGGGTTGTAACTCCTGATTCGTTTTTAGTGGATTGTTCCTCAAGGTTAGTCGTTCATAGACTCGAGGTTCTTTCCCAGGTTGGGTTTTCCTCGTAAAATTCTTGGTGTTTGATTTTCATTTATTTTCCACAATTTAGTTTCCATATTTGTTGGCTAACGATCTTGATGAGATACACCGAACTTTGAATTGGTATTGAAGGAGGTGTCAACGATGGAATCTACATCAACGAATCAAATACCACGATTTGATGGATCAAATTATTTGTACTGGAAGGCACGTATGAGAGCTTAACTAAAATCCATCGATGAACAAGTTTGGATGTCAGTATTGAAAGGGTATACTGAACCCGAGTCCATTGATAAAGAGGGTAATGAAACTCTTAAACCTCTTGAAAAATGGACTAAAGGTGATCTTAAAAATACAGATTGGAACAGTAAGACAATTAATGCTTTATTTTCTGTTTTAAATATTTTTGAGTTTCGCAGAATCTCACATTGTGATAAGGCAAAAACAACATGAGATATACTAGAAATGACACATGAGGGCACAAATCTAGTCAAACGTTCAAAACTGCAATAACTTATTTCTAGGTTCGAAACTCTGAAGATGGAGGAGAATGAGATGTTTGATGACTTCTATGCGAAGTTGAGTGACATAGTCAATACCTCATTTACTCTTGGGGAACCATTTGAGCTGAGCAAGGTGGTAAGAAAAATTCTCAGATCTTTATTAGAGAGGTTTATGATGAAAGTTGCAGCAATCGAGGAGAGCAAAGACATTGATAAAATTAAGGTAGAAGAATTAGTTGGCTCTCTACAAACTTTTGAGGCAAACTATCTTAAACCTAAAAAATCTAAAGGTGTTGCTCTTTATTCTAGTGATGAACCTAACTATACTAATGATGAATTTTTGTTTCTAATGAAATTTTTTGAGAAATTTATGAAGAACAGAAATTCAAAGGAACTCAAGAAAGAGAAGTGCTCATCTTACAAATCCAAGAAGAAAAGTAATGAATCTAAATCCACTGAATGCTTCAAATGCAAAGGATTTGGACAATTTGCTCAAGAGTGTGTAAATTGGAAAAAGAAGCCAAAAGCATCAGAAAGCAATGATACAGAAGAAGAATTTGATGTTGAATCTGAAGATGAAGAGAAGGAAACAACAGTAGCCCTTCCCGTAATCTTTGTTGACCAGAATTCAAGGGCAAGCTCAACAGATGATAGTGATTCTGAATTTGATATGTGTGAGCTTCAAGTAGCCTACAACAATCTTTATGTGGAATGTGTAAACGACAAGAAAGAGAAATTGAAACTTGTCAAAGAAAATGAGATTCTCACTCAAGATCTGAATGAAGCGAAAGCAAAAATCAAGGAATTATAAGAAAAAATCCTAGATCTTGAAGCACTCTATCCAGCTGAGGTAACATCTAATGTAACCTACCTCGCTGAGGCAGAAAAGAAAAGAGAACACATGCTAAAGAAGGTATGTTCAGATATTGAAAAGTTTAAGTCAGGATCTAACAAATTGCAGGATATTCTTGATAAGCAAAGGATGAGGAAGGAAACTTGAGGCTTAGGATATGAAAAAGTCGAGTCTTCAAAATCTGGTTCATATACATGTCTTTCTAAACGTTTTGTGTAGTTTGTGCCTTCTTCATCCAAAACTTTGGAACAAGAAGGGAAGAGATCTACCATTCCAAACAAGGTAAATATAAAGGTAAATAGATCTTCTTCTTCATATCAAAAGCATGAAACTTCATATAAATTTGGTAGAACTGCTCAACCATTTTTCAAGCAACCATTTGTTGGAAGACAAAATACTCAAAGGTATGGTAAAGGTAAGTTTGTTCCCATTTGTCATCATTGTGGAATTAGGGGTCATATAAGACCTTATTGTCATAAGTTATACAGAATGCCTAAATCATATTTTTTCGAAAGACTAACATTGAAAATGTGCCGAAAAAGTTTCTTCATAATAGGTTTCAAAATCTTGTTGGAGATCAAAGTGTTGCTCGTGAGAAATCACATGATATGAGACAATCTCCAAAATCATCTCAAACAAATAAATTTTGGGTCGAGAAATCAGATTTGAGAGCATTAAGTGCTGACACAAAAAAATTTGCAAGTGCAGATTACGTTGAGGTAGCCTCCAGGCAACCTACCTCATTGAGGTAGCAGCAAACAGATGCAACTGAGGTAGCCTACAACAAGCCTATTTCACCAAGGTAGAGGCAACCAGTTACACGTGAGGTAACTTACAGCGAGCCTACTTCAGATATTCTGGAACTATCTCAACAAGTAAAAATAAATGATGCCCAAGATCTAATCATTGGAGAAGTAATTCCCCCCATGAAAACACATTCACAAATCCAAAATGAGTTGGAGTTGAATACATGGTTGTTGGAAGTTGCTGCACTTAGACACTTTGGATGAAACAAATGCTTCAGAACTATGGATTGAATCAAGAAAGTATGATCGTATTTATTTTTGATAATATGAGTGCAGTTACATTTCGAATTCTAGAACCGAGAATATTATGTTTCATCATCATTTCATCCATGAATTTCTAAAAATGAATATGTGTCTCTTGGATATATTGCTACTAAAAATCAATTGGCTAACATTTTTACAAAACCCTTAGACAGACAAAGGTTTTTGTTCGTAAGAAAAATACTAGTGGTGATTAAAATAGAATAGATGTTCAAGTAGCTTGAGGTAACATGTGTGTGGGATATGTGATTCAATTCTTGATCTATGATTGAAGCATTGATTGTTTGATGTTACCTCTAAATGTGTTTATTGTAAAATGGCTAATCCATTCATAAAATTGAAAAGATTATGTTATTAGTCATATATTGTTTTTCACAAATCTCTACTTGAGGAGTCTCATTGGCATAATCCTTGAGATTTGTCTTGATAGGTCTATTGAAAAATTCTTTGGGAAACTTGATGTAACACCCCGTGTTCATAGATAGCTCACATATTACAGTAAGGTAATATTAGGTGGGGTTTTAATATGAAATTGTGTGGCAATATGAGATTGTTAAGTATTACGGGTATTGGAATCGACAAAACTAGAGTTGAAACAGATTGTTTAGAATTTGGAAAAAAAAAGAATTAATTAAAAATTTTAAAAAAGAAAAAAACGGTTAGTTAGTGACGCAGTGTATAATGTTGGGTTGGTAAAGGGAAGGGTAGAGGAGTTGAGGGTAAAAGGGTCAAACCAGTGAGTAATAAAATAATACAAAAGGGGCACAATTATCGAGGAGAGAACGCTAAACGCTACTGGAGAGAGAGAGAGGGGGGGGGGGGGCGAACGGAAACTGTTCCGGCAGAAACAACAACGATTCAGGGCGATCTTGGTGTCGGCGTGAAAGGGACGGTGAGACGAACCGAGCGGTGCCACTTTCAGACGGAGCGGAGGATCCACCATCTTGCTACGGCGAAAGGAAACACACGGCGGCCGCACCTTCTTTGCTTCGATCCTTGCTGCTCCGGTCACCGATCAGGTAACTGTTTTCGCCACTAGGTTCGCCGACTCACTGGCTATCGAGGGGGAGCTGTTGTGAAGTTTACCGCAGCCGGAATGGCGGTGACCCGATTCTCATGGAAACGGGTCTGAGACC
Source organism: Euonymus europaeus (assembly GCA_963580455.1). NCBI lineage: Eukaryota > Viridiplantae > Streptophyta > Magnoliopsida > Celastrales > Celastraceae > Euonymus > Euonymus europaeus. The sequence continues at coordinate 15,189,095 of OY756967.1, read as the reverse complement.
CATGAAGGATAGGAGGTCAAACAGGTCAACCCGACCCGGTTCAGGGTGATGACCCGGTTGACCATTGTCCGGTTCACAAAATAAATAAAAAATAAAAAATAGGTAAATGAATAATTAATTTTAAATTAGTTGATAATGGATGTGTGCTATTATGGATTTTAGGAGTTAATTGTTTATAACCGAATTAGTGGGATTACGAAAGGGTATCAGGTAAGTAACATCCCCACTGTGTCACAGAATAAATGTATGATGTTTGTTTGGATTTGTATAATTGTGGTTATGTGTGTGTATTTATTGGTGCTGTGATGTGTGAATTATTATTGAGCATGTTGTTACGAAATTTCATATTGGAATGGTATTGTAAATTTTGACTGTCAATTTCAAGAATTGTGCATGGCACGACATGGCATCATGAAAAATTTTCACATGTGAGGAAAGTTGTACGAACCTAGTAATACTGCTACGGAGAGGGTATACTGTTAAGGCTAAATGTGAGGGTATAAGGATGAAAAGAAAAAGTGAGGAGAAAGAATCAATATTTCGATAGGAAATGTATTCTATAGAGGAAGGATGACTGGAAATTTCGACCGGTTGCTCTGTAGAAGTTTTACTAGCCCTAGTACTGGATAAATGTTTTAATTGGATAAGTTTTCTTAATGAAGAAACTCATGTGCATCCATGCATAAAGATGTTACTTGTTGGGCCTTGGCTCATTATATTCTGTGATGCAGGTGATGATGAGTACACTGAATTGGTTGTTGATGGTGACAGCGAGGATCCTCAATGATGGTGTTCATGTAGGGGTGGCAACTTCGAGGAAAATTTAGTGGAATAAATTACTTAAGTGTAATAGTTGGTGTTTAGAACTTTATGTTTATTTGAATAAGTGAGTATCCGCAAGATTGTTATGAAGCAACGTCGTGAATGTAGTTGGGTGTGTTCGGTACGTATGTGAGAGATTATTATTGGTTATTATCTATTTAATGATTTAGCGACTAATTTGTGTATCGAGATTTTATTAAGGTTTAATTGCTGGAAATTTCGAGGATCTTGTTTTGGGGTTGGAGTTGCAATGAGTAGCGCTGTTGATAGGAGATCTTAATTCTATTTTCATGTGATGGGGCGTTACACTTGATGCAAGCAATACAAATGAAAAGGGGTTATGTCAAAGGTATTGTTTTAAAAAGAAAAAGAGCGTATATATCTCTTGAAATAAAGGGAGCTACCTAGTATGTATCTCTTGAAATAAGGGGAGCTACCCAAGCTTGACTGTGAAAGCCGCCATGAATACAAAGGTTTCACCTTTTGAAATAAAGGGGGTAATCTTATGTGTTGCTTGCATGTACATAAAAGTATCAAAGGATCTAGATTTGACAACCTATGGAAAGTCAATCTCTTGTATTGTATTATATCTTGATCTAACAAGTTTTTGAGATTCACTCACAGATTCACATGAACAAATAACATGCATCAGATTTCAAGGATATGATGAGGAAATAGTAAGTCCATTTCTTGAACACATCTTATGGTAACTATTCCTTATCATTGTTTTAATTGTTTTGATTGAGTACCAAAATCTATAAGTTCCATCCTTGAAACCAATTTCTCTTGATTTCCTATTTTATTTGTATCTCTTTTATGTGTTTTAATTCTTTGGGATGGCCTAGTTATGTTCTAAGTGGAAATTTTTTTCAACTATGTAGGCCAAATGACAAGTAAGCTACAATGTAACATCATTTCCTCATTAATTTAAAGAGCTCATTTTTGACAATTTGTGGGTCAAAAAGGGGGAGATAATATTTTGAGGGGGAGATAACATAATGATGGGGGAATTCTTTGAACATGTGTGCTCATGATATTATGCTCGATTTTTGATATGTTTGCATATGTGTGATATTGATTAGTATTTTGATCCTACAATTGTCAAGGGGGAGATTGTTGTTTTTTTTAATTAAACGAAATTGACAATTGTGAGATATAGTTATATTGTTGATAAGATGATTTAATGCAAGGAGTTTTTATGGAACTAGGAGTGTGTTGTGGATATATTTATTAAGTGGTGGAATTTCACACTAGTTGCAACTCCTAGTAATTGATATTGCTTGGATAATTTTGTTAATTACAAGTGATGATGCATTTAATGAGATAATGATTACGTTGTGATAATGTATGCATATTTAATGTGATAATAATCATGGATTAGTTACATTGCTTGGATGTTTTATTTTTAATTAATTCATGTGATAATGATCATTGATTGGATAATTTTGGGTGATATTTTATTCTTTATTATTTCATGGAGATAACTCAAAATACATGGTTATGCCGTGTGAGTAATAGATAGAGTCCACTACTTGGTTGACTTATTATCTATCTTATAATTTATGGATTTTTGTTTTATCACCATTTAGTTTTTCAGGATTTAATTTTCAGATGCCAATTTTATCTTGTGAAGTTTATCAAGATTGATGGACCACTCTATAAATACTTGCCTATCATTCAAAGGGTGTTGAGGAAGCTACACACAAGAATAGGTTTCTAGGCTTTTGGTTTTCTTTGTGTTTTATGATTTTCTCAAAATTACTTGCTTAAGTGAGTTCTTGAGCATTCTAGTTTAGAGAGAGAATTGTAGTGAGGTTCTTTTGTATTTGTGTGTAATTAACGAAGACGTGAGGTGTTCGTGGTAGTGAGATCTTTTGGGGATCCAAAAGTAGGCTCTTACCTTGTTAGGTTGAGTGAGGTTGAGGCAAAACACTAAATGGGAGGGCTGAGCGATGTCTTTAGATCAAACATAGGGTTGTAACTCCTGATTCATTTTTAGTGGATTGTTCCTCAAGGTTAGTCGCTCATAGACTCGAGGTTTTTTCCCAGGTTGGGTTTTCCTCGTAATATTCTTGGTGTTTGATTTTCATTTATTTTCCGCAATTTAGTTTCCATATTTGTTGGCTAACAATCTTGGTGAGATACATCGAACTTTCAAATTCCTTTTTAAAAGAGGTATTTTGGATGATCCACATTGCCCCATTTTTTGTCAAGCTAATGAGTCAATTCTCCATAAGTTGTGGGAATGTGGTACTTCCAAGGACATTTACAATGCTAGCTTAAAACAAATTCATAAACTAGGTGATGGGAATAAGGATAATGTTATTGGTTTGTGACTGGGGTTGTAAGTCTTTTTACCTTCGTTGGAGTTTAGCACTATGGCTATTTCAATGAGATTAATTTGGCTAAGATGAAACTCTTTTATTTATGAAGGATTCTTTCTTCATCCTTCCCAAGTGGGAATGAAGGGCATTTTTATGGCTTCAGATTATTTGGCAGTCCATGAAAGTTCAGCTTCTCAAGCTCTTAATTTTACTCCTACCTCTAGCTCAGTTGCAACTTGGATAGGCCCCTCAGAGCCATTCATAAAGGCTAATTGGGGATGCTGCTATTGATAAAGCGAATAACCAATCGGGGTTTGGGATAATGATTAGAGATTTTTAGGGAGATATAGTGGCATCAATTAAATATGTTCGTCAGACTGTTTCGAATCCGGCTATAGCCGAAGCATTGGAAGCGCTGCTAGCAATTCAACTTGTAGGTGCATTGTGGTTTCAAAATGTTGTCCTTGAAGGTGATTCTACGGTTGTAGTGGATGCAATCAATGGTGGAGAAATCTTCTTGTCTAATTGGAGTCCAATTGTGTTGAAGATCAGATGCATATATACTCTCTTTTTTCTTCGAGTGGTCGGTTTTCCACATTCGACAAAACACAAATGATGTCGCTTATAGATTACCAAAGTTCTCTTTCCATGACCCTTGTTTTAAGGTTGGAATGGATGAAGTTCCACCTATTGTTGCAATTACAATGGACAAGGAGAGGATCAAATGGCTAGGGGTCATTGTTGGTAGGGAAGCTTCTTCTGTTGGAGCTGGGTACTAGATGGTTATTCAGGTGAGGTTTTTTCAGTACTTCATGATTTTTCATCGATGGTTATTATGCGAGTCGATTTCTTCTTCTTATTTTTCTTTGCCTTCCCCCTCTATGGTTGGCGAGAGATCTCGATCTCTTCTTTATATGATTCTCGAGATTTAATATATGGTCGTTGACATTCTTTAAAAAAAATACAGCATTAGAGACCATGGATCTAGGTTTAGATTCTTATAGTACTATATACCCGTAAAAGTAGTATCCGTAATCTGACATAATCAATGTGGTGTCAACTCAACATATTTGAAATTTTGAAATTTAAAACATTTAGAATATTTTTTATATTTAACCGTATTGTATCTTAACCATAGTCACGAAAAAGTAATTTACCTCAATTTACAAAAACCATTTACATGATATAGAAATGTCCACCATTTTCTCCAACAATATGGTTCCATCTTCCTGTCCATATTGAAAGCCATTGCAGTAGCTTCGGGAAGTATATAAAGGTTTGTGTAAGGATTTTTCAACTTGATTTCAAGGTTGAGCTAGATTTTTTAGCTTCATTTATGAGCTCGATTTTTGACATGTAGGATTTTTCTTTCTTTGAGCTAGATTTGAAATTTTTTAAGTTTGATTTCCACTAGGTTTAGGGATACGTCATTCTTCCGAGCTAAATATACGGTGATTGATGTTCGGTCCTACAAGTTGTGCAGGTTTTCTTGAAATGAGTTCTTAGTAAACCCAAGGAGAGTAATTTTGGGGTTTGAATAATTTGATTACATTGTCCTTCTGATTTTGATGTAATTTACATCATGATTTGCACGGTAGGGGAAAGGGTTCTTAATTTTCGTCCTTATTATGTTGGTCTTGTAAGAATAAGAGATATTTTGGTGTCAATTTTGGACAATTTCATTACATTGTGGTATTTTGTTTATATTTGGCAACACATTGTACATATGATTTTGATGCATTGTTGTCTGTCTTGCTAGCCTTCATGTTTATTACAGTGTGCGGTTTATTATTGTCATTACATTGTAATTATGTTAGGTAGATTGGTCCCCTTGAATGCTATGCTATTTCCTTGGTTCCTAAAGTGGGACATAAGTGGGTGGCCTAAAGTCTTGAAGACCAAATACATTGACATCTTGAAGGGGGAAAAGGTAAACATATTTTTCTAAATTATGGATTTTTTTTTTGTTCCCTTCACATGAGCTAGCATGGATTGAATGAACTGTTTTGAATTATTACATTGTGCAGTGAAATAATAACATTGGATTTTAGTTTCCAATATTATTATCACAATGTCTAGGTTCAATTACGTTGTGCACCAAATATTACAATTGTTGAACGGTTGTATAATTACATTTGATACTTTTTTGGAAAAATTATGAACACAAACTGTGACATTGTATAACAATGTCAATAGTGATTATTACATTATATTTCATGTTTTGTTAACAGTGTTCATGTAAGGTCCTCACATTATCGCGTTAACTTATTATATTTTAGATGGTTCACATTGCCATAAAAATTGTAATTGAATGGTTAGGTCTTATACAAGCAGTCAACGTAATTCAAGACGACTTGGTGATGATTGAGCAAGAGAGTGAAGCACTAAATACCCAACATGAAATTCGTTCAGTGTCTGATTGCATTGAGAGAACACCGTTCAATAGTTCAATTGAAAGAATGAACAACACAATGTATTAATATGACACTTCCATGAGGAGCAAATAGAGAAAATAATATTGTGAACAATGTAATAATGCACAACCAAAATGCAAAACAATATAATTAATATAATAAACAATGTCATAATGCACCATCCTGAGACAAATAAATGCAATTAATAGAATAAACAATGTAATAATACAATGTCTAAATACAAAACAATGAAATTTACGTTCAAATCATCTATGCTTTGTGAATCATAGAAAGTTGCACCCAACAAACGAGTTATGTAACACCCGACCCCAAATATGAATTTATAGGAGACAAAAAGTGAGAAAAATCTAAGTTTCGAATAGTTTTAGAAGTGTTGGGCATGCCTTGCACAAATTTGAAACATAAGAAGGAGGCTAGGGGGTGCGTAGTCGCCTTGTACCACACTCTTAGACATGCACAGCCATGTGCCCAGGAGCACCCAAGGAAGTGGAGAAGATTCAGAGAGAAGAAAAAAAAAATTGGCCCACACACCTAGAGGGTGCCTAGGTGTGAGGACTGGACCACCTAGTCCAGAGTTCTTGCTAACAGATAGAATGATGACCATTGTTTTGAAAATACGATGAGAGAAAGAGAGAGAGAGAGAGAGAATAGAGAGAAGTGATTGTTGGTGGATTTTAAGCTTGGATTTGAAGATCTAGAAGATCTAATTAAGGCATATTAAAAAGGGGTTTGAAGAGAGAGGTAAGATTTCTATGGATTCTATGGTTAGGGTTGTTATGGGTATTCATAGAATAGAGTTTGATCTTGATATCCTAATGCTACTAGAGTTGTAATAGGTTGATTTTAACTTATATGAGTATGTATTTGATAGATTTGAGTTTTATCAGGAAAATTTCAAGCTAGAGAGCTCGGGTGTAGGATTTTGGAAATCCTGGTGAGAGAAAAGTGAGTTTTTCTTGGATTCATGTTTAAATGTGTTTTTATATATTGATGATGAAATAGGTTCGGTGTTGTTAAGTCGATAGGTTTGCTAATAAGGATTGAAACCATTGAAATTGAGATTGTGCTTTATAGCTTTGCTTGGATAACGAGGTTGGGGATTCTTACCCAATTCTTTCATGTCGTCATTTCTCTTTATAAAGAGTGGTTGGTTTTCCTCATTGGTCGTTTCATTGGTGTTTCTATCTTAATTGCTTCTAAGGTAAAACAAGCCAATTGTATAAGATTCTTGGTTGTTTAAATAGTTTAATTGCATACCCTTTACATGTTTGATCACCTATCGGCATGTTTCCGTCCATGAACATGCATCATGTGGTAGTTATATATATAGGATTTTATATATATATATATATATATATATATATATATTTGTGTGTGTGTGTGTGAATGTATGTATATATATATATTATTCCAACTATATGTTCTCTTTCATGTCTTCGTATGACGGGTGGGATTCTCTAGATAGTAGGAGGGAGACTCTCATGTGGACATCTTTTGGTCACCTTTTATGCAATAGTTCGTGTCCTCCCCCTTTTGTACGAAAAAGGCATGAGAGTTTTTTGAGTGAGTGCAGACCCTCGACATGACAATCGCTAATTATGGGCATAAGTTTGAAGAATTGTATTGCTATGGCAGACAGTTTGCAATAATTGACCAACTTAAGGCTCAAAGGTATAGATAGTGGATGATACTTGCGATTGGTACTCATATGCTTTCACTGAGGCTATAGAGCTATAGTGAGACTGTAGAGATGGCACTTCAGCTGGAGCAAAGTTTTCAAAACTTGCGGTGGTATTGGGACACATATAGATGGCGTGGTAACTTAGCAGTAGGTTTAGGCAAGACGGAGCCAACAGAGGCAGAGGACTGATAACCATGGATGAAGATCACATAGTGGAAAATGAGGTCAGGCATCAAAACTTGAAAGTGGTAGAGGCATACAACGTGATCAGAGGATCTGTTTTTTATGTAGACGACTAGATCATGTCTAGACACACTGCACTGCTATAGGGCTAAGGTTTACTAGCTCCATCGATTAATCCAACACTTCCACAACACTAATACGTCCATATCACTAGCAGGTAGGGGACGCCCATCTATACGACAATAGTAATAGTCACTGATTCCAAACCCAATGCCTCAAGATCAAGTGTTTACTCTTGGACATCAGACCGCACAAAAGCATTCAAATTTTATTGGGGGTAATTTTCTTGTCTCTAACTCTATGCCCACATTTTATTTGACTCGGGTGCTATGAGTTCTATTATATCATCAGCTTTCGCTTCGATGTTAAAGTTCGAGGTGATTCCAATATAGAGGATGATAGTTGTAAACTCTCTGTTTGGGTAGTTTAATTACATTCGTAGTGTATGTATGTGGTCCAGATGTCGATTTGGGAATTATGAGTTAGTAGCTGACTCATACATCACAGATTTTAAAAATTTTGATGTAATATTGGGAGCAAATTTGTTGACATAACATCATGCAATATTGGATTTTTGGGAGAGGAAAGTTACTATGAATATACTCGGAGAGCAGGTGATTCAATTGAAGGGATCAAAAGGTATTCCTTGTTCACACTTTATGGACAACCCCTCATATGTTGATTGTTTGGTAGCGAGTCTTTCCACTTCAGAGACTAGTGTGGCGACTATATCGATACTGGTGCTTGAGGGGTATATGAATGTATTTTTAGAAAAATTACCTGGTTTTCGGACAAGGAGGGAAATAGAGCTTGTGATTGATATTCATTCAGGTAGTAACCCGATTTGAATTCCCCCATATCAGATGGATCCATCCGAATTGAGAGAATTGAAAGCGTAGTTAGAAGTATTACAAGATAAAGTATTTAGCAGGCCTAGTGTCTCACCTTGGGGTGCTCCAATGTTATTTGTGAAGAAGAAAGATGAGACATTGTGAATATGTGTGGATTAATTGCAGCTCAATCGTGTGACTGTGAATAACAAATATCTATTGCCAAGAATAAATTACTTGTTTGATTAACTGAGGGGATCTCAGTTCTACTCGATGATATATTTGAGATTGGGATACCATCAATTGAGGATTCGAGAGAGTGATATTTCAAATATTGCATTTTGGACTTGCTATGGACATTATGAATTTTTGGTAATGCCATTTGGGCTAACTAATGATCCTGCAGCATTTATGGATGTAATGCAGTGAGTATTTCATATATATATATATATATATTGACCCATTTTTCATTGTATTTATTGATAACATTCTGATACATTCACCTGCTGCCAAACAACATAAGGAACATTTGAGGATTGTGTTGCAAACGTTGAAGGAGCATCGATTATATGCAAAGTTAAGTAAGTGTGCATTCTGGGAAACTAAGGTAACATTCTTAGGCCACGTGTTTTCTAGGGAGAGAGTAGCAGTGAATCCATCTAAGGTAGATCCAGTGTTAAAATGGCAGAGGCCTAAGAATCTTAGTGAGATACGAAGTTTTTTGGGATTGACAGGTTCCTATAGACGTTTCATTTGTGATTTTTCACTGATTGTTGCACCTATCAACCGTCTTACACAAAAAGGAATTCCATTCACATTGATAGATGAATGTGAGCAGTTGATTGGGATGGTATTTTGCATATTTTGTGGAGTTTTGAAAGTAAAAAACTTGAATTTCAATGCTTAAAAACCACATTTTAGGTTTGAGTTACTTATTTCCGTGTTAATGTGCCAATGCACAATTTAACACTTTAACATAGTCATTTTAAGTATTTTGTAGTGGTTGAAGTTGGTTTGGTAGCTTAGAGATGTGAAATCCAAGTTTTGGGCATAATGGTTAAAAGTTGTGGGAATGCTATCTCTTAAGCATTTGGCTTTTAATGTGTTGGATTTTGTTCTATCAACCTAAAAATGGTTTTCACACTTGTTTAAGTATGTTTTAGTCATTTATGAATTGTTTGAGAAGTTGTTTTAGGCTTCGGATTGATCAGGATCGAATATGGAAGAAACGCATAAAAGAGCAGCATAATTGGACTTTATTGTCAACTGTTCGGACACGTATCAAAAGGCGTTCGAACACTCCAAGAAGAAAGGCAAACAGAGGTGTTTTCAAGCATCTCCATCTGGACGGTACTGTTCACCATCCGAATGGTGCTGTCCGGATGGCACTGTTCACCGTCCGGAAGGCCAAAAAAGAAAGTCAAAACTGTCACTGAACAATCTGCGTAAGAATTTTTGGGTAAACTTTTGAAGGTAAATATGATCGAATTTGAAGAAAATTTCTTCTAAAAAATTGAATTAGAAATCCAGAAATTTCCAACGAGTATTCATATGCATAAATCCATTGAGAATTGAATTCTGAGGAATTAAAATAAGTTTCTATTTTGAACAGTTTCAGTAATTCGGGTTTTATGATTTTTGGTCAATTTTTGAAGGGAAACTTGTTTAAATGCCTTTTTGACATATGGGACTTATGTGTAACGGGTTAGGATGGTCTTTTAACACATGTATTAGGGCTTTAAGGGTCTTGAGACCCCATTCTTGTAACAACTCTCATTTTGGCCGATTTTTATACATTCTCTCTAGATTTTCATTCTCTTACTTTGTTCTTCACTTTGATTCTTTCTTGAAGTTCGAAAATCACTTTCTTGGAGATTGCTAGGAGTTTTGGAGACCCGAACAACTAGAAGAGGAAGTTCTTCCTCCTTGTAGAGCTTGAGAAGAGCCCAAGTTGGATTAGCCTCAACTTCTATTTGTAGATTGAAAGGCTGATTCGCCTCAATATTCCACATTGGATTTGATTTCTAAACTCATTTTACTTATTTTTATTTCATTTTGTTATCGCAGTGGATTCATAGTTCTAGTTTAATCAACTTTAATATTTTTCATTGCTATTTAGTTTTTGCTTGAATGCTTTATGTTATTCTATGCATTTAGTATGTTGTGTTTAATTCCATTTCAATTTTTTGTAGTAGTTAGTATTTATTTCTCATTTCTTATATTAGGATTTATTTCAATCAATCACTCCACGAGGGAAAATCGAATCTAACCAATGGTTAGTACAAATTTTGCCAGCACTTGCATTGTAAATACCATATTTAATTAAGTAATTGGGTTAATAATCTATAGACCCAAACTGAAACCAAAAGTCTTTGTGATCGATTTGGGATTCACCCCTATTATTACTTTGACAAACCTGCACTTGGGAAAGCGTAAATCCACTTACCAATTTTTGGCGAGTCAAGTTTTTGGAGCCATTGCCGGGGACTTTTGTCCTTCGGTTCACATCTTTCTTTATTTTATTTTATTTTTTTTGTGTTCTTAAATTTATAGTCTACTTTGTTATTGCCTGATGTTGCATGTCTTCGGTTAGAGACGATCATAATAGGTTGCGTAGGACATCTAGCAATACAAGTAGCATTGTTAGTCTCGAAACTAATTTTGCATCTGTGACTTCTAAAAGTGATTCTGAGCTAGGTTTGCCTATTTTATTTGAGGAATAAATTTGTGAAAATATGGCTTCTCCTGCACCACGTACTCTTAAGGATTTTATTCAATCCACTTGCACTACTACTCCTTTATGCATCATATTACCTTAAAATGCACCTCTATTTTCTATTAAACATGGCATGATGTCAGTAATACCTCAGCTCCATGGCATGGATTCTGAGAGCCCTTACCAGCATCTTATTGATTTTGAGTTGGCTTGTACTACTTTCATTAATAGGGCTAACACTAATGAGTATGTTAGATTGCATTTGTTTCCTTTCTCTTTGAAGGATAAGGCTAAGTTGTGGTTTAAACAATTGAGAGCTAACTCTATTACTAGTTGGGTTGATATGCAACGTGAGTTCTTACAAAAATTCTTTCCATTTTAGAGAACTCAAATGATTCAAGAGAAGATAGCTCAATTCACTCAGAAGCATGATGAGACTTTCGAAGCTAGTTGGGACGCTTCAAGAAGTTGTTGAATATTTGTCCACATTATGGCTATGAGTCTTGGAGAGTTTTCAACTACTTTTGTACGGGTTTGACTCCAAACTGCAAACAGTTTGTGCAAACTATGTGCAATGAAGAATTCTTTGATAAGAAGCTGAATGCCGCATTGGATTTTTTTATTATCTTGCAGAGAGTGCTGGCCAATGGAATACAAGAACTGACAGAATTGCTACAGCTGCTCAACCTTTGGGAACCATCCCGAGTGGTGGTAAATATGAGTTGAAGGAAGATGTGGATGTTCAAGCTAAGCTAGCTACATTGAATAGGAGACTAGAGATTATGCTGTTGGAAAAAGTCAAGGCAGTGAAAGCGGTGGAGCCATGTAACTTATGTGTTGATTCCAGCCATAAGACTCAAGATTGCCCTATCATGCCTATTATAGAGAATGAAATGGATCACTTACAAGCTCAAAATTGGGTTAACAAGGCAAACAATCCTTATTCCAACACATACAATCCGGGGTGGAGGAACCATCCTAACTTCTCATGGAGGAATGATTAGCTTGGGCAGTCTTCAAAAAGTTATCCACAACAGTTTCAGCATACTCAGAGTTATCCTCCAATAGCACCTCCTAGTTTTCCTCTTTAACAACCAGTTGCTCCACCCTAGAAGTCTCTAGATGATACCATAGCACAGATGGCTACTGCTTTTCAGCAGTTCATGCAAGTTTAGGCTACTACCTTGAGCACTCTTGAGAAGGGGAGGTTCCAGCTCAACCTCAACCAAATCCTACAGTCTATAAACAACAGTCTCAACAACATGTACATAATGTTTCTGGAGATGGTTTTGAGACGACCAAAGTAGTTACCACTTTGAGGAGTGGGAAGCAGGTTTCTAGACCTAAGGCGCTTATTGATTCTTAGCATTCTAGTCCTACTCTTGTGGGTTCACCCGAGGTGGTTGAGGTAGAAAAGGAAGTAGAGGGAGAGAAAGATAAGGAAAATTCGGAATTGAAGACTTCATCTGTGGTAGAGAAAGAAAATGAGAGGGTTTATCGACCTACTGTTCCTTATCCACATAGATTGAGAGTTGGGCACATGAATAAGCATCATACTGAGATTCAGGAGATTTTCAAGCAAGTGAAGCTCGACATTCCTCTCTTACATACTATTTAGCAAATACCTTCATATGATAAGTTCTTGCAGGACTTATGTACTGCAAAGAGGAAAGTGAATGTGACAAAGAAGTCTTTTATAGTTGAAGAAGTTGAAGCTTTGATCATGAGTGATACTGCTCAGAAACTGCATGATCTTGGATTACCTACTATCTCTATTATGATTGGTGAAAGAAGACTTGAAAATGTCTTACTTGATTTGGGGAGTAGTGTGAATTTATTGCCAATATCGGTTTATGAGAAACTAGATAATGAAGAATTGAAGCAGACACCCATGCTTTTGCATATGGCAGACAAAACAGTCAAGAAACCCAAGGGAGTTGTGGAAGATGTCTTATTGCAAGTGAACAAATTTTACTATCTTGTGGAATTTTTAGTCCTAGAAATGTCACATCCTACTTCTCTTCTTGTTATTGCTCCTATCATTCTTGGGCGTCCTTTTCTTGCTACTACTAATGCTTTGATCAATTGCAAGAGTGGAATGTTAAAGATCACATTTGGCAATATGACATTTGAGACGAATGTCTTCATTGCTTGTAAGATGCCTAGTGATTGTGATGATTTAGAGTTGCAAACAGTAGATTAGGTTTAGAGTTTTAGTCCTTCATATTTATACTATATTCTTGATTCTGAGAGTACATCCGAGGATGAATATCCTAAGAAATCTGGAAAAGTTAATGATTTAAAAGATAACTTGAATGAATTTACTCTTGTCACATCGGATGAGCTTGTGATATTGATGATGCAGTTGAGTTACAAGATGTGAGCCACAATGGTAGATGGAGAGGTCCTAATTTTGAGATTCTTGATCCGCAAGAGGAGATGAAGCCATCCATTGAGGAGATTCCTACTCTTGAGCTGAAACAGCTCCCTGATTATTTGAAATATATTTTCCTTGGTCCAAAAGAGGTTACAGTCCCTGTTGTTATTTCATCTTAGCTCACTCCCAAGCAAGAAACTAGCTTGGTAGCAGTTTTACAAAAGCACAAGGGAGTTATTAGCGGGACCATTGCAGACATCAAGGGTATTGACCCTAATATTTGTACTTGTAGCATTTTTCTGGAGGGAGATTCTACACCAGTGAAAATGCTTCAGGTGATTTAATTCCTACTAAGAAAGTGACTAGATGGTGTATGTGCATAGACTACCAAAAACTGAATTCGGTTAGTCGCAAAGACCATTTTCCATTGCCCTTTTTTGACCAAATTTTGGAAAAAGTTGCCAGAAATGAGTTTTATTGCTTTTTAGATGGTTTTTCTGGTTATTATCAAATTTTCATATCTCTAGAACACCAGGAGAAGGCCACTTTCACTTGCCATTTTGGCACATTTGCCTTTAGGAGGATGCTATTTGGTTTATACAATGCCCCTGCCACATTCCAACGTTTCAAGATGAGCATCTCTTTGTTGGTTCTCGTGCACCTTGGTTTGCGGAGATTGTGAACTACCTTGTAGCTAAGTAGTTACCTTCCCATTGGAATATTCAAGACAAGCGTAGGTTCCTTTATGAGATTTGATTCTATTACTTCGACTCACCTTATCTTTGTAAATATTGTGCTCATCAGTTGGTGAGAGATTGTATTCATGATGATGAGTTTGCTTTGGTGTTTGAGTTTTGCCATTCTGGGGCTTGTGGTGATCATTTTACAAACTAGAAAACTGTTGCAATTTTTTTTTCAAAATGGACTTTTAATTGGCCTACTATGTTTAAAGATGTGTTGTGGTATAAAGCATGTGAATCTTTTAAAAAACTTGGAAAAATCACAGCTAGGAACATGATGCCTCTTTCACCCATATTGACCCTTGAGATCTTTGATTGTTGGAGAATTAATTTTATGGTTTCTTTTCCTCTTTCTATTGGTTACATGTATATATTGCTTGCTGTTGATTATATTTCCATGTGAGTAGAAGTTATACCATGTAGAACCAATGATCATAAGGTTGTGCTTAAGTTCTTAAAAGATTTGTTTGCACGTTTTGGCATGCCTATGGCCATAATTAGTGATGGGGGTTCACATTTTTGTAACAAACCTTTTCAAAATCTCATGAAGAAATATGGAGTGACTGACAAGGTCTTTACTCCATAACACCCCCAAACTAATGGCCAAGCTTTATTGGCTAATAGAGAGATCAAGGTCATTCTTGAAAAGATAGTTCATCCTAATAGGAAGGATTGGTTTGATAAGTTACCTAATACTATCGGGGCTTATAGAATTCCATTCAAAACCACTCTTCAGATGTCAACTTATCGTTTGGTTTATGTTCGTTCTTGTCATTTACCTATTGAGATTCAACATAATGTTTTATGGGCTATTAAAAAGATTAACTTTTTACTTGATGATGCACAAGGCTTGAGAATATTGCAGATTTCAGAGCTGGAAGAAGCAAGAAGGAAGGCCTATGACAATGCTAAACTGTCCAAGGAGAGGATGAAAGCCTTGCATGACAAGAAGATCTTGGACAATAAGTTCTTCCCTGAGCAAGAAGTGCTTCTCTACAATTCCAGGATCCATATTTTTCCAGGAAAGTTGAAGACTCGTTGGAGTGGCCCCTACATTGTCAAGAAGGTTCATTCGCTTATTGCTGTGGATATTGCCAATCTGGAGAATATAACTACCTTCACAGTGAATGGACAAAGGCTCAAGCCATTCCTTGCTCCCTATGCACCAGAGGATGAGACACTCCTTCTATAGGATGTCAAAGGAGTACTCGCAACTTCTCCTGCTGTTATTTGATTATGCATATACCTAATCATAGGGGTTCTAGTGCAGTAACATTACTCCATTTATTTGTGGTACTTTGAGAAAATTTTAGTCTTAGAACCACTTACTATTTTGCGTTTACATTGAATAATTACTTACTATGCGCCATTTTTGTTCGTTCCATCCATGGAGACCATGTCTTACTCTAGTTGGGGGGTGGGGGGGGTGCCCAGTCTGTGTTTGGTTTAGTTTGTCAAAAAAATTCAAAAATAAAAGGTTTTTCTTTTCAAGGAAGAAATTTTTTTGGAATTGTGTGTTGTGAAAAGCTTTCTGTTGTTGTGATCCCTTCATTGCCTATGATGAAAAATATGAATTATGACTTGTTGTGGGAGGCATATAAGATTCCTTGGATTGTGCTTGACTTTTTAGTTTGTCTTGTTTTGAAGTTTGGACTATTTCTCTTTTCCCTTGAGCACATGACCATGAGGTTTGGAAGTGTTGGATATTTAGAAAGTTTTGCTTAGTGTTAGTCTTTTGAATATCACAAGCACTAGAACTCACTTGATAAACTCTTGAGACAAAATCATAGTCCACATTTTGACTGATGAGATGACATAAGTGTTAGAACCTTAGGCTTAATACAAGAGGGGGTGAATTGTATTGAGTAAGTAGCTTATTAACACTTTTTTTTACTAGACTAGATTTTCTGCTGTAAAATCAGTTTATCAAACAGTAAAGTCTAGAATCAAATATAGTACTCAAACAATTTGCTAGAATATAGACTAGTATGAAGTAGACAGCAGATCAAAAGAAGCACAGATAACAATATCAAGACTGTAAAAAAAATAAGGGTAAAGAGAGTGCAAATGATGTAGAGTGGTTCAGTCACAATTGGACCTACATCCACTACTCAAGGCTCCTCCTTGAGATTTGGAAATTCACTATGATAGCTTGTTGATGCAGAGACAAGCTCAACCTCTTTACACAGCTGGTTTTGGCTCAAGTGCCAGCCACACTCTTACAAGTATATGTTTGTGTTATGGCTAGAGGTTTAGGAACTTGGTTCAGGTATGAAGCACCTCTAACAGAGTAAACAATATGCAAGACTATAAGAGAGAAAAACTAACTGCTTGGAGGCTTTTTAATAAGTATCTTCTCTACGGCAGCCTCTTTTTAGATTATATAGTACTAGGGTTTCTGGCCTTTTGAATCATATCATCGATTCTAATCATCCTGATCTCTCTCCATCTAATTTCTCTTAATTTGATTTGTTTCCTTTTTCTCAGAAAATCTTTTTTTCTTTCCTTTCTTTTCTTCAGAGAATCTTCTCTCTTCTAGGAATTGATCTCTTCTTTCCTTTCTTCTAGCAAATCAAATCAAGGTCAAGCTTTAGACAATTAAGCATGATTTGATCCCATAATTCATGCTCTCTGGAATCTCTGACAGTATTCAAATCTTCTAAGATTTAGACCAAGTTTTCTGGACTAAAACTTGAGCCTAATCAGCAAGTGTATAGGTCAGCAAACATCTTCCACATCAGCTATTGCCATAGTGAATTTTGTAGTCCTAAATCTTGACAACTTGTAAGCTTATATTAAGCTTCATGTCTTTGATAAGAACATTAGTTAATAAAATACAACAAGCATTAAAACACATATAATAACCAGAACACATCAAACATACTACCACGCACAACAAGCATATTTTGTATCAAAAATACCTTAACAATAAGGTCTTCTTTGGTCGTTTGAGCTTAATTTCTAGCCTACCGTACTTTAAATTTATCCCTAGTTTTCCCCTCCTAGCCAAATGTTAACCTTTTTCTTTAAGCACCTACATATGTACCTAGCTAAAACAAAATTTTCCCCATGCATCACCTGCACAATTTGATATACATGTTTTTTTGGGATGCTTGTGCATATCATCATGCATATGGTTTGGGTGATAAGTTTTTCTTATGGTGTATTTTGTAAGGTATTGCTTGCTTTGTAAAAAAAAAGCAAAAAGAGAGAAAAATGAAACATAAAAAATAGCAAAGGAAGGCAACAACTTAGTTCATTGAATGGAAATATCCTAGTTTGTGATATATGTATAGAGTAAGAAGGTTGCATGCCATCAATAAAGTCAATGTGACACATATATACAAGAAAAAGGAAAAAAATAGAAAAGAAAAAGAAAAAGCAAAGTAAGTGTGAAAAATGTGAGTTGGGACTACTTTGGGGCATGTGTGCATGCATGCATATGCATGACCATTGTTACATTAACATGTATATTTGAGGTGTGGTTTAAGCCTAAAATTTTCATTTTGACATACCCATAGCCTCAACCTACGTTACATGCATGTAAAGTCCTATTGGATCATTGGTTATGTGTTGGGCTACATTAGTGGAGAGAGGTTTTGAAAAGTGAGTATGGCGGCTTGAACTGCATGTTTGAGATTCATTTGATGAACAACTTTTGCATTTTCTAATCTGAAGTGATGGCATGTGATAGATGTTGAAAACATCTACTTTGAATGTAAATTATCATTAGCATTTGTCACAAAGTCGAGGTTTTTGAAGTCATTTTATACAAATAAATTTTAATCATCATGGATGAATCACTTTGTATTTATTTTTATATTTATAGGTCCAATCATGAGTCCAACCCTAGTGAAGATCATGGAAAGTTTTGTTGACATCATTGCTTACTCCTCTTCCATTTCACCAAACTCTTCCATTTCACTTCACCAAACCATTCCCATTATCCATACCAAGCACTCTCATTTCTCTATAAAAGCAGACAAGGAGAAGAGGGGAGGAGACAACAAGAAGAAGAGGAGGAACAAGGAGAAAAGAGAGGGAGTTCTTGCAACAAGTATAATTAAGGGGTTTTTCTAGTTGTTTTAGTACTTATGTTTGTGAATTTTATTTATTTCTATTTGTTGTGTAAACTCAATATGAGGAACTAATCCTCTTACTAAGGTGATGATGGATTCACTCTATTGTGTTTAATAAATTTGGTTGAATTAATTGTGATTAGCTACCATGTAGGTTTGATTAATGTGATGCAAATTGTAGTAGATGTCATGCTCAAATTGAGAATATCTTCTTGCAATTTATTACCAAAGTTACCTAGTCATAGATGCCATATGCTAGGACTTTTGTGATCATTTCATAAGTTACATCGATCCTAATGCATTCTTGTTTGTCAAATTAGTCCAAATGCCATGGATAGTTGCAAATTAAGGATAGATGTGGTAAGTTAGATGTCAATGACTACTACATGAATTTGAAAACTTGATCTTTGATATGCTTGGATGACTTCAAAATTGATAACCATATGATTAAAATACAATAGAGTGGTGAAATCAAAGTCTTAGTATTTATTTATTTGTGTTAATTTCTCCATTTTAATTTTTGTGTTTATTAATATTACTATAAAAAAAATAAACTTGTTTTTTTTTAAGAATTGGAGTTAGTTAATCTTCAGTCCCTGTGGATACGACACTCGCCTTTGCTACACTTAAACTACTTGGATTCGTGCGCTTGCGAGTATAAATAGAGTTTTAGAATTACTATATTTTTAGTAGTTTTAAAATGATAACTAGTTTTTGGCGCCGTTGCCGGGGACTGGAGTTATTAATTTATCTCTAGTTTCAATTGTGTATATTATTGTCTATTTATTTATTTATTGAATAGTTTACTTTATTCTTTCAGTACATGCTTGGAGGTATCTAAAAGTCTTAACCTACTTGAATACGATCCGGAGATTGAGCAAACTCTCGCACAACTAAGAAGAGAAGCAAGAACGAAAAGAAATATGGAAGAACAAAATATAAATGTTCTTGCCCAAGATGTAAATCCACAAGCTAATGCACAAGTTCAACCCAATGTTCAAGGAAATGTCACATTCTTTCCAACTTTGCTTAATACAGTACCTGATTTTAGAGGCACACCATTAGATGATCCGTATCTGCACATCAGGGATTTATTTGACCTCCGTATGACACAACGTGTTCAGGGTTTGACACCAGAGGAAGTTCGACTCATTTTGTTCCCATTTTCCCTTAAAGATACTGCAAAACTATGGTTCAATTCATTGGCCCCAGGATCGATCAATTCATGAGAGGAAATGGCAACAAAAATCTTGAAGAAAGTTTTTCCAACCCTGAAAACAAAGCAATTAAGGAAAGAGATTCAAACATGGCAGCAAAAGAATGGTGACTTATTCTATGAAGCTTGGGAGCAATTTAAACAGCTGCTTCTCAAATGTCCACACCACAACCTAGCTCAAGAAGATCAAATTCAAGCTTTTTATGAAGGTTTGGATGCTAACAATACAAGCATTGTAGACTCTGCATGTGGGGGTGTGTTGATGGAGAAAAGTAGTGAAGAAGCTTTTGAGTTATTTGAAATTCTAAACGAGAATTCTCAACAATTCTCTTCTCTAGGAAAGCAAAGAGCAAAACTTCGAAGAGGCATGTACGAAGTCCCACCACAGATAGGAATCAACCTCAGTTGAAAGCCATGGGACAAAAAATTGATATGTTGGTAAAAACGTTTTCTGCCCAGAATTCGCCATTATCCCAACAAGGAGCTCAAGTTGTAGTGTGCCCAATTTGTTCTCAATCAGATCACACTACAAAGACGTGTCCCATGTCTCATCTTTTAGAACAAGAACAAATCAATTATGCGGGGCAAGGTCGTTTTTATCCCAACAACATTCCATATGCAACTACAAACCATCCGGGATGGAAAACCCATCCAAATTTTGGTTGGAGAGGACAAGATCAGAACAAGCAAATCCATCAAAATCAGCAGCAAGCACAAATAGAACCAGGAAAAACTTCGTTGGAAGAACAAATGGCTGTTCTTGCTCTTAATACCAATAATTTCATTCAAAAGATGATGCAGCAAAATAGCATTTACGATCAACAATTCAGCAATACTCAAGCTTCCATTCAAAAACTTGAAGTTCAAGTTAATCCAAAAGGTAAGGAACAAATGAATGTCATCACTACTCGTGGATGACAAATTGTGGGATATAAGACGCTTCTGAAACTGAAGAAAGGTCACGGAAGAAAAAATCCACAAAGATTCAAAGCAAGGTTAGTGCACCTGTAAAAACTCAGAGTTCTGAACCTCATGTGCCTTTTCCTAGCCGATTAGGGAGCGAAAAGAAAGTTGAACAAATGCAAAAGGTCATGGATATTTTTCGAAAGGTTGAGATTAACATACCTCTCCTAGACGCAGTCCAAGAAATTCCAGCTTATGCAAAATTTCTGAAAGATATTTGTACAAAGAAGAAGAATCTTGCACCATACAAGAAGGTGATGCTAACTGAACAATGTAGTGCTGTGTTGAACAAGAAACTACCACCAAAGTTAAAAAGATCCAGGAAGTTTCACTATTCCTTGTGTTGTTGGTCAAGTTTCTTTTGAAAAAGCTTTTCTAGATTTAGGTTCTAGTATTAATCTAATGCCATATTTTGTTTTTGTGCAGCTAGGTCTGGAGAAAGAGTTACAACCAACTTCAATCACTTTGCAATTACCGGATCGATCGATAAAATTTCCAAGGGGAATTATAGAGGATGTGCTTGTCCAAGTTGACAAATTCTTTCTTCCAGCAGATTTTATCATTTTTGACATGGAGGAAGACAGGAATGTACCAATTATTTTGGGTCGACCTTTCTTGGCCACTACAGGAACTATTGTGGATGTTCAAAAGGGTTGTTTGTCTATGAAAGTGCAAGGAAAAATGGTAGAATTTAAGCTTTTTGAAGCTACATGACATCCATCGGATATCAGGGAATGTTTCAGCATTGAAATTTTAGATGGCTTAATTTTTGATACATTTTTGGAGCGTCATTCTATTGATCATTTGACAACTTGCCTTACTTTTCTTGAATTGCAGGTTAATGAAGATGAAGGAGTTGCAGATTTTTGTGCATATCTAGAGAAGCAACAACTATCAAATAACCAATGGAGATGAACTTTTGAAATTCTTGGTCCTCCACTCACCAAAGTGATCCCTTTCATTGAATGTCCACCAAAGTTAGAATTGAAGCAACTTTCGGAGCATTTGAAATATGCTTATCTTGGTGTTGAGGAAGCATTACCTATCATTGTAGCTGCTAATCTTACTAAATCAGAGGAAGAAAGTCTTTTGCGGGTGTTACGTGAATACAAGAATGTTCTTGGATGATCAATTGCTGATATCAAGGGCGTAAGTCCTACTATGTGCATGCACCAAATTTTGCTAGAAGATGATTCAAAATCTTTGCGTGAAGTACAAAAACACCTAAATCCAGCTATAAAAGAGGTTGTCAAAACTGAAATATTAAAGTTGCTCCATGTTGGAGTTATATATCCTATTTCTGACAGCAAATGGGCGTGTCCAGTGCAAGTTGTTCCCAAAAAGTCAAGAATCACAGTGATCGCCAATGAAAAGAATGAGCTCATCCCAACAAGAAAATAGACAAGGTGGCGTGTGTGTATTGATTACCGAAAGCTAAATTTTGCTACAAGAAATGATCATTTTCCATTGCCATTTATTGATCAGATGCTAGAGAGACTAGCTGACCATTCTCATTATTGTTTTCTTGATGGATACTCAGGTTATAACCAGATTGTCATTGCACCTGAGGATCAAGAGAAGACAACTTTTACATGTCCTTTTGGGACATTTGCATACAGAAGGATGTCGTTTGCACTATGCAATGCACCAGCTACATTTCAACGGTGTATGACAAGCATTTACTCTGACATGATGGGTCATATCATCGAGGTATTTATGGATGATTTCTCTTTGTTTGGTTCTTCTTTTGACACATGCGTTTATAATCTTGCCTTGGTTTTGGAAAGATGCAAGGAAACTAATTGGGTTCTCAATTGGGAGAAATGTCACTTTATGGTGCAAGAGGTTATTGTTCTTGGCCATCTCATTTCAGCAGATGTGATTGCAGTGGACAAAGCAAAAATTGAAGTTATATCTAAATTACCACCTCCCACTTCAGTTAGAGAAGTGCGATCTTTTCTTGGACATGTGGGGTTCTATCGTCGCTTTATCAAAGATTTCCCGAAGATTTCTCGGCCACTATGCAGTCCGCTTACCAAAGGTGCAGTTCTCAACTTTGATGATAAGCGTCTACAAGCATTCAACAAATTGAAATAGTTACTTACATCAACACCGATAATGACAGCACCATACTAGAGTTTACCATTTGAGCTCATGTGTGATGCAAGTGATTATACAGTTGTGGCGGTATTGGGTCAAAGAGTTGACAAGTTGCCACATGTCATTTATTATGCCAGACGTACTCTTAATGATGCTCAGCTCAATTACTCAACAACAGAGAAAGAATTACTAGCAGTGGTTTTTTTACTGGATAAATTCCGATCATACTTAATTGGTTCAAAGGTGATTGTATACAGTGATCATGCGACTCTCAAAGCCAAGATTAATTCGTTGGATATTATTGCTCGAAGAATTTGATTTGGAGATAAAGGACAAGAAGGGAGCAGAGAATGTTGTAGCAGATCATCTCTCTTATATTGTTTAAGAAAATAACGATGACCAAACTGAGCTGCCATTGAATAAAAGCTTACCAGATGAACAACTTCTTGTTGAACAAATTAAGGTACCTTGGTATGCTGACATAGCTAATTATCTTGCAGAAGGTGTTATTCCCAAGAGCTGGACTTATCAACAACGGAAGAAATTCTTCTCCACAACCAAGCATTATTTTTGGGACGAGCCATATTTGTACAAGCATTGTGCTGATCAAATTATTCGTAGGTGTATGCCCCAAGAGGAACAACAGAGTATTTTGCAATTTTTTCATACATTTGCTTGTGGGGGTCACTTTGGCACTCAAAGAACTGCTACGAAGATTTTGCAATTAGGATTCTATTGGCCCACTCTCTATAAAGATGCTCACATTTTTTTGCCATACATATGATAATTGTCAGAGACTTGGCAATATTTCCTGTAGGGATGAAATGCCACTCAACAATATTCTGGTGGTTGAAATCTTTGATGTCTGGGGAATAGATTTCATGGGGCCATTTCCTAAGTCTTTTGGAAATGAGTACATATTGGTGGCAGTAGATTACGTATCTAAATGGGTTGAAGCCGTTGCAAGCCCAACAAACAAAAGTGATGTGGTGACCGGTTACTTTAAGGGGTAATATTTCCCAGATATGGTACTCCACTTGCTATAATCAGTGATGAAGGAAAGTATTTTTTGAACCAAAGTGTGGCTGCACTTCTTTCCAAATACAACATCACACATAAGATTGCCACTGCTTATCATCCTCAATCTAGTGGACAAGTTGAGATTTCTAAGAAAGAAATCAAATGAATTTTGGAGAAGAAGGTGAATATCAAGAAAATTGATTGGAGTATAAAATTAAACGATCCTCTTTGGGCATATCGAACTGCGTACAAGACTCCAATTGCCATGACTCCATATCATTTGATTTTTTGCAAAGGCTTGTCATCTTCCTGTAGAACTTGAACACAAGGTATACTGAGCAATCAAAAGGCTCAACTTTGATTATGATGTTGTTGGTGAGAAGAGAAAATTACAGCTAAATGAACTCGAAGAAATACGTGATGAAGCTTATGAAAATGCGCGGATTTACAAGGATAGGACCAAGCGATACAATAATCAGAATATTGTGGCTAAAGAATTTTCTCCTGATCAAAAGATACTTTTTGTCTAATTCTAGACTTAAACGTTTTCCAGGGAAATTACGTTTGCGATGGTATGAAGTTGTTCATGTATATCCACATGGTGCTATTGACATCAAGAACTTGGAGACGGGAAATGAATTCAAGTTAAATGGGCATCGTCTCAAACATTACTTTGAAGCCAATTTTAATGCAGCAGTGTCTAGTCTTACACTTCGCGACCCAGGTAAGTAATTAAAAAGGTATCACTTCGTCTAGCTCAGACGTTAAATACAGCGCTCATGGGAGGCAACTTATATTCCAATCTCACGGTATGTGATTGTAAAAATAATAATAATAAAATAAAATAAAATCTATTTCTGCACTGCAGCCTTTCCTACTATTTTTACTTCTACTCATTTCTACTTTCCTCTTACAGCCATCGGAACGATGTTGAGATGCCTTTGTTCGTCTATCTCCTAGCCGAAGGACCATCTATTCCAGAAAGCCGATCTCATCCCGGAATGCAAGATTGATCCACTAATTCAACAAGCCGATGCTACTCAGTGGGCGATGCAGGTTTTGAGAAAGCACAACTTGATGTTTCTCGTGGATCCAGATCCTAATATGAACTTGCCCGTCTATCCAAAGATCATTCGCTCATTTTATTCCACTCTTAAGGAGGTCGAGAAGGGCATAGTGTATGAGGTCATCGTAGTTGGCGTGAAAGTTAGATTTAGGACAACAAAACTCTGTTTTTGTCTTGGTTTTCCACTAGAATATGATGCTTCCATTGGATTTAAAGCACCTATCACGGCAAGAAAAGAACAGATGATTAATGAGATGTGTCGGGGTACGTACGATCGATATGCCAACGCTACAAGACGTTCTTACCTACCACCAAAGATGTGGTTGCTAGACGACGCCATCCGAAAAAAATCTCTGCCCCATCAGCCATTCTCAGCAGCGGCAGAGCAAGTTCTTAGCAACCTTATACTACATGTATATGGGAACCTGGTTTGATATAGGGAAAATTTATATGGCTTCAATGCTGAAGGCCAAACTTTTTGTGGAACAGAGGCCTACCAAAGTTGGAAAATTATATTTCCCAAGGCTCATCACGCGATTGTTTCAATTCAAGGCTATTCGACCTCCTCGACCTTAGCAATCTTCAGAATATCCAGTAACACTACTGGAAATGTGGACATGGTCTCAAAGTACAAGCAATATACAAACTGCTTGAACTGCTTTGGCACAACAAGCTGAGGATTCCCCACAACATAGAGCATCACCACCGCTAGCTATAGACTCTTCACATCCACAAAAATTGAGTATAGTTATGGGGAAATTAACCTAATTGGGGGCTAGACAACAGCGGATAGAGAAAAAGTTGGATACTCTCCTGGAGATGATGAATTCCTTCAACTAATCGCTTTCGAGATATTTCACCTTCAGGTTTTTGCCTTGTTTTTCATATGGTTCAATTTTATTCTCTTGTATGACATTGAGGACACTGTCTCGTATAGGTGGGGGGTGGTGGCATATTCATGCACTTTGATGATTTGATACAATTAAGTGTGAGTCAATTTTTCTATCTGTATTATTAGAAAACAACTTATAAAACTCTTTTGTGCACAAATACTAAGCCTCATGGTAAGATGAATGATAATGCATAATACTAAGAGAATTTTCAAGATAAAGCACAAATTAAGTTCTAAATGACTGGGGAGAAATGAGTAAACAATTTATGAACTTTCATTGATCTTTTTAAATGGATAATTGTTGTCAACGAACACCATTACATGGTTTGTAGAATGTTGGTTGAATATTGAGGATGATATTGATCAATTTTTGAGATTTCAATTGTAATTGCTTGAGCTTTTGTTTGTGAGGTATGGTACTAAAAAAAAAACAAAGAAAGAAAGAAAGAAAGAAAAACAAAAGAATGATAAGTCATTCTATGTCTTCAACATCCTTAGGAAGACAAGTACAATCTTATTTTGTTTCTGATTTCACCAAGATTCTATTATTTGTTCTTATCTCAAAAATTTGATCTTTAAAGTTCAAAGCAAGTTTGTGGTAAGAATGGTGGAAGTTCTAGACAGCTAATATACCTATCATGTGATCAATGTTTATTTTTTTGTTTGTCCTTAAATTGACTTTTCTTCTGAGTGCATATCTGTTTTCCAACTCCATGAGAGAAATTCCAAGCACTAAAATCCTTCTTTAACATGTGAGAATATGGAGTTGACGCTTTTTTTTGGATAATTCTTCTAGGTTATATGCAAAATGGTTTGCGGTAAGAAGGTTTTGGCTTAGTGCACACACACACAAATTCTGGAAGTTGTGATCAAAATACTCTGGATATCATTAGCATTTGTCACAAAGTTGGGTTTTTTGAAGTGATTTGGTACAAATAAATTTTAATTATCTTGGATGAATCACTTTGTGTTTATTTTCATATTTATAGGACCAATCATGAGTCCAACCCAAGTGAAGATCATGGAAAGTTTTGTTGACATCATTGCTTACTTCTCTTCCATTTCACCAAACTCATTTCACTTCACCAAACCATTCCCATTATCCCTACTAAGCACTCTCATTTCTCTATAAAAGGAGACAATGAGAAGAGGGGAGGAGACAACAAGAAGAAGAGGAGGAACAAGGAGAAAAGAGAGGGAGTTCTTGCAACAAGTATAATTAAGGGGTTTTTCTAGTTGTTTTAGTACTTATGTTTGTGAATTTTATTTATTTCTATTTGTTGTGTAAACTCAATATGAGGAACTAATTCTCTTACTAAGGTGATAATGGATTCACTCTATTGTGTTTAATAAATTTGGTTGAATTAATTGTGATTTATTCATGTCATGTCAAGTATTAAATTGTTATGTTTATTAATAATTAAATCTTGATGCTCAGCTACCATCTAGGTTTGATTAATGTGATGCAAATTGTAGTAGATGTCATGCTCAAATTGAAAATAGCTTCTTGCAATCTATTACCAAAGTTACTTAGTCATAGATGCCATAAGCTAGGACTTTTGTGATCATTTCATAACTTGCATTGATCCTAATGCATTCTTGTTTGTCAAATTAGTCTAGATGTCATGGATAGTTGCAAATTAAGGATAGATGTGGTAAGTTAGATGCCAATGACTACTACATGAATTAGAAAACTTGATCTTTGATATGCTTGGATGAATTCATAATTGATAACCATATGATTTAAATACAATAAAGTGATGAAATCAAAGCCTTAGTATTTATTTATTTGTGTTAATCTCTCCATTTTAGTTTTTGCGTATATTAATATTACTATAAAAAAAATAATCTAGTTTTTTAAAAGAATTGGACTTAGTTAATCTTCAGTCCCTGTGGGTACGACACTCGCCTTTGCCACACTTATACTACTTGGATTTGTGCGCTTGCGAGTATAAATAGAGTTTTAGAATTACCATATTTTTAGTAGTTTTAAAATGATAACAGCATGAATGTTCCAAGTGGTCACGCACACACACATATGAGAATAGTTCAGTTTCAGAATGAAGCAATCCTTTTAGTTAAAATCAAAACTTGGTTGAGACTTATGCTTCCTTGGATCTTTATCATGTGTTCGTTTTGAGGGTTAAACATAGGGAAAAACTTGTCAATGCATGCTTACAGTCACTAATATTCTAGAAAAATTGGTTTAAAAGTAAATTTTTTTCCCAAAATTCATCCCAATTGATTTTTGCTATATTTTTCTCGAGGACTAGCAAAAAGCTAGTTTGGGGTTGTGACTGGGATGGTATTTTGCATATTTTTGTGGAGTTTTGAAAGTAAAAAAGTTGAGTTTCAATGGTGAAAAATCACATTTTAGGTTTGAGTTGCCGAAATTCGTGTTAATGAACCAATGCACAATTTAACAATTTGACATAGTCATTTTAAGTGTTTTGTAGTGGTTCAAGTTGGTTTGGTAGCTTAGAGATGTGAAATCCAAGTTTCGGGCATAATGGTTAGAAGTTGTGGAAATGCTATCTCTTAAGAATTTGGGTTTTTAGTGTGTCGGATTTGGTTCTATCAACCAAAAAGTTGTTTTGACACTTGTTTTAGTATATTTCAATCATTTATGACTTGTTTGAATGGTTTTTGTAGGCTCCGGAATGATCGGGATCGAATATCGAAGAAAAGTCATAAAAGAGCTGCAAAATTGGACTTTACTATCAACCGTCCGGACGCATATCAGAAGGCGTCCGGACACTTCAAGAAGAAAGGCGGACAGAGGTGTTTTCAAGCATTCCCGTTTGGATGGTTCTGTTCACCATCTGGACGGCCAAAGAAGAAAGTCAAAACTGTCACTAAACAATCTGCGCAAGCACTTTCGGGTCAACGTTTGAAGTAGACATCCATATCTTTCCAACAAGTACTCATGCACATAAATCCATTGAGAATTGAACTCTGTGAAATTAAAATAAGTTGCTATTTTGAATAGTTCCAGTAATTCGGGTTTTATGATTTTTAGTCAATTTTTGAAGGGAAAACTTGTCTAAATGCCTTTTTGACCTATGGGACTTATGTGTGATAGGTTAGGATGGTTTTTGGGAATTTCAGAGAAATTATTTTTTAGACAAAACATTTTGGAAAAATGACCTTGTCCTAAAAAAATTACATTCATGACCACTTTTACCTTTTCCTTGACTAGAATACCCTTTTGTGGCAGAATAAAATCGAACAAAATTTATTACTTTGGGTTTTGAGTTCTACGACACATTCTTCGTTTTCAATCCATACATAGATCAAAACAGCCGCCTTGCATTTCTTTTCGGCAGAGTTTTTCTTTCAAGTAAGTTCATTTGCTAGCTGAATGTGTTGTATATCTACTTATTACGTATGAGCTATTTCCGATGAAATCATTTGTGGGTGCTTGACATATTCTAGGCGAGAATGATTCGTAAATAGTATATGGCATGAACTAGATTGTATCCATGTTATAAGTTTGGACGCTCAGATTTTTGTTGGTCGCTCAGATTTTTGTTGGTCATGCTTGTTTAGTAATTCGGTCGTGCCATTTTTAAAGTTAGTAGAACTTTGATTTTTGTGGTCATGCCAATAATTATTGTGGTCGTGCATTTTTATTATCCATTGAATTTATTAATTTTATTCTGATATCTTATTATGTTTGCATGAATGCCTTTTGAGATTGATTTTGTTTTGTTATATGGTGGAGAGTGGGAAAATTGTAGGGGCATGCACATTTTTAAGGGCGGGAGAAGTCTGGGTGTAATTGTGTCTAAGGCAATAACATATGCTGAATTTGTAAAACTCATATACCTGTTGATTGAAGTCGATTTTAATTCCTTCGATTTGGTGATGAAGTTTGTCTAGAATACACATTTCAAAATGGAACCGATGGAGCTTCAGAATGAACGTGACTTGCAATTTTTCTGGAGGCAAAATGATCATCCAGTTAAACCTGGTACTCCACTGTGCGTAACAACGAAGCAGAGAGCGAGTTATCAGTTTGTCTCACAAGATGCTAGCTATGTTCCAATGAGGCATCAAACATTTGTTGCACCAAACGTTGGTTCTCTTTCTCCTGAGTTGCCATAATTTGCAAGTAAATTTGTAGCACACGACGATGGTGATGACAAGAGGGTTAATAATTATAACAATTTTCGCTTCTCTGATTTTGACTTTCGAAATACTGGTAACGATGATATTGATGGGGTTAATGACGATGATAACCAGGGTCTTCATGGTGAAGAGTGGGAAAATCCATTTGATGACAGGGAACCACAGTCACATAATCAATCCACTTTTGCGGCACAGGATCAAAGGAATCATTGCTCAAATTCTATTAGGCCTTCTGGTGTTGTTGCGAGCAACAGTATTAGTAGCTCATCTGGTGGTCATGTTGCAGTTGGTCAGATTTATATGTACAAGAAAGAATTACAGAAAAATATAATTATGTATTCTATGCGAACAAAATGTTTCATGTCTTGAAATCAACGAAAACTCTATATGTGGTCAAATGTATTGATATGGGTTGTGATTGGCGCTTGAAAGCAATAAAATTGAAAGATTCAGAGTTGTTTAAGATAACAAGGTTTAATGGCAATCATAAGTGTTCTTTGGACCTTATCAATGAAGTCATAGACAAGCATTTAGAAAGGTCATTGGACTAAATTTGAAGGGGTTGGTCATACTTATCGGTCGAAAGACATAGTCGACAGCGTAAGGAAAGATTTTGTTGAAAATATAAGCTACAAAAAATCTTGGAGTGCTAGGGAATTTGCTTTGGAAGCGGTAAGAGGATCCCCAGAATTATCATTCTCGTATTTTCCACATTACTGTGCAATGTTAGAGAAAAATAACCATGGTACAGTAACTCATATAGAGTTTGATAATGATTTCAAGTTTAAATATTTTTTCCTTGGTATTGGAGCATCGTTGAGAGGGTTTTGTAGTTCAATGAGATGCGTCATTGCTGTTGAGGATACTCACTTGAAGGGAAAATACATGGGCACACTCTTTGTGGCTGCTGCTTTAGAAGGCAACAATAAAATTTATTCGGTTGCTTTTGGAATGGGAGATTCAAAGAATAATGCAGCTTGGGAATGGTTCATGGAAATACTAAGATCAGCTATTGGTCTTAAAGATTACTCGGAGTTGGCAACAATATCAGATGACATAACAACAATGAGAGGGTCGTCGCTTTGGATTTTCCCGAGTCATACCATGGGCACTGTATACACCACATTAAGCCAAAACATGAAAGCAAAAAATATTGATGATAGTGTCTTCCCTATTTATTTTTAAGAAGCGAAGGTATATTGTGTTTCAAAATTTGAACATCTAATGAGACAATTGCGTGGGTTTCAAGATGGCAGGGCGCATCGTTATTTAGTTGATGCTGGATTCAAAAGGTGGTCTCGTGCACATTTTCCAGGTAGGGGGTACAGTATACTAACAAAGAATATTGCTGAGAGTTTGAATGTTGTATTGAGAGAAGCACGATGTCTTCCAATTACAATGTTGGTTGACCTTCTAAGATCTTTACTTCAGAGATGGTTCCATGAGCGTCGGACTAAAAAAGCTTCTATTACAACCTAACTTTGTAAGAAAATTGATAAGAAGTTGAGAAAGCGAATTGACAAGGCACAGCGTATGTCCGTTGAACCAATTAATCATATTCAGTTTTATGTGAGGGATGGATTTAGTGGTGGAGAGGTGAATCTCCACAACAGAACATGCACCTGCAGGAAATTTTAGTTGCAACAATTGTCTTGCGTTCATACATTAACTGCGTGTAGAACACGCAACATCAATCAACAATCCATGTGTTCACGCTACTATACAAATGAGGCAATTATGGTAGCTTATGCTAAACCGAATAACACAGTACCAATTGAAGACCATCGACGTGCAAGTGAAGATCGAAGGTTATTGCCACCTGATACGAGAAGACTTGGGGGAGGCAAAAACATAGAAGAATACCATCCGTCGGTGAATCCGTAGCAATTAGAAGACGTGGAAGTTGTAAAAAAATTGGCTATAATCGATAGACTTGTAAGGAGCCAGTAGCCTCAATTGGTCAGGTATAATAACAGTGACTGACGATTCAAACTGTTAAACATTTACCTTGTAATGCGAACTGTTAAACATTACCTTTTATAGTGTTGCTTGTAATGCAAACTGTCAGTGTTATTCCTTATTGTTAGTCTATGATTGTATGTAATATATATGTAATTGTACTGATAATGTTTCTATATACAGGCACGACCAGTTCAACTAGCAGGCACGACCAGTAAAATAGAGGCACGGCCAGTAAAATACAGGCACGACCAGTAAAATACACTTACGACCAGTAAAATGCAAGCATGACTAGTTAAACTAGCAGGCACGACCAATTAAAATACAGAGATGATTAGTTGAAAATACAAGTACGACCAGTTAAACTAACAGGCACAACCATTAAAAAAATGCAAGACCATTTAAATTTATATAATTTACAGTTTACATTATATAATACACATATATCATGAAAAAAAATCACATTATAAACTCATGTCCCCAAACCTCTGAACAAAACTTTTGTCTATAGAATTTCATGTCCCCTTGTTCAATAATGTCTATTGGCAGATTAGCTATCAATGCTTCAATGAATTTTAGGGCAAACATGCCACAATCTCCTCTGCAATGAAAACATAATATAAGTTTCAGCATGCATAATAGTTAATTGAATATTTTTAACTATTCATGGTATAGAAAATTACCCTCTAGTTTGTCTAGGGCATGAAGGTATCCATTGCAATCTCCATGGAGGAAACAATCCATCCCCCAAACCAGTGGAATGCAAAATATATGGAACCATTTTGGTCAAGGGATCAAAAAGGGTCTTCAATGTAGCACTACTTGTGACACTGGGCAGTGAGTCGTACACATGAATGGTCTTCTTTTCCATTACCAATTCCACGACAACCCAGTGGTTGTTGTTGAAATTTGCTGGAAAATAAATAAACTATGCCACTGCCCAAGCAACAAATTCAGTTGGAATTAGCCCCACAAACATAGTATAAAAATATGCTATCCTTGTCCCAATTGGCAACATCATTCGGTTTTGACTTGAACAACTCAAACTTCTCCTGTATCCTGGTCTGCAATCATGGGAATATACATAAAGCAGGATACAAAAAAAATGTGCATATAAAAAAAAATAAAGTACGAATGATAGTGTGTAACTTACAAAGAATAGGTAGTCTAGGACCACACAATCTCTCTTAAAACAATCTGGGAACTTCGCCCATTCTTTTCCTAATCAGGTACATGGCTACATCAAGGTCCTATATGAAGATTATAGATTACATGTTAGTACACATGTAATGCAAACTAATATTGGCACGACCATTTAAACTAATAGGCATGACCAGAATAATTATAGGCACGACCATTTAACTAACAACATGCACGACCAACAAACAAATAGGCACAACCATCTAACAGGCACGACCAACTAACTAGCAGGCACGACCACTTAACAATAGGCATGACCAGCAAAAAAAGGCATGAAAAAAAAAACAACAGGCACGACCATTTAACTAACATGCACAACCAGGAAAATTTATATATAAAAATGTATGTTTACCTGGTCTGTTAACCATCCGTCTAACTTGACGGCATCCATGAACCACTGTTTATTTACTGAACATGTTGGCCAACTTAAGTTTTCTCCATCCCAAGACCTATCTTACATGAATGCAAGGAAATCATTTGCCCATTATACTGGCCACTTCCTCTTCAAGTCCAATTTTATAATATTTTTACTTGAGATATCTTTAACATTGATGTTGTACCCCAATTTTTGTGCAAACCATTAAGGCCCAATAAGTCATGTAAGCCCTAATTAACTGATCCAGTAAGAAAATCATTAATACAAAATAAATCAAAACCGGCCCAACAGTCAAAGCCCATCTCAAGCTTCTTTACCCATGAGATTAAATAAAAAGCCCAGCACATAAACTTGATTAACCCTAGGAAAAAAAGAGAAAAAGAAACGCAGAGTAGAAAGGAAAGAGAGAGGTCGGCGCTGGGGAAGGAAATATAGAGAGAAATAGGTGCCGAAAAATGAGGAAGAAAGTCGTTGGCCGGTAAAGGAAATGGAAAGAATAAGGAGGCGCCAGAAGTCAAGGAGAGAGAGATGCCAGAAAGGAAAAAGATCAAGGGCAAAAGGAAAGTTTCAGAGGAGGAATGAATTTCCGAAAAAAGAGAGATATTGGGGATTGATTTTAGGTGGAGTTTAGGCAAGAAAGTAAAGAAGTTATGGGTGATTCTGATTTGGTGGAGGAGAAGGAGGAGTTCCATGGTATAAAAAGGGGGCTCGGCCATATATTTGGGGGACTTTTTTTTGGAGGGAATTTCGGGGAAGAGAAAGTGAGTTTTCTGGAAATTTTTGAGTGTTCTTTCTTCTTCTTGCTTTTGGATTTTCTGGGGAATTTGTGGAGAATTTCTGGCCTCTGTTTTTTCCTTCTTCTTCGGAATTTTTCTGGTGTTTGTACTTGCGATTCTGTGATTGATTAAAGGGGTTTTCATTGATCAGGTTCGGAGGGCTTGTATTGCCAGATGAAGAACACTTGTGATCTCCCATGATTTTTCTGTCAATGTTTGTGATATAGGTTCTAAAATGGATGATTATTTGGCTGTCCGGATAATTGCTGGTGTACTTGGGTTGCTAGTTTTCGATTTGAATTTTGTATGATCTGTTGATGCTTTGTGCCATGGAGTTTTGATAAACCGATTATAATTTGTTCCCATGGATGCATGTTTTCATTTCCAAATTCCATGAAAGATGAAAATTGGCTTGGTTGATTTCCTTGAAAACGTGATGCTGTGTTTTGGTTTAGGATTCAATTTCTGGGTTTGGAATAGTTTGTTTTGTTGAAACTTGGGAATTTAAATTAATAACGGTTGATGCCAGAATCATGTGTTCAAAGAATTGTAATGGACTTGCTATGTGTAATTTATGTTGTTTGGGCTTAAGGCTATTTAAGTTTAAAAGAAATTGGGTTTGCTTTGATGACTTGGAATGAACTGTTTTGATGGGCCAAGGGGTTATATGAAATATTGGGGCTTTGTTTTATGTCCATTAGATTTGGAAAATATTGTGTGTTGACATTATTTTGCATGTGATATTCCGTATGTCGATTGTATCCCAAAAGCAATTGATTATAAAATTTTCAGCCATGGTAATTCAATAACATGGTTGAAGTATTCAATTGCTAATAAAAAAATGGGAACCGAAATTGCATGTTGTTCATCATTTTTTTAATATTTGTTAATATGCTATTTGAAATGTGTTTATATGTTGATGCTATTTGAAATATGTTATATGTGAATTGAATAATCGATTTGATGATTGTTTGATTTATGTGTTAATTATGTGATTTAATATTTTAATATCTTTGTTTGGGGGATTTGCGATAATTTAATATCGTATAGTCTCCACAAAATAAATTTGGTTCCCAACATTTTTTCTTATTTTATTTTTACCTTTATTTATTTTCATTTTGTTTTTATCTTTATTTATCTATACCTTATTTTACTTTCATTATTATTAAATATATATATATATGTATATTTTTGCTCTATTTTCGTATTGTTATTATTATTATTTTATTTTATTTTATTAACTTTATATTATCATTATGTATTTATATAATATTTTACGTTATTTTCATTTTTGTATTATATTTACATTTTGGCTTCATTTCTATTTTTATTCTTATTTTACTTTAAGTTATTTATTACTATTTATATTTTATTTTACTTTATTTTAAACTTATGTATAATATAAAAATTATATTAAAATTTTTTACCTACGATGAAATCTATTTGGGAAAATGCATTGGATGTACCTTCGGAAAGATTCTTGAGGTGAGAGTGTTTCGTGGGAAATTTGACCATTGGATGGAAAAGCCCCATAAACCTCAATATTAAGACTTTTAATATAGTTTTTATATATATTATAAAATTATTTTATTATATTTGAATATAGTTTATATATATATATTTTTTATAAGTTCATTTTATTTTATTTTGATATAACCATATATTTACTTAAATTATTTTATTCTATATAGCTATTATATTTCTCAAAACATTATTTTTATCTTATATAATTTTTGTATAATTTATATAATTATTGGATAATTTATATAATTATTGCATTTTACATACGTTATGATTAATATTTTCGGGAAAAATCATTTAATGGGATAATAAAAGTTAAGTTGGCAACCGTTTTTTAAACAGGCGTTGTGGGGTGCCTTACACCTTCCCCATACGTAACAAACTCACTTACCCTTTTTCTGGATTTTTCGTAGACCAAAATTATATTTTTCATGGTGACCAATTGCACATATTCAATTGGTGGCGACTTCTATTATTTTATTAAGAATCCTTTTCGCAAAACCGGTTGCAACAATTGAGATCAATTGTTTTCCTTTTCTTATAGGATGGAGATGTAAATGGTGTCCTTTTCAAAGGTCAAGGCTTCAACGCGCGCTTCTATTTGTTCCTCACATAGGGTTTAATACCCCCTTCTAGAGCTTGAGAGAATTTTGATGCTGTCACAACCTCGACCCCGGAAAAATCTTTACCCTTTCCAACTGGGGTAAAAGAAGCCATGGAGCTTAGACTAGTATGCAAGAAATCAAGGTCTCTCTGCTCTTCTGCATCATCAACAGGGGCATTAGCCTCACCCTCTACCACAGTACTGCCATTCTTTCCCTCCTCCACCATCTGTACATTTTCCTCCTCCACCATCTCTACATTTTCCTCCTCCGCAGCATCTACATTGTCTACCTTCTCAGCAACCGCCATTTTTGTTCCCTTAAAACCACACCACCCTCAGCCTCATCCTCCACACACTCTATAAACTCTACATCGACCCCACCATCTACATTGCTCCCTCCAACCACACCACCCTCAACCTCATCAGCATCAGTCGTCATACCCACATCAACAATTGAAACAGGAACCCCACCCTTTACATTATTCCCTCCAACCACATCACCATCAACCTCATCCGCTTCCGTCTGCACCCCCACATGAGTAACTAAAACTGGAATTGGGTATTTAACTGCTTCACCCCCGTCAATAAAGTTTTTCATAGTATATAAAAATTCTGCTTTAAGTGCACTAATCAAGCTTCCCTCATGAACCTGTTTCTTCAAATTATCAAGCTTCACATTCACATCATGAACAACCTCATAATCTGCATCAATGGATTGCTCCACAGGTTCAGTGTGACCATATGCATTAGAATACTGCTCCACTGAAGCTGTGTGATCACTCGAATCAACTGCAAAATCATTATCTTCTTTCATTGCTCTCTTTCCCACCATGTTGCTCATGGTGATCCAGTACTCCTGCTCCATGTCAACCTCATTTGCAGGTAGCATAATGTGTACTTGTAGCTATTGCAACATATAGTATCAAGCATTAGCACCTCAATAATTTGTCCATAAGAATCATCATAAATATTAAAAAAAAATCAATTTTTTTACCTTGGCTTGTTGGAATACATTCTGTAAGAGTTCTTTCCAATCTGGTGTGTAGGGGCTGCTCCAATTGAGTAATCGAGGAATCCCATCCCTTATTTTTGATGCGTACAACGAACCGATATGAGGAACAACTTCATATGACCATATCTAAAATCAATAACAACATTATTAGTTTGAAATAAAAAAGTTCACCATAAAATATACAAATATTATAAAAATAATACCTGGAGGACCATAGGGAAACCATAAACACAGTACTGCTCCTTCTTTGTTGTCTTTTCTTTCTCTTCTCCACACGATTGACCATTATTCTTGCAAGTGAGGCAACGGTTCATTCATAGTTCACCGTCCCCATGGATAGTTGTTGAATTCCTCCAAATTGTCAACCAATTGAAGCCACTTATCATCTATAAACCTATGTCCCTCCTTAGCAAGTAGGATAAACTCTAGAAAATACACAAGAGCTAGTTTCACCGCCTCCTCATCATCCTGGACATTCCTTTTGCACATACGAGAGAAATAGACCTCCAACTGATGTCTCAAAATCTTATCAATTCCATCAAACCATATATCCCTCAACTTATGTATATCAATATCAACTAAAGAACCAATTTCTGGCACATCCCTACAAACTAAACCGGTTATGAGGGTAAAATCTGTAATACCAAAAGATGTCCGCCGATTCGCGATCTTAAAATTCAATCAGAATCAACAGCAGAGGATTCAGCCCGTCTTAATAGGAGCTGATGTATCAACTGTCCTAATATAGAAAGATCACCAACATCTAGGAAAATGTCGAAGCATGTCCTCCTAAATAGCTCGAGTTGATTATCACTTAAACTATCTCTTATTTGTGCAATGACATGTGATATATTTGAAAAAATTGTAACCTTTGCAATAAAATGATCCTCCTCATCAATGATATAATTCATGATTAATATACACAAAAAAAGGTCAATTATGCCACGACCGGAGAAAATTATGGCACTCCCAGTAAAAAATAGGCACGACCAGATGACATGATGGCACGACCATTTACAAAGCAGGCACGACCAGTTAAATGACAGACATGAGCAAAAAAAACCAGGCATGACTAGTGAACAAGTTCGCACAATAAAAAAATCAAGCAAGACTAGTTTATATAGGCACAACCAATTAAAATGATGGCATGATCATTTACAACGCAAAGAGACGAAATAAACAGGCACGACCAGTTAAATGCTAGGCACAAGCAAACAAATATATGAACATGATGGCACGACCACTTAACAAGTAGAAAGACCATGAAACATCTTTCAATTATGATGCAAAAAAGAAAAAAAAGGAAGAGGAAGCAAGAAATGTCATCCTTAAACACTAAACACACAACCTACATACAAATTCGTAAAAAAAATAACTGAAACAGATAGGGATACATACCTCAAAGGTAGTCGAATGTGTTCACAATTGCTAATATGGCTTCGGTTCTGGATTTTTTTGTAGAATATGAAAGGTTGACTTGCAGTCATGATTTTCTCTGTTGAACATTTGAGTCTTTTTTTTAAATGACATGAACCCGATGGGAATACAGGAACGGGAATGGACGTAACCCATAATAAGGGCATTTTGGTACTTAACCGCTTAAAAGAGTCATAAATGCGGTTTTTTTGAGACAAGGTCACTTTTCCAAAAAGTTTTGTCTAAGAGGTCATTTCTCTGAAATTCCCATGGTTTTTAACACATGTATTAGGGTTTTAAGGGTCTTGAGACCCCATTCTTGTAAAAAGTCTCATTTTGGCTGAATTTTATACATTCTCTATAGGTTTTCATTTGCTTACTTTGTTCTTCACTTTGGTTCTTTCTTGGAGTTCAAAAGTCACTCTCTTGAAGATAGTTATGAGTTTTTGAGACACAACCAACTAGAAGAATAAGTTCTTCCTCCTTGTAGAGTTTGAGAAGAGCCCAAGTTGGATTAACCTCAACTTCTATTTTGTAGATTGGAAGGCTGATTTATTGAACAAATCAATACCAAAACACATTTCACATACATACACACATGTCTCTGTTACAAAAGTCTATTTGTTCAGTTCGTGATTTGTACACACTTAGGCTAGACACTAAGCTCAATCAAACACATACCAGAATATATATGTATATCTCAAGATTAAGAGCTTGAACATTCCATTTTGGGAAGAAATGGAAGATGGACCATCAGTTGTAGATGAAGGTATCATAGCCATTTTGCTCCTCTCCTTTAAGTATCAAAGTTGAAAACATAGAGCAAAAACCAACAGTCTTCTCTTCCAACCAAACACAAGAATAGTTACTATTTTTGGCAACAAGGAAACAAATGTGAAGAACAAGAAGAAAATAAACTTTTCCAGAAGAGATGCCTCACTTTTCCAAGAGGTATTATTTTCCTTAAAATCCCAACACATGTTACATTGGTATTTATACCAAACTTGGAAAATGAAGACCCAATGCCTACTTGTATTGGGCTTGAACATGAAAACCCAATAGCATTGTTTTTTAGCTACCCATAAATATTAGTCACATAAATTAGCTCATCCCATAATCTAGATTAATTTGAGCTTAATCATATGTTAATACTTTATAGATTATTTGCTTAAATGAACAAACCTAGATTAACTAAATCACATTAGTCCATTTGGATGATTTAATCCAATATGATTCGCCTCAACATTCCACGTTGGATTTGATTTCTAAACTACTTTTACTTATTGTTATTTCATTTTGTTATCGCATTTGGATTTATAGTTCTAGTTTAATCTACTTGAATATTTTTCATTCTGATTTAGTTTGTGCTTGAATGTTTTATGTTATGCTTTGTATTTTATTATGTTGTGTATAATTCCATTTCAATTTTCTACAGTAGTATAGTATTTATTTCTCATTTCGCATATTAGGGTTTAGTTCAATCAATCACCCAAAGAGAGAAAATCGAATCTAACCAATGGTTAGTACAAATTTTGCCACCACTTTTCATTGTAAATACCATATTTAATTAAGTAATTAGGTTAATAATCTATAGACCCAAGCCGAAATCAAAATTCTTTGTGAGACGATTTGGGATTCACCCCTATATCTCCATTTACTAATTTTTGGCGAGTCAGCAGGCTTTTCAGGGCTTGAAGGCTGGGCTTACATCTCCCCCAGTGTTGGTAGTACCTAAGAGAGATATAGGCTATCATGTGTATTATGACACATCCACCATTGGGTTAGGATGTGTACTTATGCAAAGAGATTAGGTGGAGTATGCCTCTTGGTTGTTGAAGCCACAAGAACAGAACTACCCAGTTCATGACTTGGAATCCACATTAATAGTGTTTGCATTGAAACAGTGGACATATTACTTGTATGGAAAGAGATTGGAGGTGTTCTTAGATCACAAAAGCTTTAAATATCTCTTAACTCAAAAAGAGTTAAATCAACGACAACATTGATGGATGGAGTACTAAGAAGACTATGATTTCACTTTGTAGTACCTCCCGGGAAAGGCAAATGTTGTGGTTGATGCATTAAATAGGAAATCCACATTGTTAGATTAGCAGTTCAAGAGTGGGAGTTACTGGAGATCGTAGACCAATATGGATTGTAGTTGTAGGAACATGAAGATAATATATATTTGGGAAGTATTGTTAGACGCCCCTGCAGTAATCCAAAAGGTGATATATATGCTCAGAATGGTGATGAAATATTTGACTCCTTCGAGGTAGAGACCAATTGGATTAGAGGTGCTAGTGGAAGAGCATAGGTGCGCTTATAGTGCCCAAGGATGACGAGTTGCGGACATCCTTAGAGAGGCACATCATTCATAGTTTTTTATGCATCCATGGAGCACCACAATATAAAAGGATTTGTTACTAAATGTCTCACATGTCAACAAATAAAGGTAGAGCATCAAAGACCATCCAATTTATTGCAACCACTTCCTATGACAAAGTGGAAGTGGGAACATATTACTATGGATTTTGTAATGGGATTGGGATTGTCAAATTCTTCTCGTGGGCATGACACAATTTCGATTATTCTAGATAGACTGACAAAGTATGCATATTTCTTGTCCATTATTAAGACTGATTCACTGAGCCACTTATGTAGTTTGTATAGTCTTGAGATTGTAAGACTTCAGGGGATACCTTATTCCATAGTGTCGAATCAAGATGCACATATCACCTCTAGATTTTGGAAGAGTTTACAAGAGGTGTTGGGTACCAAGTTATGTTTCAGTATGGCATTGCATCCGCATACTAGCGGATAGAGTGAGAGGATGATTCAAATACTGGAGGATATGTTTCGTACTTGCATAATGGATTTTAATTGCAGATGGAAGGACTATTTACCTTTAGTGGAATTTGTGTACAAAAATTTCTACCAAAGTAGTATCAAGATGGCGCCATATGAGGCTTTGTATGGGAGACCATGTCAAATAGCATTATGTTGGTCAGAGGTGAGAGAGACTACCTAGTTGGGACTAGATTTAGTTTTGGAGACAATAGATAGTGTGAAGGTGATTGGACAACATTTAAACACGGATCAAAGTGAAATCATATGCATATTGTAGAAGAAAGACACTAGAATTTTTTAGTGGGGGAAAAAGTATTTTTGAAGGTGAGTCATCGTAGCGGAATTCAAAGGTTCAATAAAGATTCAAAGGTTCTAGAGCGAGTGGGACCAGTGGCATATCGTTTGGCTCTTCCACTAAGGTTGTTAAGTGTGCATAATGTGTTACATGTTTTGTTGCTTCGAAAGTACAAACCTTACCCTCCACAAGTGTATCAGACTGGTCAACATTAAATGCAACAGAGAATGTGACGTATAGCACACAATCACTACAAATTGAAGATCGACATGAGAAACTCACATGATCGAGTGTTATACCTCTAGTAAAAGTAATTTGGCAACACCATGGAGTGGATGAGGCTATGTGGGAGTTAGAGTCCACAATGAAGGACAAATATCCTTTCTTATTTACGTTTGTAGGTGTGTATTTAAATTTTGAGGACGAAATTTTTATTCGGGAGGGAGGATGTATATATATATATAAATCTACTAGGGTAGACTTCCACCCGAGATGGGTGAGTCTTCCTTTTTATTTTGTTGCGCCTCACCTGCTTATAAGAGAGCACCAAGTTACGACCATCATTAGTTCAGGCAAATCTCCGCCAAGAAGTCCGACCATCTAAAGGTGTTTTTTGGTGAGTCTTTATGCTCACTT
Source organism: Euonymus europaeus (assembly GCA_963580455.1). Lineage (NCBI taxonomy): Eukaryota > Viridiplantae > Streptophyta > Magnoliopsida > Celastrales > Celastraceae > Euonymus > Euonymus europaeus. Next base: position 15,146,815 of record OY756967.1, on the reverse strand, counting down.
CATTTGCTTACAAAAATAGAAATAGATTGAGGTAGTTTTTGGATTCTAGGGTTTGTGGGTTAGATGCAACTTTGGGTTTTGATTTCAATGAATATTTTTCTTGTTTAGTGACTTAATTAAGGCTTGAATTGAGTTATATTGTTTGGTTTTAATTGAGATTCGAATTCAATCAAGCCTAGAATTGATTTTTTATTGAATTTTGGGAAAAACAAGTTGAGGAAAATTTTTCTTAATCTATATTTGTTTTAATTGAGACTAGGTCGGCATAGAAAAATACAAAATAGTGGGAGTATGATACTTGATTTTGATTAGTGTTATGGAATGTGAATTTTGGAGAGAATGGTGGAAGGTAGAATATGCAATTTATTGAGATGTGGGTGGATTAATGTTTATACACACATATATAAGTATGATTAGAGAAACTAAATGAGACTTATTTTATTAAATAGGTTAGTGAATTCAAGTGGTTTGTACGTTGTGTTTGTGATAGGAATTGTGACTTCGCTTTGAGGTAGGGATTTTCCTTTTCTTTCTTGAACTTTCATTTTTTTTCCATAAATTGCCTCAAATACCATGAATCTTGAAACTTCCATTTTCTATTCAACTTATTAAGTTTATATATATATATATATACACACACACACACATACATATACATGCATTTGTCCCTTGAACATGTCAAGTTGACATGTAAATAATCTTCATGAAAATGTGACATGGGTGAGTAATATATTTTGTGAAAAAATTTGCAGTGTTAGTGGCATGGTGGATCCACGAGTATGGACTCGAGGATTCCATGCTAAGAGTTGGCGAATGGGTGATTGATATGGTTTTAGATGTACGGATGGTCGCTAGTGGTTCCAGTTATTGGCTCTAGCTAGTGTATTGATATTTCTCTACCAGTTGGTTATGGGACTTTAAAGACCTCTGGTGAATGCTAGAGGTTGGTTTACAACTATGTCTTATTGGCTTTTCACCGCTTAATGAGTTCACGGCCTGGTGGCTGATTATTAGAGGTGACTTTGGAGGTTAGATGGATGGATTGCGTGCATATTTTCATTACATATTGTTGCATTAATCTTTCTTTGAATTTCTTCTATTATTTATACTCTATATCTCCTTGTTTATCCCTATTGAGCATTAGACTCATTCTCTACTTTTCTATCCTTTCAAGTGAATCGACTATCGATATGGGTCCAACAAATCAGTTGGCGGAACCATGACTATTGTTTCCTAGCTTAGAAGATATAGTATTTTGTGATTTATTAGTTGTTATTCATCCCTTATCATATCTTAATTCTAGTATGTTATCGACTTGATGAATAACCTTGGAATTCTGTTATATGGTTATTTTGACGAGCCTAAAGGGGATTCTGTGTGATCGAGAATTCTATGCCAGTTCTTATTGTGTAGCTGTGGGACCCTCAGGGCCTTTTATCTATATGTGTGTAGACTTGAGCTGATTCTGGAATTTTAGTTGGATGTTGCATTATTTCTACATTGCCAGGAAGACATCCTACAATTTATGGGGAGATGCTACCTAATTTTTGTTTGATGAGTAAGTTATTTAGGGTGAATATAGCCCTAGATGTTTGGTTTTTTTTATTTTTCTCACGCTTCTGAATCGGGGTGTGACATCATGCCACTAAATGCACATTTTAAATAATTTAAATGCATTGCCACATAATTGACATCACATGAAGATCCAAATACATGCCAATTAAACTTAATATGTTCATGAATTAATGCAAATATACATACATACATACATATATATATATATATAATAACTCAATCAAAAGAATGACTATACAAAAATTAGAATTTGGGTTTCGGCCCACTTTGGAACAATCAAAGGGTTAGCCCAAAGAGTTGATAAATTGAATAATATATTGGAGATTCGAGAATTATAATGGTCTAAGTTTTTATGAGCAAGAAATGTTTAACAAAGGAAGAAAATGAATATCCCTACCTCTTTGTTGACAACTCACAAACTCACACAACCAATGCAAGTATCATCTGAGTAAATTCACAAACCTATTTAATAAAGATCAATTAAATTTAATTCCGAAGATACAAACCCACTAACATCCCAAATCTCAAAATTGCATATATTCTTAAATCAATCTCATTTATCTAAAAAACAACATTCTACCATTTAATCAAAACTAAATATCACAATCCCACTATATATTATTTTTCAAGTTAACCCAAATCTTGCAACTCCTCTAGTTGCACCATTTACTCCTTCAACTCTATTTTGTAATCCGATACGGAGGAATCAAAATCGGCTTCAAGTTCGGATGCAATTCAATTGCAAAGTCAATTTCCCTCATTGGAGGTAGTCCCAGTAACTCCTCCGGAAATACATCCATATACTCCTCCATTGCTCGAATTGGTATAGTAAAATCACCCTTAGGTGTTGACGTTACCAAACTCGTCATTCCACAATCTTGGTATGAAGGATTTTCCAAGAAATGTGGACAAGGAACCCCCTTTGATCCCTTCAATTGTATCACCCCTCCATGGTACTTTGTCAATCAATGAACTCCAAGGATCACATCGAAATCTTTGAAGTCCATCACATAGAAGTCGGCCTTCAAAATCACTTCTCCGAACCGACACTCACAACCAAAAGCTATCCCCTCTAAACAAGTAAAATAACCCATCGATGAAGTCACCATAAACATGCACCTTATTGGAAAAATCTCTAACCCAAGTGAACGTGCCAATGAACTAGTGATGAATGATGATATAGCCCCAGAATCAAACAACACTTTTGCCCAACAATTTGCAATTAAAAATGTACCTCCAATGCAATTCGGGGGTTCTAGTGCCTCTTTGTGTCCCAAAGCAAATGCCCTCGTCTGAGTATGAACTGTCTGCTACTGCCTAGAGCCACTGAGCCCCCTTCCCCTTGCTGGAACAGTAGCTGGGAGAGATGGTGTCAGTGCTTGGGCTAGTAGCCCTTATGCCAGAGACCGTTGTACTCTCCTGCCACCCTGGGGACACTCACTCTTCTTGTGGCCCGATTTGCCACACATAAAACACTTGTAGCCCATAGCTCTACGCTAGTCCTATTTGTGACCCTCCTTTCCATACATGAAGCAAATTAGCTTGCCCTTGTGTGGCCTCTTACCCCTACTCTGGTCCCCTATCTACTGGTAGGAGTTGATTCTCTGTCTCTTGTTACTACTTCCACCACCACTACTATTACCCTCGGAAGTTAATAGACTCCTCTGGGTCTCATCCCTCTCACTCTACTCACACTCTAGAGCGCCCACCACCATCTCATCATAAGTCTTCACCCTCGCAGCCATCACCATCCTACCTAGGCTCAGTAGTAACCCATCTATTTACCTAATTGCCTCGCTCTCATCGCATGGAGCAAACTGTCTCCCAAACCAATAGAACTTCTCGAACGGTTTGGTATATTGTGCCACTGTCATCTCCCGAGTTTGCCTTAACTCCAAGAACTTTTTGGCACTCTCAAAATGGAAAGGCCTAGGAACAATTTTCTGCAAAAACAAATCCTCAAATGATGAACATGTGAGATCATTCTTCTTCTCATCGAGTGCACTCTACCACTCATGAGCTGATCTACTAAGATAAAAGTAGACCAATCACCCTCATATTATCAGGTATTTCTAATGTATCCAATCAAGCACTCATATGCTTGAGCCACTCCTCAGCTTCGTTCCCTTCTCCATCTTCGGAGAATATAGGAGGATTGGTCATCCTCAACTGATCTACCTCATAAAGACCTTTACTTAGCCTCTGTAACACTTCCACCTCAACTCCAACCCCCAATGTTGATGTAAGATATAGTGCAGGTGTAAACACCTCTATACTCACTTCTAAAGCTCTAACTTTTGTAGCTCTAACCACCTGCACTAGGTTCATCACAATTCTTGTCAGCTCCTGTAGCGTCATTTTTGGTGCCCTCACTGTAGTATCCGGAGTCACTGCAACTCTCTCACCCCCTACCATTTGTCTCGATGTGACCTCTGGGGTCTTCTCTCTTGCCTCAATATCCGGTATGGACTCTTGAGTACTCGGTGCATGCCTAGGAGCATAAGTTGCACCTACACTACGACCTCTACCCTGGCCTCTGCGTGTAGTAGTACCTCTACCCCCACCTATAGGGGTCTCATCAGTAAGTGTGGACCTAGTAGTCCTACAAGTACTCATCTGTATGGCAAATAGATAATACTTTCAACAAACAACTTAAACGAGGATTTACAAGGAAAAAAACATATCGGATCAGTAGAGCTTGTAGCATGGCTTGGAGACTCACTAACATCTCAAACCCATACACAGATATTTAATCTAACCCAGCTTCGATACCAAATTGTGATGCCCCATACCCGAGCATCCTATGCATCTCTAATACATACATGTTCATGCCATGTCAAGATGTACATATATACTCAACCTACATATATATAACTACACATGATGCATGAACAAGATCAAACCATGCTCAATGGATGATTGAACATAAAATAAGGTTAATGAACTCTACATTTAAGAGAAAACAAGAATTAACCCTAGGCTCGTTCTTCCTTAGGAATAAATAAGGCAAGAACACAAATGAAAGACCAATGAAGATATAAATCTAAGTTTAGAATATAAAGGAACAATATAGAACAGAAAATGGGTTAGAAATCGCCTACCTCGATCAAGCTCAACTTACAACACAAATTCACCTAAGTTAGAGTTTCAACCCTTTTCTCCCAACCTATCGATTCGAACAAACCAAACCCATATAATCATATCAATAACATCAATTTACTTTGATAACATCATATTTAATCAAAAATCAAGAGAACATACCTTCTCTCTCTAGGATTTCCCCAAATTCTTCAAACTTCACCAAATTCGTAACTTTATTTGGAATCAACAACCAAACCTACATATGTAACCAAAATCAAGTCTATAATCAAGTTCCTAAAGCATCTAAACCAACCAATCAAAGATTTGGATAGATCTAACCAAAACCTAGTTTTTCAAAAAAACATGGAAACTTACCTTAAATCACTCAATCTTCTTTGAATCCTTCTTGAAACTTGTCATGCTCCACAAATCCACCAAAATTCAAGCCAAATCCTAAAGAAATCTCCCTCTCTAACTAAGTTTTTCTCTCTCTTCTATGGTGTCTTCATGGTTCTTCTAAAAAAGAAATGTTGGAACTGGTTCTTAAAACCAGTTTCCCGTGTTGGTTTCCAGATGGCTTAAGTGGCCGTCAGGACACCTCATTGTTTGGCAAACTTACTGCCTCCATTTCTTCATTTACCGTCCAAATAGCTCCCATGGGTTTTCGGGCACCTCTCTATTTTTTTAGCACTCAAACTTCTACCTGATACAATTTGTCCACCTTTCTTCATTAACCATTCGGACGACTCACTAGGGTTTATGGATGCTTCTCCTTTTTTTTCCTCAATATTAGTAAATTCACTTTCGACTTGATCTAAGCTTCAATTTGATGACTCGTTCTAAGCTTTAATTTGATATATTATGGGCCCAAAATGGATATGTGTGCTAAAAGTTATAACTCATTTAGTGACCCTTGTCCAAAAACAACTCTTTGTGATCTCTTGCAATATTGGTGGTCCGTACCTTAACTAATACTCAAAGTTTTGGGTCGGGATTTCACAACTAACCTTGAAGCAATCCACTATAACCATGAGTTATAAGAATCCACCTAGAGTTAGGATCCATACACCTTTCCTAGTTTCTTGCTCTAGTTAAACGATACACCCTTCACCAAGTAGACACTTCCACCAAATGCTTTATAGTCACACTGAAGACTTCAATCTTCAAGAACATATGTAGATTTCCTCATAGATATATGCATGATGTATGAAAATACTTTCAGCTCAAAAATCACCCAAAGTGCGCACATAAAAATCGCTCAAAGAGTATGTCACATTTTCAAAAGCATAGGCAATACCAATGTATATTCAAACTATGGTTACAACCAATCTATGTATATAACACATTTGCATCAAAATAATCATAGTTAATCGGCCCAATTTATATGCAAAATCTTATTCCTAAAAGTTAGGTTTAAGATTCCCATTTAATGAATTTTAATAAAGGCCAATAAATAAGGAATAGACTTCTTTAGTAAAAGGAGTTGTTTATCTCTAAAATAAAGAATCAATATATAAAAGGAGCGATAATCAATCCAAAAACTGACAAGATTTTGTCTCAATTAATTAATTATTCAAATCAATTATATCAATAAAAACAATCTCAGAATATTTGTTAAAACCGTATATTTAAAAACCTGAAACACATTTTTCAAATACTAATGCACATGAAGGTTACATGAAACTTACTTGGATTCCATGCAATGTACGTGCAGGCTTTATGGACAATAGATCCTCATTCCAGCAAAAACTAATCTACATTCCAATCTTATGTGGATCTCAGCCAGACTAAAAGCATATTACATTCATAATTACATGATCAAGCATAGTATCACATAAGACATCTTAATAGAGTCGTCGAATTTTCGAAACAGTCAGAAAATTCTAATCCTGAACATAATGCTAATGTTGATGTCAAGAAAATTTTGGTTCTTAAAATAATTTTGAAAGATGTGAAAGTGTTTTATGGATCGATCTTAGCATAAGTACCAATCAAAATTTTACTTGGAAGCCACACAACCCTTGTGTGCTACACGCCTAACATGTATATTTTCTAGATCCAATTTTTGTAAATAATCATAGTATGCTTAAAGTATTAATTTTCAAGTACAAAATATCCTTACATCTAAACATACATGAAAGCTTCAAATTGGGTTAGAAAGTTTATACCAACCTTTTTTACTATCAAGGTCCAATTCGCTATCCGTATTAATCACAAACTCATGAAAGAATCACAAACACACCGTTTCTAGATCTCAACGAACGAAACACAAACCACCAATTGATTGAACAACGAATGAATCACGAACCACCAATAATTTGAATCAACAAATTGATCATCACAAATGGCTTATGTCGTTTACTAGGTATTTCCTAAACTCTCAAATTAATTCTTTCAAGGTAGTGAATCTAGAAAACCTAAGCCAAGCTCTCAATATATATATATATATATATATATATATATATATATATATATATATATATTTATTTGGAAAAAAGTTATAGCTTTTTGTAGAGAGAATAAGATGTATATATAGGAAACCAATTAGGGTTTTAGGAAACTAGGAGTCCAGTATAAACTCAAGTAGGAAAACCCACTTAACATAGGAAAGGTGGGAAAGGGGAGAACCAAGATGCAGCCCCCTCACCAAGGCTAGCAGCCTAGGGCTGGTCTAGACGCTATTGATCGGCCTTTTGCATTGTCGAGCCCTCCCGACGCGATGCGTAGGATAGCCCAAACCCTCTTAGGTTAAGTACACACCTTCATGGTCCATGTACACCCATCCAGACTTCTAATTTACTATTTTAATTCTGTAAAATATTATTTTTACAATCTAAATTAAAATACACGATCATATTTAAATATATACATATAACAAGTTGTATATCTTTACATAATTAATTTTATTCTTGAGATCTCAGTGCCTAAGCAATGCCCAATAAAATTAAATCTATTTGCAATACGACTTTATTCATTGAATTGGCTTACTTGACTTTTATTGATCTTATTGATTTACCTAAATAGGACGAGAGAGTAAATAGGCTACCAAGGTAACTTCACAAGAAATACATATTGTGGCTCTCGAAATATTATTTTTTATCGTCAAACTCTATGGTTAGGAATAATATAACAATCCAATTTTCATTTGACGCTACTTGAACTTTGGGTGCACTCTACAATATGTATGATTCTTACATCCAGGTTTTTCCATAGTTAGAAACATGTACCTAACCTGTGAAAAATGTACTTACATATCTTTCATGCAACACCTTATAAGTGGGAGTGAGTTTATTCGGACCATTAAACACTCCAAAATCCATATGTACTCTGAGCTCTAGGTTCCTTTATATCTATCTACTAAACGTATTAAATCAACCCATTGATCAATTTAATTCACAATGCCTGATTGATAATAATCACTCTGCATAGTTCCAAATAGATTAATTTGAACTTCTAAGATGGGTGTTTACACTTTTGTAACTAAAAGTACATGAATAACTATGTCATAGGTATGCGTTCATACCCTAGTGGCATACATCCAATCCATCAAGCATGTTGATAATAGAGCGAGTCTTACTTATTGATGAATCAAGATGCACAAGATATAAACATAAACATATTGACTTACTAAAATTTGAGATATATCGTACTCCCACAGTAATATGACGAAAAACTCTTTGATACACATTTATAGCTGTTCATTCATATGTAAGTTCTTCATTGTATATGTTCACATATACACTAGTGCACTAGAATCCTCTCAAATGGTCAAGACAAACCATTCTCCTAATTGAAATATCCATGCACTACAACTTATATCAACAAAGTGTCTAGCTTTGTCAATATGTTGTGACTATTGATTTAGGATATAATAATGAATCTTGTGTCGATTTATTGTTACACTTAAAGTGTATCTCAGAAATTAATATTCGTATCTCTAACATCCCTAGACCATCATAGAATATTCATACATAAATGAAATATTAAATAAAACATTTAAAACACAAATGTTATCATAAAATATGTATTCATAAATTCAGAATTATCTTTACATGATATGTTTTTAGGATATCATCTCAACATAGAGTTGTTAATTTCTTGAATTTTGTAAATGCCCCATTTTATTAAATGTACTGTAAAAAATTACCAATTATCTAAGAGAGTAGTTGTCACATTTACATTGAAAATCTTGATAGCTCAAGACACTAATACTCTATTTGTTCCCTTTTAAGTTGTCTTTTAAGTTAAGGTATTGTCGTTAAAAGCAAACCCAAACATAAACCAATGACTAGAAAGTTTTCAATTGTGTTAGTACCAACCAGACATATAAGTTTAGTTGACACTTTATTTCGTTAATTTTTGTGTTTTGCCTGCCAATGGAGATCTTCTATAGGGTTTGTGGTTTGCTTGGTGGTTGGCACTTGCCAGTGTATAATTTGTGGTCTGCTTGATGCTTGGTATTGCACGATTTATCATCTGCTTCGTAATTGGCAACGTAGAAATGTCAAAATCTTAGCGACATTGTCAATATATCAACTCCAAACTCATGTGTTGTGAATGAAAATGATCTCCCAGTTAGACAACCTTGTTTGGCCGGCTCCTCCTCCGTCATCCGGTTGGTTGCTTCTCGCCTAAAAATAAGAACTGTTAGTGGACAGAGGACTGTGAAATCATTAGGCTAACACAAGGAGGGGGGTGTGAATTGTGTCTCCAAAAACTAAGTATAAACCCCAAATACAAAACCACAATCTAAAAAGTCACAAATGATCAAAACAATGTCTAGAGTACAAATCTGTCAACAAAACAAGTACATAATATTTGATATAGCAATTCAAGTCGGAATGCAACGAAATTCGGTATGCAATATCACAACACCTTAATGAATACTATATCAAAAGTTCAGATCAAAATTCAAAGTCTAGCTATATCAACAGTTCAGGGACAGATTGCTATTCCAGAAAATTAACTATCAAAAGTATACCTAGAATCCAATAATCACAAGTTGTTCAACCACACGCAATATCCCAACAAGCAATGGCAGCAAGCAACACCCTAATATCAATTTATAAGGCACACAAATAAGCAAGGAAATCAAAAATAGAATGCACAAGGATAGATAGTGGTTCGGTGCTCACACCTACATCCACTACCTAAGCCCTCAAGCTTAGGATTTCCAAATCCACTAAAGGATATGAAACAATGGATTCGAACTAAAGAAACAACAATAAAGAAAATCAAGAACATTGATTTACGTGAAAAACCCTTAAAGGGGAAAAAAGCCATGGGCAAAGAGAGAGAATTTCACTATGGAGAAAACAGGTACAAGAGATACTAAGTGATAGCTTACAACGAATAAATACTAGCCAAAACCCTTATCATAATAGGTCCCAAAAATTTCCAAAAAATTATTCTTCGAAATTTGTCGCACCGCGAACTTTTGGAATAAAATCAAACTGAATTCGGGTCACAAAATCTAACAATCTCCACCTTGACTCGAATTCCACATAGAATGAAAACATCAATCATCATCAACAAACTCTCGACTTTTCCATAACCCCAAAAAGGGTAAGTATCAAACTGAAATACCAACCAAGTCTAAGCAATGCTCAAACTTGGCTTTAGGAACTGGTTTAGTCATCATATCTGCAGGATTATCATGAGTGCTAACTTTTCTCATAACAATGTCACCATTAGCAACAACAGTACGTGCATAATGATAGCGAATCTGAATGTGCTTTGTCCTTTCATGATACATATTATCTTGAGTAAGATAAATACCACTCTAACTATCAGTGAAAAGTGTGGAAACTTTCAAGTCTTCACTACTTTCATTGAACAGTCCCTTTAACCACATAGCTTCTTTACAAGCTGCTGTAATCGCCATGTATTCAGCCTCGGTGGTAGACAAAGAAACTATAGTCTATAAAACAACCTTCCAACTGATAGCACACCCTCCAAGAGTAAAGACATAACCAGTGAGCGATTTTCTTCTATCTAAATCTCCAGCATAATTAGAATCAATATAACCGATAACTCCATCTCTAGTCCTCCCAAACTGCAAACAAACATCACTAGTGCCACACAAATATCTGAGAATTCATTGAACTGCTTTCCAATGTCTTATCCCTGGATTTGCCATGTATCTAATAACCATGCTAACTGCATATGATAAATCTGGACGTGTGCAAATTATTGCATACATAAGAGAGCCTACTGCACTAGTGTATGAAACTCGAGACATATACTCAATATCATTATCTGATTGTGGAGATAGATCATATGAAAGCTTAAAATGAGCTACTAACGGAGTACTAACCGATTTAGCATTATGCATATTGAACCTTTGTAGTACCTTCTGAATGTATCCTTTTTTACTAAGATACAATTTCTTCGCCTTCCTATCTCTTTGAATCTCCATGCCAAGAATTTTCTTTTCAGCTCCTAAATCTTTCATCTCAAAGTCCTGACTAAGCTCAGCTTTCACTTTTCTTACTTCTTATTTATCCTTGGCTGCTATCAACATATCATCAACGTATAACAGAAGATACACAATTGACCCATCATCCCTCTTTTTAAAATAAACACAACTGTCATGGTCACTTCTCATAAGATTATGAGAAGTCATGAAAGAGTCAAACCTCTTATACCACTGCCGCGGAGATTGTTTCAAACCATACAAAAACTTTCTTAGCAAACACACATAGTCTTCTTTACCTGAAACTTCAGAACCCTCTAGCTGCTGCATATAGATGTCCTCCTCAAGTTCTCCATACTAGAATGTTGTTTTCACATCTAGCTGCTCAAGTATCATGTAGAGCAACAATACCAAGCAAAACTCGAATTGAACTATGCTTTACAACTGGTGAAAACACATCAGTAAAATCAATACTTGGAATCTGGCTGTAGCCTTTTGCTACTAACCTTGCTTTGTATCTAGGTTCTTCAACTCCTGGTATTTCTTCTTTCCGTTTGAACACCCATGTACAACGAACAACCTTCTTTCCCTTAGGAAGCTTCTCCAATTGCCACGTGCCATTCTTATAAAGTGATTCCATCTCCTCCTCCATGGCAAGTATCCACTTGCTAGAATCTCTACAATTAACAGCCTCAGAATATGTAGAAGGTTCTTCACAAGTGTCAATATCTTCTGCTACATTTAGAGCATAAGCAAGCAAAGCAGCCTCAGCATATCTTTGTGGGAGTCTAATCTCCCTTCTAGGCCTATCTTTAGCAATTGAATGTTGTGGTGGTACTTGAACACCAGTCTAAGACTTTGAACTACACTAAGATGTAGTTTGAGGGGAAGGATCAGGCTCAATGGGAATCTCCACCTGCGTAGCTGATTTCTGTTGTTCTTTATCACAAGAATCTGTAGAAATATGATCATGAAGCATAGCAGACTCATCAAAAATAACGTTTCTACTAATGATAATTTTCCCAATTTGTGGACACCATAACTTATACCCTTTTACTCTAGACTTTTAGCCAAGAAACACACAATTTAAAGATCTTGATTCCAACTTTCCATTATCTACATGAGCATAGGCAGAACGTCCAAATATCTTTAAATTAGAATAATTCACAGGAGTACCAGACCATACCTCCTGCAGAGTTTTCTTGTCAATAGCAGTTGATGGAGAGTGATTTACAAGATAACAAGCTGTAGAACGGCTTCTGCACAAAAAGACTTACGTAATTTAGCATTGGACAGCATACAACATACTTTTTCCATCAAAGTTCTATTCATACGCTCTACTACGCCGTTCTATTGTGGAGTACCCGGAACTGTCAAGTGCCTCACAATGCCTTCTGTCTTACAAAAGACATTAAATTCATTTGAACAAAACTCCAAATCGTTATCTGTGCAAAGACGCTTCACCTGCTTCCCTGTCTGCTTTTCAATCATGGTCTTCCAATCCTTAAAAGTGTGAAACACATCACTCTTGTGTTTCAAAAAGAATACTCATACTTTGGTTGGTCCCCAAAGGTCAGAATGAATATAATTAATAGGGCCCTTCATATTATGTGTGCCTTTACTAAATCTGACTCTTTTCTGCTTCCCAAACACACAATGCTCACAAAACTATAACTTGCTAATATTCTGCCCATCAAGAAGTCCTTTTTTGCTCAATTCAGCCATCCATTTACACTCATATGCCCCAGACGCATATGCCAAAGTCTAGTAATTTTACTATCTGTCAAAGAAGGAGTAGATACTGCTGCATTGCAAACAACTGTAGAGCCTTGCAAAACATATAAGTTGGCAGCTTTTCTTTGCCCTTTCATCACAACTAAAGCACCTTTGCCAATCTTCAAAACTCTACCTTCACCCATGTACTTGTACCCTTTTAGATCAAGGGTACTCAAAGAAACCAGATTTCTTTTCAAATCTAGAACATGACGAACGTCACTAAGCGTTCTAACCATGCCATCAAACATCTTAATTCTGACAGATCCAATTCCAGTAATTTTGCAAGCCGCATTATTTTCCATCAAAACAACACCTTTTGTCACCTTTTCATATGTTGAAAACCAGTCCCGATTAGGACACATATGAAATGTATAACCAGAATCAAAAATCCAATCATTACTAGGTTTTAGGTCAACAGCAGAGGCAACCAAGAGATCACCATCACCATATTCAGTCTGCCTCTGTCACGCCCCTCTCCCAGATAGGTGCAGATGAGCACCCATGAATCCCAGAGACGTGACCGGCAGGGAACTCCTCCGTTCCCCGAACCGGATTTACACCCCAAGCTACCCAAACACTACATAAGTAATCTCACATATATATGTCTCAATCAAATCCCAAATACTGCCATAATGGAATGTAACATACAAACCAGAGTCTACAGCGGAATATCACATAGATACGGAATACCGTACAAAACACAGATACTACAGACAGACAAACCATTCCCACCAGCTACATCACGCCTCACGCATCTCTGCGCTGATCATCCACTCCGGCTATCTCACCTGAAAACATGTGAATGAAAGGGATGAGCTACAAAGCTCAGTAGAGATATGGAGAAATATCAATAATCAGAATAAACAGAATGTAGAACTCAAGATGTATGTGAAATGAACAGGAAACTCAAATAGTGATACACTCCCGTATCACCGAACTCCAGTAAATCAGAGATAAAATAAGAAAGTCTGTATGATATAGAATTCATATAGAGAAATCATAAGTGGTACACATCACAACTCATCACAATCAATCAATCCGTAGGGTAGATGCCGAGTAGGCTCCACCACTACCATCCTCAAGTACAACTCTCAAATCAGTACTCAACCATAATCAAACTCAAATCCATACCAACTCAAATCCGTATCAACACAAATCCGTATCAACTCATATCCACATAACAACAGAAAATCCTCCCCTGGACCCACCCTGATCCCCGCAAGGTGTCTCCCAGTCCAGGTACTCCCCAGATTGGATGAGGATAGAGCCTACATCAGGTACTCGATAGCATCGGCTACATCGAAGAGCGTCCCCTAGGATGTACCTCACCTCAATCCGGCCTCCAGGTACGTACCCGATCGAAACCATCGATAAATCATCCAGTAAGCTGGGTCGCCCGATGTGGGTCCCATGCTCTACAAATCATCCCTCTATAATCTCACAAATCATAAAAGATCATCATAAGGAAGTCCTATCCGGACTCTCGAGAAAAAAAACCAAACATCAGAAGGTGGGATCACCAATGGATGTGGGCCCCACAAAAGGCTAAGTGGGCCCCACCAGGATAGTGGAACCCATGAGAGGATAGGTGGGCCCCACAAGGATAGTGGGCCCCATAAGAGGATAAGTGGGCACCACCAGGATAGTGGGCCCCGCAAGAGACACAAAAATACTGCCAGTCATACATATACCTCCAAACCAACCACATATAATCATAACATATTGCAATTGCGGAAATAAATCAGATAAGAGTATAAACAGAGAAATTCTCAACCTCCGGGAATTTCACACCAATAGACAAATAGGAGTCCGTCGAATACGGAACCCCCGGAACCCCAAATAAGAACTAGGGCAGAATCCCTACCTGGAATGTCGACTAAGCTAATCCGTAATACGTCTGAAATCTCCAAATCAACCTCCTGCGTCAAAATACGGATACTATACACGACAGTCAAAATACGGAAAAGTCAACCAAAAGTCAACCTAAAAGTCAACTCGGGTCAAATTCAAACCCGGTCAAAGTCAACTCGGGTCAAATAGTCAACGGTCAAACCGGGTCAAATAGTCAAACCGGGTCAACCCAATCAAAATGGGTCAAACCCGAGTCAACTCGCCGGAGCTGAGTCAACTCGGCCGGCCGGTCGCCGGAATCCATTTTTCCGGCGAATTTTCCGGTCACTCCTACATCAAAACGAAGCCCACAACAACAGAAATCTAATGGTACCTGTCTCGTTCCAAAATTCCTACTGAATCGACCGGGATCGAGCTTTGAAATTTTGAAAAACCGAAACTTCTCCGGCCGATTCCGCCGTCTACGGTGGTCTGATGGTGGTGATTCCACTTGGGTTTTGCTCCTCTCACCACGAGCTTCGATTTGACACCTTACTTGCTCCGATCGGACGTCAAACGAACAAAACTCCCTTCTCTCTCTCTCCCCCCTTCTCTCTCTCTCTCTCGGCTGCTACTGAAACCAGAGAAATCTGGTTTAAACCAGATTTATGGAAAATGATGGTTTTGCCCCTCGTCTTTCTCTATATTACTTAAAACTTACATAATTCGTAACAAATCCAATTCAACTCCGATTTAGCTGATTCTTGCGTCAATATTTTCCTAAAAATATGTAGTATTTATTAAAAATATTAAATTTGAAAAATTATTATATTTTTTAAAGTTTTGGGTTCGGGATATCACATCCTCCCCCCCTTAGAAAATAATTTCGTCCTCAAAATTACCTAAAAGTAATTATTAAGTACTCAAAGGTAACATAATTAGTATAAAATACGAAAAATACCTAGGTCGTAAACAAGGCTGGATAGCGCTCCCGCATATCTGACTCTACCTCCCAGGTAGCCTCCTGAACTCCATAATGCTGCCATAACACCTTAACTAAGGGTATGGTCTTCGAACGCAATCTCCGTATCTGGCGATCCAAAATCTGAACCGGACGTACCTCATAGGTAGCATCCTCTCCAATCTCCAAAGTCGACCAATCAATAATATGGGAGGGATCCCGATGATACCTCCGTAACATAGAAACATGAAACACACCATGAACTCCGGACAACTGTGGTGGCAATGCCAACCTATAAGCCAAACTCCCTACTCTCTCCAAGATATCAAATGGTCCAATAAACCTAGGAGTCAACTTCCCAGATCTACCAAAACGCTGTATCCCTCGTTTCGGACTAACCTTGAGGAATACATGATCGCCCACCTGAAACTCTAGAGGTCTCCGCCTACGATCTGCATAACTCTTCTGACGTGACTGAGCCGTCAAAAGTCGCTGTCTGATAACTGCCACAGCCTCAGTGGTCTGCTGAATCAAATCTGGTCCCAACAGGGGTCTGTCCCCAACCTCCGACCAACAAAGTGGTGACCTACATGGTCTACCATAAAGTCACATCGCCAAGCTGTGCATCCAACACCTTCTGTACCAGTGCTGGACGACTCACCAAACTCCTCAAAAAGCATCTCTCACCCCTATCACTGACATCTAATCGGTACCGCCCAATGGTGTCCACCAACTCAAACTCCCGCAATGATAGTCGTGCCACTGCCAACTTCCTACTCAAGGCATCAGCCACCACATTGGCCTTGCCTGGATGATACTGCAATGAAAAATCATAATCTCCAAGATACTCCATCCACCTCCGCTGCCTCTGGTTCAGATCCTTCTGTGTGAATAAGTGTCGTAAACTCCTGTGATCTGAAAACACCTCAAACTGCTCCCCATAAAGGTAATGTCTCCACTGCTTAAGTGCGAACACTATAGCAGCCAACTCCAAATCATGTACGGGATAATTCCTCTCATGTGGCTTCAACAGTCGTGAAGCATACTCTACCACCCTATCCTGCTGCATAAGCACACAACCTAAACCAATCCCTGAAGCATCACAATATACATCATAACCAATACCACTATCTGGAATGATCAGGACTGGAGGTGATGTGAGTCTGGTCTTCAGCTCCCGAAAATCCTGCTCACATCTATTAGTCCACACGAAAGGAACACCCTTCCGCGTCAACTCAGTCATCGGTGAAGCAATCCGTGAAAATCCCTCTATAAACCTCCTGTAGTAACCTGCTAATCCCAGGAAACTACGAATCTCTCCCACTGTCCTCGGAGTCCTCCAATCCAACACAGCCTCCACTTTGGCAGGATCCACTGCCACTCCATCTCTAGATATCACATGCCCCAAGAATTTCACATGAGTCGCCCAAAACTCGCACTTACTCAGCTTGGCATACAACTGATGCTCTCTGAGTGTCTGCAGAACAATCTCCAAATGCCCCCTATGCTCCTCCTCTGTGGCCGAATACACCAATATATCATCGATGAAGACTATCACAAACTGGTCAAGATACTGTCTGAACACTCTATCCATCAAATCCATAAAAGCTGCTGGGGCATTGGTCAGCCCAAACGGCATGACGAAAAACTCATAATGACCATATCGAGTACGAAATGCTGTCTTCGATATGTCCTCCTCCCGAATCCTCAACTGGTGATAACCTGACCTGAGATCAATCTTGGAGTAATAGTGACTACCCCTCAATTGATCAAACAAATCATTTATCCTCGGTAACGGGTACTTATTCTTCACAGTCACCCTATTCAACTTCCTGTAGTCCACACACATCCTCATCGATCCGTCCTTCTTCTTCACGAAGAGGACTGGAGCACCCCATGGTGAAGTACTGGGTCTGATAAATCCTAGACCCTGCAACTCCCGCAACTGCCTATCCAACTCCCTCAACTCTGCTGGAGCCATTCTATATGGTGGAATAGAAATCGGGTCTGTACCCGGATATAACTCAATTACAAAATCAATCTCTCGCTGTGGTGATAATCCTGGTAACTCATCAGGAAATACATCCAAATACTCCTCTACCACTGGCACAGCCGTACTAGCCTCAATCTCCGATGTAGAAGTCAAGCTCGCCACTAGACAGTCAGTATATCGTGGGTTGTCAAGAAAATGTGAACATGTAACAACCCGCGACCCACAAAAACTAACTCGCCCAGATGGTGATGTCAGCGTGACCCTACGCTCTGTACAATCTATCACAGCATCATAGTCAGCTAACCAGTCCAATCCAAGTATCACATCGTAATCAGTGAACTCCATAACATATAAGTCCGCTCGAAACTCGTGATCAGCAAATCGAAAAATACAACCCCTACAAATGCTCCTCACCACGGTACCTGACCCCAACGGAGAATCCACTACCAATCTCCTATCCAAATCCGAAATCTCTAACCCCAATGCCTCAACAAAAGAAGTAGAAATAAACGAATGCGTGGCACCGGTATCAAATAAAACACGAGCCCAAGAACTGAAAAGTAAAACTCTACCTCCAATGAAATCACGATCTGGTGCTGGCTCGGGTGCAACTGCATAAACTCCAGCTCTCTGGCCCTGCCTCTGCTGCTGCTGTCTCACTGGTGGCGCTGGAGGTCTGGCCCCTCTGCCTGCTGGAGCCCTAGGTGCTGGTGCTGCAAGTGCTGGGGCTCCCTGTCCTCTACCTGATGGTGCTGTACGTCTCCTCGGGCAATCCCTCTGGATATGTCCTGGTAGTCCACAAGAAAAACACAATGGGCTATCCGCCCTGGGACAGTCAGATATCCTGTGTCCAGTATGACCACACGCATAGCAATACAATCCTGATATGGACCCATGTCCCTGTCGTGGACCCTGATGTCGCTGTTGCGGACCCTGCTGCCCCTGTCTCTGAGCACTCTGCTGCTGACAGGGACGGTCCTGCCTCCTGTCATGGAATCTCTGCCCCTGATCCTGTCTGGGTCTCTGTCTCTGACCCTCAGTCCTCTGTCTACTACTGCTCCCTGAGGCAGAAGAAGTATCTCCGTACTTCCTCTTATGAAGCTCCCAATAATCCTGTGAATCAACCATGCTCCTCTCTATATCAAGTGCCCTGTCAATGGACTCCCGATAAGTACGAACCATCATCCCTGCTAAACGCTCTGAAATGCGAGGTTTCAGCCCGCGCTGAAATCTCAGTATCTTCTTCTCCTCAGTGGCAATGCACTCCTCTCCATATCGACCAAGCTCCTCAAACCGTGTCTGATACTGTGATACCGTCATATCTCTACTCTGAATCAGCTCCAGAAACTCCTTGGCCTTCGCAACGCGAATGGCCTGAGGAACATACTGTGCAAGAAACAGAGTCTCAAACTCCGTCCATGGCATCTCCATACTCTCCCTACCAATAGTCATACTCTCCCACCAGACATAAGCATCATCCTCTAAAAATGCTGAAGCCAACAAAGCTCTCCTCTGATCAGGTATCCTGAGTGTCACCATCTACGTGTGTCTACCATATCCGAAACGTAAACGTATAACTATATAAATCCACTACTCCAAACGTAAAAGAAAGAATAACTCACCAGGTCAGCCGGGAAGCGCGTGACGTGTAGCTGGGGGAAAAACAAAAGAAACCGAATAACCACTCCAAAAACTAACTGACCACCTCCGATACCAAACTGTCACGCCCCTCTCCCAGATAGGTGCAGATGAGCACCCATGAATCCCAGAGACGTGACCGGCAGGGAACTCCTCCGTTCCCCGAACCGGATTTACACCCCAAGCTACCCAAACACTACATAAGTAATCTCACATATATATGTCTCAACCAAATCCCAAATACTGCCATAATGGAATGTAACATACAAACCAGAGTCTACAACGGAATATCACATAGATACGGAATACCGTACAAAACACAGATACTACAGACAGACAAACCATTCCCACCAGCTACATCACGCCTCACGCATCCCTGCGCTGATCATCCACTCCGGCTATCTCACTTGAAAACATGTGAATGAAAGGGATGAGCTACAAAGCTCAGTAGGGATATGGAGAAATATCAATAATCAGAATAAACAGAATGTAGAACTCAAGATGTATGTGAAATGAACAGGAAACTCAAATAGTGATACACTCCCGTATCACCGAACTCCAGTAAATCAGAGATAAAGTAAGAAAGTCTGTATGATATAGAATTCATATAGAGAAATCATAAGTGGTACACATCACAACTCATCACAATCAATCAATCCGTAGGGTAGATGCCGAGTAGGCTCCACCACTACCATCCTCAAGTACAACTCTCAAATCAGTACTCAACCATAATCAAACTCAAATCCGTATCAACACAAATCCGTATCAACTCATATCCACATAACAACAGAAAATCCTCCCCTGGACCCACCCTGATCCCCGCAAGGTGTCTCCCAGTCCAGGTACTCCCTAGATTGGATGAGGATCGAGCCTACATCAGGTACTCGATAGCATCGCCTACATCGAAGAGCGTCCCCTAGGATGTACCTCACCTCAATCCGGCCTCCAAGTACGTACCCGATCGAAACCATCGATAAATCATCCAGTAAGCTGGGTCGCCCGATGTGGGTCCCACGCTCTACAAATCATCCCTCTATAATCTCACAAATCATAAAAGATCATCATAATGAAGTCCTATCCGGACTCCCGAGAAAAAAACCAAACATCAGAAGGTGGGCCCCACCAATGGATGTGGGCCCCACAAAAGGATAAGTGGGCCCACCAGGATAGTGGAACCCACGAGAGGATAGGTGGGCCCCACAAGGATAGTGGGCCCCACAAGAGGATAAGTGGGCACCACCAGGATAGTGGGCCCCGCAAGAGACACAAAAATACTGCCAGTCGTACATATACCTCCAAACCAACCACATATAATCATAACATATTGCAATTGCGGAAATAAATCAGATAAGAGTATAAACAGAGAAATTCCCAACCTCCGGGAATTTCACACCAATAGACAAAATAGGAGTCCGTCGAATACGGAACCCCCGGAACCCCAAATAAGAACTAGGGCAGAATCCCTACCTGGAATGTCAACTAAGCTAATCCGTAATACGTCTGAAATCTCCAAATAAACCTCTTGCGTCAAAGTCAACTCGGGTCAAAGTCAACCAAAAGTCAAACCCGGCCAAAGTCAACTCGGGTCAAATAGTCAACGGTCAAACCGGGTCAAATAGTCAAACCGGGTCAACCCAGTCAAAATGGGTCAAACCCGAGTCAACTCGCCGGAGCTGAGTCAACTCGGCCGGCCGGTTGCCGGAATTCATTTTTCCAGCGAATTTTCCGGTCACTCCTACATCAAAACGAAGCCCACAACAACAGAAATCTAATGGTACCTGTCTCGTTCCAAAATTCCTACTGAATCGATCGGGATCGAGCTTTGAAATTTTGAAAAACCGAAACTTCTCCGGCCGATTCCGCCGTCTACGGTGGTCCGATGGTGGTGATTCCACTTGGGTTTTGCTCCTCTCACCACGAGCTTCGATTTGACACCTTACTTGCTCCGATCGGACGTCAAACGAACAAAACCCCCTTCTCTCTCTCTCCCCCTTCTCTCTCTCTCTCTCGACTGCTACTAAAACCAGAGAAATCTGGTTTAAACCAGATTTCTGAAAAATGACGGTTTTGCCCCTCGTCTTTCCCTATATTACTTAAAACTTACATAATTCGTAACAAATCCACTTCAACTCCGATTTAGCTGATTCTTGCGTCAATATTTTCCTAAAAATATGTAGTATTTATTAAAAATATTAAATTTGAAAAATTATTATATTTTTTAAAATTTTGGGTTCGGGATATCACAGCCTCACAAGAATTTTCGGGTTGTTTATCCTATGAATTGACACTGCCCTTCTTCCTGTTCTTATTCTGCAACATATAGCAATCAACTTTGATATGTCATTTTTTCTTGCAATAGTTGCAGATTTTATCCTTATTTTTCGACTTTTATCTGCCTCTGCCTTCAAAACCAGAATTTCTTACCTGATTTCTGCCTCGAATAACAAGACCCTCTGCCAGAGTTTCAGAACCACTAACCAGCTGTTTCATCCTTTCCTTTGAAGATAGAGTATCATAAACAACCTCAAGATTAAGAGTTTCACTATACAAAATAGTATCTCAAAAAGTTACATACGAAGAAGGCAGCGAACACAATAGGATTAACCCTAAATCTTCTTCTTCGTACTTAACCTCCATAGTCTCTAAATCAGCAATAATCTCCTTAAAGATCGTTAGATGATCTTATACAGATCCACCTTCTGAAAGCTTATGAGAATATAAACGTTGTTTCAGATGCAATTTATTGGTCAAGGTTTTTTTCATACACAATTTTTCCAACTTCTTCCATAAATCAGCAGCCGTCTTCTCCTTCAGAACATCCTGTAATATCTGATTTGACAGATGAAGTTGAATCTGGGTTAGAGCCTTCTTGTCCTTCAACAATTTTTCTTCTGCTGTCCATGATTTTGGCATCTTATCAGATCCTAGCAGTGTATCATCAAGATCCATCTGTGCAAGGACAGCTCGCATCTTCACCTGCCATAGCATAAATCTTTTGTCACGATCAAGCAGCGGAAGATCATACTTCATTGTTGCCATTCCAAATCGAACCAAAGAAACAACAATAAAGAAAAACAAGAACACGATGATTTACGTGGAAAACCCTTCAAGGGAAAAAACCACGGGCAGAGAGAGAATTTCACTATGTGGAGAAAACAGGTACAAGAGATACTGAGTGACAGCTTTACAACGAATAAATATTAGCCGAAACCCTAATCATAATAGGTCCCAAAATTTTCCAAAAAATTATTCTTCCAAATTTGTCGCACCGCGAACTTTTGGAATAAAATGAAATTGAATTCGGGTCACAAAATCTAACAGGATATAAGTGGTTTTGCAAGTTCACCACAAACTTAGGATTTCCAAGCACGCCCCAAACTTGTACACCACCAAGGTTTGAAGTTAACTTTAAAATTTCACACACCTTTCAAAGGTAATGCCCAAAAAAGGGACTTTTACAAATGATTTGATTTTTGGTTCTCTCAAGATTAGCTCTAAGCTATTTGGATGAGGAACACTCAATCTCTCAATGTAAAGCTCACTGGTAGGATATTAATTTGGCTCAAATTTGTGGCTTTTACTCAACTAAAGGTTCACACAAAATCTCACAAAGATGGAAATAAGTTTAGGAGAAGCTTTGTGAAAAGTAGCTCAAGAACACTCAAAGAAATACCTTAATGATTTTGGCTTGAAAGTGTGTCTTAGCTTGAGGTTGATGAGAGGAAGATGATGAAAATAATCTCAGCAGATGATGATCAAAAGATCAATAGAAGATCACTCAAAGATTATAGATTCAAGAACAAAAGCTCTCTAGGAAATTTTTACACATTAGTTTTCGAAGTGTGGAATGAAGCATGACTTTCCTCTTCATTTGTCTCAATTGAATCCTGACCATTGGATCTTCTTAATCTTCAATCTCAGCCCTTAATCAACTTATAATCTCTTCCCTTCATCTTCAAAATCGAAGTCAATCCACACTATTGAAAAACTAGCTGTTATTGACTTTTGGTCAACCTTTGCTTCAAATTTCAAATCTTGGCTCCAAGGCTTGTTTGGATCTTTTGTGTTTCTTGTTAAAATATTCTTCATGCTTAGAAAGGCTTCAACAATTAACCAAACAATCCTTGCAAGGCTAACACGAAATTTCCGCCAACATACTTGAAATCAAGAATAAAAGTACATGGTGATGTGGACAATTCCCTCCAAGTGTTTTGGCTCCAATCTTTTTCATTTGATTTCAAATGAATCCAAGCCTTCTCAAACTCCCTCCAAAGACTCCTAAGGCTTTCTAGATGGATTATGACCGAACCCCTACTCCAAATAAATCATCCAACATTAATTCAACTTAGTCTAACCCATGGAAGGTCAATTTGAGGAATTTAGGCTATTTTGGGTAAGAAATGGGTTGCACTAATTTAAGTTTTCTTGAATCCAAATTTGGTAAACTTTCTCAATACATATATCTTAGAACGTTTCCTAAATTCGTCCTTCAATGTATCTCACATAATCTCAATTGCTCTCAAATAGGGCTTCCAAAGGGATTTCGGGCTCTATGACACTTTAAGCCTAAAAAATGTAAAAAATGAAACATCAATACTCCATGACCATTTCATATCTTCAATTAATGTCCCAAATAAGTTTATGATTTTTACCTATAAAGAAATGAGTGATAGAACACTCCAATTTTGCTTGTAAGTTCAAAGAGCTTCAATGCTTGCACTTGGGTTAACCTAATATGATATAAGCTCAATAAAATTCAAGTAAACACATGATAAATCAATTTATCCATATAAGAATGTGCATACAAAAACTAATAATTGAGATCATTTTATCATTCAATTTGATCATGCAAATCTCAACTAGGCTAGTTTCACAACTACACTGGTGAATTAATTTCAACTAACAAATTGAACATGATAAGCTTAAAATTGACCTGAAAATATTTGAGAATGAAAATTTTCAGAGTATTTTAAATAATTTTCAAAACAAGAATCGAGTCAATCAGATATCATATGAATAAGTTATGACAATTCAACCAACGTGTGCACAGTGTGATGTGTTTGGACAGTTTTTGTAATGCGAAAATGAACAAGTCCAAAATCATCAAATTCATATCAAATATGATCAAACATGATTCCAAAGATATATAATGAAGCTTAAATTAGTAGATAAAATACATTTCATGATTTATCCAATATGTATTTTTGGATCAAAACACAAATGTAGGACATATGGTCCAACAGGTTGTTGGCGCTCCGACGTTCAAGTTAGTCTACAAAGATTATCTTTAGCTAATAATCACAAATTAGAGGTTAAAGGACTTACATTGTCATCGCTCCTCCTTTTATTAGAGGTTAAAAGACTTACATTGTAATGCCCCGACCTCGGAGGCGCTACTGCTTAAGCTATCCAATATCCATAAGATATTTAACCTTCATATTATCATAATGATATTCAATCCTAGTCCAACCATCTAAGATTCCCCAATTCCTATCAAAAATTCGGCAGCAGCTCACCGTATATTGGAGGATGCCAACCTGGAAATGCACAACACATAATAGCATAATCACATAAAGGCCTCTAGACATCACATAACATGCATCCATAATCCTAGGCAGGACCTCAGGCCATCTAGGATCAAACAATCTCAACAAGCCAAGTAGGCATGCAGTATATCAAATAAGTATTCATGCATCCAACTCAAATATCACACATAGTCAACAACAGGTCCGAGAGTCCCGATCACATGGTGCACCCTCCCGACTGTTCCAATCATTACACCGAATAGCTGTTTCACGAAGTTTATAACATCCTAGTACATACAAGTACTAAAATAATAATAGTTACATAATTAAACTCTACCAAAGTACCCTCACAACTCCAAGTGGGAACCATGTCATCAAGCCTCTCGCAGATCCGCAGCGCTTGTTCCAAAACTGGACTCACTTGTGGGGGAAAGAGGAATATAGAAATAATTAATAAGCTGAAATAAAAGATAAGTTTAATGAAACAACATGTTACAAACCATAAACCACAACAATGAGTAACATAACCAATTCGAGATCATGTCTTTTCCTCATGAGCCATCAAGAATAATGCACCGAGCATCCATTCCATCAAGTGGTGAATATTGCCAACATTTACTTCATATTAGGAATAAGACCAAATGGAATACTCTGGTCTTACCCACACTGAGTATGGCTCAATTGAATCCATATCCTAGTGTATTGCCCCACATGGGTCTCATTTGGCGGGAACTAAGGTTGGATTCCATCCTCTCCTCCCACGTGACGTTCAATCCACCTACGAGAATCTCAAGTCCTTATCCGATCTTCCCATGCGACTCTAATGCAAAAATAAAGTAGCATGCCATGGAATATATATATATATATATGATTCCTACATATATATATATTATATATTAACTACTCCTGATGCATGTAAAAGAACCATTCATGCTTGATATAAGACCAAGCAATCAATTCGGGAATACATCTAACAATTTATAGATTACGAGAAATAATCCTAGCTTCATTTTTCGTTATGGAGCAATTAAGGAGAGAACACAAACATGGAAGACCAATATGAAGATAACAACCGCATTTTAAATATCGATAATGAAAGTGAAATAGATTGGGCTAGAAATCCCCCACCTCGTTAACAAGTGTAAGCTAGAAAAGTTTATAATTCAACCTTGAGAAACCCTTCTTTATAATTCAACCTTGAGAAAAGTTTATAATTCAACCTCATCACATTTCTAACAAGAATGATACAAAAATATGGCACAAACTTGAAGATTCAAAGTAAAGCCCATAAAACTCCAACTATAAAAATCAAGATTTCTTATCTTAAATCTTTGAGAAACCCTTCTTTAATTTGTTTGTCCTTCTTTGATCTTGAATCCTTGTTGAAATCTTAAGAAATCAAATTTATTTCCCTCCTTTCTCTCCCATTCTCCTTTTTCTCTTTTCTTCTCACTCGCCAAGGCACTGCCATTTGAAGGAGTAAATGTTGCTGTATGTTTTGTGTAGCAACAATTCCTATTAATTATTTTTATTTTTTATTTTTTATAAAGAATGGCCAATGAGCCAATTTGATGCCCACCGAAAGTGGGTCAATTCATGCCCACCGAAAGTGGATGTTAAATTATATATATATATATATAACGGGAAGGATCATGCAAGCAGGGAAGAAACTAACCTATTCGATTCAGTTAACGAGTTGAAGCTTGTGATCTTCACAGAGCCTCACTAAACTCAATATATAAATTGGACTCGACAGACTTAATCGTCCTGAGTCGCCTTGATTATAACAAAGAAGTGGTGAGGGAAGAACAGAGATCTATAAACATAAAATTAAGTAAAGCAAGAACAAAAACATAAATAAATTTAACAATGCTAAAGCAATTGCAATATCAAGCATTATAAAATAAATGATGAACAAAAGAACATAAAACTTCTGGGCTTTATAACCACAGGCGGCAGAGCTGACCATTTGTGGCGCCGTCGAAGCAAAGCATAAATAAAACAATAACAGAGGCGGTAGAACCAGCCATAAGATAAACAATATACGAACAATTAAACAATAAAGGTGGTTAAACCAGCCATAGATATTATTGAATGCATTCAAAAGCTGCAAGTATTAAACAAGATAACTTACAAACTTTTGAATGCCTGCTTGTAGCTTACATTGAGAGGAGGGAACTCTGTAGTTCCTGTTTTTGATAAGAGAGGAAGGTTTTGAGAGAAGAGAAGTTGAGAGAATTCTAAGTTGGAACCCAAAGATTGGAGAAGTAAAAAGATGGAATTAAAAAAGATGTTGAACTAAGGCATAGGTGGTCTCTTTTATAGATTAAGAGATCACCTTTACAATGATTAAAATAAAACTAAAAGTTGAATAGTGGAACTTGAATAGTGGTCAATGTCTCCCACCTTTTGAAATGATGCTCCACTTTTTCATAATAAATGTTGCTTTTATGGAAAAGCAATAACATTGTCTTCTTGTCCATAATGTCGTCATGTCTCATGCTTGGACCCGAAAGGGCATAATAATATTTTTAGCAAATACCCAGCTTTCAACGGATTTGTTATTTTCTTTACCACCGACCGTTTGAGGTGGAATAGCTAAGTCGATTTACCCATACTTAGTTAGGTACCTTGTAGGATTTTTGGGTTTTTGAGTAAAACCTCCAACTTTCAACGGATTTGGTTATTTCTTTACCACCTACCGTTTGAGGTGGAATAGCTAAGTCGATTTACCCAGACTTAGTTAGGTACCTCGTAGGATTTTTGGGTTTTTGAGTAAAACCTCCAACTTTCAACGGATTTGGTTATTTCTTTACCACCTACCGTTTGAGGTGGAATAGCCAAGTCTTAACTGGACCTGATCAGTTTTAGGAAGAACTTTAAAACTATTTAAAACTCATTTACCTAGACATCGGGTTCATCTTCAAATTCATCCCAAAATTCTTCCATACTATCGATGGAATCATCTTGTTCTAAAAGTTCTTCTTCTTCTTCAATAAATTGAATGATAAAATCATGGACATGATCGGTAATAAGATCAAATAAAATCTGATCACGTATTTGAGAAAAGAGTGCGATTTCAAGAATGTTTTTGCGCAAATCATTAGGTAAATCAAAATAATGGAAAATGCGCAAACATTCGATTTTAACAGCATCAGCATTTAAAATAGGATATGCCCAATATTCTTCCCAATCATCCCAAGAATGGAGAATAACAATAATTTGATCTTTCTCAAGTTCAAGATAAATATAATTGGGTTTTTTGGGACAGAAATTATTTGAAAATATGGGAGTTGAAAACCTTGCTAAGATATATTTAAGTGAGTCAGAAGCCATTTTAAACTCGAGAGATAATTTCTAATTCACTTTGAAACGAATTGACTTGTAGGGTCAATAAATTGATAATATGTTTGTTTTCAGTAATATCAGCACGATTTTGAGAAATCCAAACAGGGGGAGCCTGTTGATAAGGATGAGCAATGTGCCACCGGATAATCTGAATAGATAGCCTTTTATTTTCTTGCACAAGATCAGATTTAAGATTGTTAAGTCTGTTCACCAGTCGTTTTAATTCAAAAGGATGCATAGTAAAGAGATAACCTTAATCAGCTTACTAAGAAATTCTTGTTAGATACTGCTAATCTGCTGGATAATGTATTATCGATCCTGCAAGAATTCACGTGTTAAGAAATCTGGTAAATTGTTATCTTTACCTGCAATGTGTTCAATATCAAAATCAAAAACACTAAGAATAACCTGCCATCTAGCGAAAATCTGTTTGGAGGCTATGTTTTGGACATCTTTTTGTAAAACCTCTTTTGCAGATTTACAATCAACACGAACTAAAAACTTTTGATTTAGTAAATCACCTTGAAACTTTGAAATACATAATACTATGGATAAAATTTCTTTTTTAATTGTAGAATAATTTTGTTGAGTAGGATTCCATTTTTTGGAAGTAAACTGTATAATTTCTTCTTTGCTATTCTTTAATTGTTTGAGGATACCACCATAACCAACCTCTGAAGCATCTGTTTCTACAATTTTAAAAGCAGTAGGATCTGGTATACATAAGCAAGGTAATGTAGGGAGATTCTTTTTTAACCTGTCATGTAAAGGCTTGCAAATTTTTTGAAGGTTAGGATAAAAATCAACAATATAATTTAAGCTTCCTAAAAATCGCTGTAATTGATTTTTGTCTAATATTTTATCTGGAAATTTGTCAACAAAATTGATGGATCGTTCAATTGGTATAATAGTACCATGATAAATATTATGGCCAAGAAACCGAATATTCGTTTGAAATAATTTAATCTTTGTTCTGGACACAACCAAACCATTGTCTTTAATAATCTTGAGAAATTTAAAGAGATGATAAAAATGTTGTTTGATATTATGAGAAAATATCAAAACATCATCTATGTAAACAATTAAGAATTGAGAATAAGGATTAAAAATGTCATTCATAATTTTCTGGAATTCAGAAGGTGCATTCTTTAAACCAAAAGGCATAACATTCCATTCATACTGTCCAAACGGAACAGTAAAGGCAGTTTTGTATCTATCTTTTTCTTCAATATGGATTTGCCAGAAACCAGATTTCATAACAAATTTTGAAAAGATTTTAGCATCATATAACTTAGCTAGTAAATCTTTCTTATTTGGGATTGGGTAACGAATCCACTGAAGGGCTTTGTTTAAAGGTTTATAATTAATAACAAGTCGAGGAACTCCCCGTTCAATTTCAGCATTCTTATTAACATAAAAAGCAGCACAACTCCAAGGAGACTGACTGTGCCTAGTTAATTTTTCATCTAAAAGATCTTGAATCTCTTTTCGGCAATGTTCTTCTAACTCCTTGTTCATTTGTATCCCTCGAGCTTTTGTAGGGATATTAATTTCCTGAAAAAAAAATTCATAAGGTAATTGGACCTCATGTTTCTTCCTATCCCAGAAGGCAGTAGGAAGATCAGAGCAAACATCTTTTTCAAAGATATGTTGGAGAGATTCTATTTTCTCTTTGGTCTCTGCTGTTGATAATTGTTGGTTAATTTGGGAGATGTTAATTTGGTCAGAAAGGTGTTCAATCTGTTTTCCTTTGTTTTCAATAAAACAATTGATAGAATCTTCATAAACAGAATTTTGTGCTAGGAAATGAATATTTTTTGTGATAGGTTGTTGGATGAAAGGAAAATTTATTTTATTTCCTAGAATCCTAGTATGAATTCCTTTATTACTAATTTTAAATGGTTTGAGTAACTCTAGAAATGGAGTCCCTAGAATAACATACTTGGTAATGTCTTGAATACCTAAGAAACTGGTTTGGAGATTGGCATCATTGTTTGTGATTGTAACATCAGATAATTTATAAAGAATCTTAAGTTGTTCTCCTGCTGCAGATTTGATTCCTTCATTAGTTTTTTCCCAATAAGGGCGGGGAACTAAATCTGAACGAAGACAGTTTAAATCTGCTCCAGAATCAACTAATGTGACGCCATGACCCAGAATTCACGCACTGAGCCGGGAGCGCCACTTTAGGCGTGTGCCCCGTCACTAAGGACCTCACCACACGCCAACCTAACCCCGGATTCTAACAGAAATTCGACAGCACCTCCCCGTATATCGGAGGGTGCCAAACTGGAGTCACATCTCATTTAACACAAAAAAAATAATCAATAAAAATCAGAGAAATTTCGCAGCCTAACAGGGCCTCTGGCCATCTATCCACATTCACACACTAGGCAGGGCCTCAGGCCTCCTAATCACATGCAATCAATAAGCAAAACATATTCATATCAATAATATCATCAGAGACTATCCAAGTCTATCAATCCGGACCCAAGGTCCTATATCCAGGTACGAGAGTCCCGATCACACGGCATACCTCCCGACCATCCATCAAACATACCGAAAAGGTATTTAAGCAACATAATAGTCAACCAATAAAAGTACTACATGTACTTAATTCATGACCAAGGTTCTCAAACATCCAAATACATATCCTAGTGCTCCTAGGGTGGCCTTCCATGTCACGCCGCCTCCTACTGATCCGCAGCCTGGTTCTCAGCACCAGTCTCACCTGAAGGATACAGAAAAGTAATAGGGTGAGCAGGAGGCTCAGTAGGGAAACAAAATGAATCATAAAAACATAAAGGCTGAATATTGAAATAAGCTCAATGCAGCAACATGACATCCTAAAATGTCACAACAATGTACAACCTCGGGCTACACCCTACAGCGCCTGGCACTAGTCAACGAATATTCCGGAAAATCATCGGAACCCTTGCACTTTGCCCCGGAACGACTATAGGTGCACCTACACCATGGAAATCCCAATTTCGGCAACAATGTGCCCATTCGGTATCCAACATCATCACAAAAGTATAACCTAAGGATACTACGAGTCCATACTCGTAGACCCTATGCATCTAATATTCATGTCCAATATTGTCATGCAAAAGAAGCTCGTATATATAACAATCCTATATATATATATATACATAACTACATGATGCATGAACGAGGTTTATCATGCCCAATAGATGATTAAGCATTCAAAGGGTATGCAAATTCGTTAATAACCAACAACAAGGTTCGTTCTTCCTAAGAAACAATTTAGGCAAGAACACAAATAATAAAGACCAATGAAGAATTTCAACCGCTCTTTAGAGAAGAACAATACGATAGAAAATGGGGTAAGAATCCCTACCTCTTGTTGAGCAATTTACCACAAAATCCACAATTACGTTCCTACGGTTCCGATTTCCCAAACCTAACAATGTGGCGAAACCAAACTCATTCATACACCAATAAACAACCAACAACTCATATAAACATCAATTAAATCAATAAATTCGAAATTACTCACCTTCTCTCTCTAGAAATTTCTCCAAAATCCTTGAAACTCAACCCAAGCTCTACTCCAAATCACAAACCAATCTACATATACATCCAAAATCAACCTATAATCAACATATCTAAGCCTTACCTTCCATCTATTAAAGAATCAAACAAATCTAGGAAAAACCCTAGAATTCCAAAACTATGAAAATTCACCTCAAACCTTCAAATCTTCCTTGATTCCACCTTGATTCTTGACATGCTTCATGAATCCATGGAAAACCAAGCAAAAACCCCAACAAATCTCCTTCTCTCACTAAGTTTCTCGCTCTCTCTCTCTCTAACATCAAGTCTCACGAAGAAAATACCATTTCTGGTCGCGTGCTGGTCTTTTAACATCTCGGGGAGCACCTAGGCGTTCAGAATTTGCGCCTAGGCGCATTGACCTTAAGTTTCAATTTTGAACCCACTGTCCCGTGCAACTTTTGTACACGCCTAGGCGCCCGCCTAGGCGACCTCCTGGGCGTGTGGCCTTACATTTTTAGCTCTGTCTCGTTCTTAGCTTCGATTTGATATATTATGGGCCCGAAACAGACATTTGTGCTAAAAGTTATGACCGATTTACCGAACCTAGTTCAAAAACTATCATTTAGGCCTTATACACTTCCAATGGTCCGTTATCACGTCGAACCCATTTTTCAATAATTTATTACTTAAAATTTAACCAAACATAATATTTTTGGGTCGGGATCTCACATCCCTTCCCCCTTAAACAAATTTCGTCCCGAAATTTAGTTATGTACCTGGGTTTTTGAACAAAGCCGGGTACTTGTCCATCATACGAGACTCCAACTCCCAAGTTGCTTCTTCCGTGCCATGGTACATCCACTTCACTTTTACCAAAGGAATTATACTCGTTCTCGTGACCTTATTTTGACGGTCCAATATTTTAACCGGTTGAAGAGTATAGCTCCCATCTTCTTCAACCTCCAAGGTGGTCCAATCCAATACATGTGTAGGGTCCGGCTCATACTTCCGGAGCATAGAGACATGAAATACATTATGAACCCTTTCTAGCTTAGGTGGCAGAGCCAACCGATATGCTACCGGTCCCACCATTTCTAGAATTTCAAACGGCCCACAAACCTTGGTGCCAACTTTCCCTGTTTACTATACCGTTGAACACCAAGTCTCGGACTAACTTTGAGAAATACCTTGTCTCCCACCGCAAACTCCAGCGGTCTTCTTCTATTATCAGCATAAGACTTTTGACGACTCTGTGCGGTGACAAGCCGCCTCTTAATCTCCTCAACTCGCTCTTGAGCCTCTTTGACCAATTCCGGTCCCGAAATCGCTTTTTCACCGACCTCAGCCCAACACAATGGTGATCTGCAAGGTCTCCCATAAAGTGCCTCAAACGGAGCCATACCGATACTACTTTGGAATGAGTTGTTGTACACAAATTCCGCCAAATATATGTATCGATCCCAGCTCTTTCCGAAGTCCACCACACATGCTCTAAGCATGTCCTCTAGAATCTGGATAGTTCTCTCACTCTGCCCATCACTCTGAGGATGGTATGCCGTACTAAAATCTAACTTCGTACCCAAAGCTTCTTGCAAACTGCTCCAGAATCTACCAGTGAACCGTGGATCCCGGTCTGACACGATAGATAATGGCACTCCATGCAACTTCACAATCTCTCTCACATAATAGCTACTCAAGGATTCCAATGAATCTGTCTTGTTCATTGGTAGAAAGTGTGCCGACTTGGTCAATCGATCCACTATCACCCACACCGTGTCATATTTCTTCTGAGTCATTGGAAGCCCTGTCACAAAGTCCATAGTGATCATCTCCCATTTCCATTGCGCTACCGGTAGTGGTTGTAACAACCCCGCCGGCTTTTGATGTTCACCTTTCACCTGTTGGCAAGTCAGACACCTCGCCACATACCTGGCCACATCGGCCTTCATCCCCTTCCACCAAAAGTTTCTTTTTAAATCATGATACATTTTTGTAATCCCAGGATGCATGGCAAACCATGAATGGTGTGCCTCCTTCAAGATCTCTAGCCGTAGTTCCTCATCATCGGGAACTATCAACCTCCCAACATATCTCACTCCACCGTCAATCCCACGAACCCATCCTGAACTCTCATCCATCACATCAAAAGAGGGATCGCCGTTCTGCGCATCCATAACCTTCTGAACCATCTGTGGTCTCGAAGTTATACAACCCAAGTATACTTTTTCTTCCTCACTCCTCAATTCCAACCCAAATTGGTTGATTGTCTCAACAATCTCCCATTCGTGCAACGCTAAACTGGCCAACCCAAGTTTCTGGCTCAACGCATCCGCCACTACATTTGCTTTACCGGGATGGTATTGCAAATTAAAGTCAAAATCCTCCAAGTATTCCATCCACCGCCTTTGTCGCAAGTTCAACTCCTTTTGAGTGAATAAGTACTTGAGGCTTTTATGATCTGAAAAGACTTCAAATCTCTCTCCGTAGAGATAATACCGCCATTGCTTCAAAGCAAATACTACTGCTGCAAGTTCTAAGTCATGAACTGGATAATTTCTTTCATGTGTCTTCAGCAATCTAGAGCCATACTCCACAACTCTCCCACATTGCATCAACATACATCCCAACCCCACTCCAGATGCATCACAATACACCTGGTAGCCTACATCTCTCTCCGGCACTACCAATACAGGAGGTGTTGTCAACCTTTTCTTCAATTCTTCAAATGCCGCCTCACACTCGTCTGTCCAAACAAACGGTGTACTTTTCTTAGTCAATTGTGTCATGGGTGCAGCCACTCTCGAAAAGTCCTTAATGAACCTTCGGTAGTAGCCTGCGAACCCTAGGAAACTTCTTATCTCTGTCACATTCTTCGGTCTCACCCAATTCAAAACGGATTCAACCTTAGAATAATCAACTGCTATGCCCTCCTGTGTAATAACATGACCCAGAAATTTCACTTCTGTGGCCCAAAACTCACATTTACTAAGTTTAGCATACAGCTGATTCTCTCTCAGAGTTGACAGAACCATTCTTAAGTGTTCACTATGCTCTTCCTCCATTGTAGAGTAAATCAAGATATCATCTATGAATACCACTACAAACTTATCCAAAAACGGTTTAAGAACCCGCTGCATCAATACGGACCCAAGGTCCTATATCCAGGAACGAGAGTCCCGATCACACGGCATACCTCCCGACCATCCATCAAACATACCGAAAAGGTATTTAAGCAACATAATAGTCAACCAATAAAAGTACTACATGTACTTAATTCATGACCAAGGTTCTCAAACATCCAAATACATATCCTAGTGCTCCTAGGGTGGCCTTCCATGTCACGCCGCCTCCTACTGATCCGCAGCCTGGTTCTCAGCACCAGTCTCACCTGAAGGATACAGAAAAGTAATAGGGTGAGCAGGAGGCTCAGTAGGGAAACAAAATGAATCATAAGAACATAAAGGCTGAATATTGAAATAAGCTCAATGCAGCAACATGACATCCTAAAATGTCACAACAATGTACAACCTCGGGCTACACCCTACAGCGTCTGGCACTAGTCAACGAATATTCCGGAAAATCATCGGAACCCTTGCACTTTGCCCCGGAACGACTATAGGTGCACCTACACCATGGAAATCCCAATTTCGGCAATAATGTGCCCATTCGGTATCCAACATCATCACAAAAGTATAACCTAAGGATACTACGAGTCCATACTCGTAGACCCTATGCATCTAATATTCATGTCCAATAATGTCATGCAAAAGAAGCTCGTATATATAACAATCCTATATATATATATATATACATAACTACATGATGCATGAACGAGGTTTATCATGCCCAATAGATGATTAAGCATTCAAAGGGTATGCAAATTCGTCAA
This sequence comes from Euonymus europaeus, assembly GCA_963580455.1. Taxonomy (NCBI): domain Eukaryota; kingdom Viridiplantae; phylum Streptophyta; class Magnoliopsida; order Celastrales; family Celastraceae; genus Euonymus; species Euonymus europaeus. The sequence goes on along the minus strand of OY756967.1, from coordinate 15,111,265 downwards.
TAACCAACAACAAGGTTCGTTCTTCCTAAGAAACAATTTAGGCAAGAACACAAATAATAAAGACCAATGAAGAATTTCAACCGCTCTTTAGAGAAGAACAATACGATAGAAAATGGGGTAAGAATCCCTACCTCTTGTTGAGCAATTTACCACAAAATCCACAATTACGTTTCTAGGGTTCCGATTTCCCAAACCTAACAATGTGGCGAAACCGAACCCATTCATACACCAATAAACAACCAAAAACTCATATAAACATCAATTAAATCAATAAATTCGAAATTACTCACCTTCTCTCTCTAGAAATTTCTCCAAAATCCTTGAAACTCAACACAAGCTCAACTCTACTCTAAATCACAAACCAATCTACATATACATCCAAAATCAACCTATAATCAACATATCTAAGCCTTACCTTCCATCTATTAAAGAATCAAACAAATCTAGGAAAAACCCTAGAATTCCAAAACTATGAAAACTCACCTCAAACCTTCAAATCTTCCTTGATTCCACCTTGATTCTTGACATGCTTCATGAATCCATGGAAAACTAAGCAAAAACCCCAACAAATCTCCTTCTCTCACTAAGTTTCTCGCTCTCTCTCTCACTAACATCAAGTCTCACGAAGAAAATACCATTTCTGGTCGCGTGCTGGTCTTTTAACATCTCGGGGAGCGCCTAGGCGTTCAGAATTTGCGCCTAGGCGCTTTGACCTTAAGTTTCAATTTTGAACCCACTGTCCCGTGCAACTTTTGTACACGCCTAGGCGACCGCCTAGGCGCCCTCCTAGGCGATCTCCTGGGCGTGTGGTCTTACATTTTTAGCTCCGTCTCGTTCTTAGCTTCGATTTGATATATTATGGGCCCGAAACAGACATTTGTGCTAAAAGTTATGACCGATTTACCGAACCTAGTTCAAAAACTATCATTTAGGCCTTATACACTTCCAATGGTCTGTTATCACTTCGAACCCATTTTTCAATAATTTATTACTTAAAATTTAACCAAACATAATATTTTTGGGTCGGGATCTCACAACTAAGGCTATTGTATCAAAGGAGAAAGAATTTTTAATTTGAAGTGCAACTTTTATAAACCATTTTTGGCTTGTAACTTGAGACAATATTCTAAGGAAAGGTTGTTCCTTAATTTCCTCTAAATTCTTTTCATGTTTCATTTTTTTGATTTCGGATTTAAGTTTAGCAATATCTTGTTGAAGTGTTTTAATACTAGGGTCTGGAGTTTTTATGGTAATCTCTGTAACAGAGGATGTACTCTTAAGGGGTTCTATTTTAGTGTTTTCTTCATCTGATGACTCATCTGTATCATTTAAGGTTGAATCTATTTTTGCAATGATTTCTTGATCTAGTTGTAATTTTTTAATTCTTTTTCGAACACGACAGTATCGTGTCCAATGATTAGATTTATTACAATGTTTACAAGTAATCTTTTTATTCTGAGGTGTATCATTGTTTTCAGAAGAAGAACCAGAACTTTGTATAACGCTTTTAGAAGAATTTTTTACTTTATCTAAATTATGAATTGTTGAGGTTCCTAAGGATTTATTTTTCTGACAAGAAGATTGATGTAGATCCATGTGAAGAGTTTGTATTTTCTGATCAATCGCTGTTTGGAAACTAATGTCCTTCGTTGGAGATTTAGCTTTAGTCAATGACGGACGTTCGGACTTAAGAATGGGTTGTTGAGTAATATCATTCCAGGTCTGAACCCTAGTTGGAGTATTGATGGAGGAATCTAAAGATTTGGAAGATTTCGAAGATTTCGAAGATTTTGAAGATCTTGAAGCTTTTGAGGCTTTTGGAGTAGAAGGATAAGATGCCCAATCTATGCTGGGGTCATCACTGTCTAACTCAAAGTATTCAAAGAATGGCATTTGTTTTTGTATTAGTTCGAGAAAATCATAATATCGGTTTTGAATAGGCTGTCTTTTCTCACCTGTATAATGACTGAGGAACCAGTCTTTTTTTGCTGTATTTTGAGGGGAATAAAAATCTTTTTGTAATGATTGTTTATCGATAACAAAACTATCACGAATAAGAACATTTAACTCTGGGTCATTATTATCAATCATTTGAGAATAAGTTGGTGACATTGGCTCTTGGGTGGAACTGGTTTGGGATTCTGGCTGTTGAACATTGTAAAATGGTTTTGGTATTGAACCAGAATGATTAACTCCGCTTAAATCAGGATGATAAGAAGTACTTGGATTGGATGAAAATTGATTTTTTGTTTTATAAGAAGTGCTTGGAGTAGAGAAGGAATTTCTAGGAGGGATTCCTGACTCCGATCTAAAAAGATGAAGCTTTATAACCACAGGCGGCAGAGCCCAGAAGTTTTATGTTCTTTTGTTCATCATTTATTTTATAATGCTTGATATTGCAATTGCTTTAGCATTGTTAAATTTATTTATGTTTTTGTTCTTGCTTTACTTAATTTTATGTTTATAGATCTCTGTTCTTCCCTCACCACTTCTTTGTTATAATCAAGGCGACTCAGGACGATTAAGTCTGTCGAGTCCAATTTATATATTGAGTTTAGTGAGGCTCTGTGAAGATCACAAGCTTCAACTCGTTAACTGAATCAAATAGGTTAGTTTCTTCCCTGCTTGCATGATCCTTCCCATTATGGTATCAGAGGTTGGGGCAAGTGGTTGTATATTAAGGGACTTATGGGTGATTGCATACCATGCTAATGCTTTGTGGAAACCAAGGACAAAAGGGGGCCAGTAAGGGGCGACGAACAGCCCGGTAAGTGCCAGCGCGATATCCTTGGTAAAGCATCAAGTTGAGGGTATTAATCAAACATGAGTTCTCTTTTTAGATCAACTTCTACCTCTTCAACTATATCAGACGATAGAATCGTCAATCAAGAAGAAATTAATCTTGAAGATTTAGTTAGGGACGTTGATGATTGGGATATTCCCCGAGTTGAAATAAACAAAATATATAAAAAGGAATCCAGATTTAATATCCTTAGTCGTAATGATTATACAATTAAAACTGAAGAAAGAGATATTAAACTGTTTAAGTCTTATGAAACCATTAAGCTTCTAACCCAGAAATCGTTAGAAAAACATAAGCAAAAATACAACGATCTTCATATACGATTAGTCCAGATCGGCATTAAACCCTTAACTCATGAAGGTTTAGATACATCGATTCTTTTATGTTTACGTGATTGTAGAATGTTAGAATTCAATGATTCACTCTTAGGTACAGTTGAAACTAGCCTTTGCAGTGGTCCAATCTATTTTGATTGTCATCCAAATTTTACAGTTTCCTTAATTGACCAAAACATTTTAGATGCACTCACTCTTAACATCAAAACTCACAATTATAAGATGTCTTCAGGATCTCTTCCAATTTCTTTAATCTACAGGATTCATTATAAAGCTATGTCTTCAGCTTTTGGATCTAAAGCCTTAAGAAAATCTCCCAAAGGAGAAACCATATTGATCCAAACTGACATTGCCAGATCCAATATGACTCTTCCACGCACAATTAAGTGGGATGAGATTACGTTACCTACAACATGGGAGTTACAAGGGGCTGTACCTCCAAAGAAAGTAGAAAACACAAACATAGAACAAGTTACTCAATCCAATGATGGAAAAGTAGAAATTACTTTTAGCTCTAGACGCCATTCAATTGACTTACAAAAATTCAATCGTAGTTCATCCACTTCATCTTTTAGATCGGAGTCAGGAATCCCTCCTAGAAATTCCTTCTCTACTCCAAGCACTTCTTATAAAACAAAAAATCAATTTTCATCCAATCCAAGTACTTCTTATCATCCTGATTTAAGCGGAGTTAATCATTCTGGTTCAATACCAAAACCATTTTACAATGTTCAACAGCCAGAATCCCAAACCAGTTCCACCCAAGAGCCAATATCACCAACTTATTCTCAAATGATTGATAATAATGACCCAGAGTTAAATGTTCTTATTCGTGATAGTTTTGTTATCGATAAACAATCATTACAAAAAGATTTTTATTCCCCACAGAATACAGCCAAAAAAGACTGGTTCCTCAGTCATTATACAGGTGAGAAAAGACAGTCTATTCAAAACCGATATTATGATTTTCTCGAACTAATACAAAAACAAATGCCATTCTTTGAATACTTTGAGTTAGACAGTGATGACCCTAGCATAGATTGGGCATCTTATCCTTCTACTCCAAAAACCTCAAAAGCTTCAAGATCTTCAAAATCTTCGAAATCTTCGAAATCTTTAGATTCCTCTCTCAATGTTACAACTAGAGTTCAGACTTGGTATGACAATACTCAAAAAACTGTGGTTGCATCTGAACATCCACCTTTAACCCAACTTAAGTTAGATTATAAGAATTCTTCTGTGATTGCTACACCATTTAAAGTATCCAAAGCTGAGGAATTCAAAAGTATTGTAGAGCAAAATAACTTTACAAATCAACATTTATCTACAATAGGTCAACAGTTGACTAGGATTGAAGATTATGTTCAAAAACCAACCATTACAAAGAATTCCGACAAGCCAATGTTTAAACCTTATGAGATACCCCCCAAATTAGCCAAAACATTAGCTCCTCAGGATTCTGATTTTATGTCCGCCATAGAGAGAAAATTACAAGATATTAAAGAGAGTAAATTACAGGAACTTACTGCCACTTTAACACAATTCCCCTCTTTACAAATTCCTGAAACTCCTACATCATCTACAACTCCAGCTGTCAATAATCTTGATAAAAATGGAGAAACTCCATCCAATTCTGATTTTGAAATCAATAAAATGACATGGCAAGCTCCTCAAAAACTTTATTATTCCAAAACCACTCCACCAGATATTCTGTTAGAAGAAAAACAAACCAACCAAATGAAATACAATGCCGATACCATTTATGAATGGAATATAGATGGTATGTCCGATTATAATATCCTTAATTTATTACAGCAAATGACGATGGTCAGCAATGCTTACAAAAAAAAACAGATACAACTGACCAGGCTATTGCAAACTTAATTATTGCTGGTTTTACAGGACAGTTAAAAGGATGGTGGGATTACCATCTTACATCCGCTCAACAAAATGAAATTCTTAACGCCGTTAAGACTGCTTCTGATGGTACAGTTATCAAAACAGAATTAGGTGTCGAAATCCAGGATTCAGTTGCCACACTTATCTTTTCAATATCGAAACATTTCTTAGGAGATCCATCTAGTATTAGAGATAGGTCTTCTGAACTCTTAGCCAATTTAAGGTGCCGAAAACTTCATGATTTTCGCCAATACAAAGATACCTTCTTAACCAGAGTTATGATGCGGCCTGATAACAACCAACCCTTTTGGAAAGAAAAATTCTTAGCAGGTCTTCCAATCTTATTAGGTGATAAGGTAAGAGAAAAGATTAAATCTTTACACAACAATCAGATTCCTTATGATCAGTTAACCTATGGTGACCTTGTAAATCATATTCAGAAGGTAGGTTTACAATTATGTTCTGACATTAAGTTACATAAACAATTAAAATATGAACAAACTAAATCTAGAAATGAATTAGGTTCTTTCTGTAAACAATTTGGTTTTGAAGAAAATTGTTCTAAGCCAAAAGATTCCCCTTCTAAGAAATCTTCTTATTCTAAAAAACCTTATTATTCTAGATCCAATTATCGTTCCCGATTTTATAAAAATTCTTTTACACCAAAGTCATCTCATAGGAAGAAAGACGACCCCAAACCAAAATCTAATTCCCAACCTGATAGACCTAAAAACCCAACCAAAAACCCAACCTGTTACAAATGCAATAAACCAGGACATTTTGCAAGATATTGTAATATTCGACAAAGGATTAATGAATTAGAACTCGACGACAAGATTATTGCAAAATTAGATTCAATCCTTTTAGACACTGATGATGATTCATCTTTATCTTTATCTGATGATGAAAACCATTATGATGATATTCCTTCTTCATCTTCTGATCCTGAAATTAATATGCTTTGTAGGGATCAAGAATTCCTTTTAGAAGTTGTTAATCATATCGATGATTCTACTGTTAAATTAGCTTATTTAGACAAATTAAAACAAACATTATTTCATTGCGATAATAAGATTACTCCTCCTAAGGCAACTTATAATCTGAAATAAATTTTATCTAAACATGATCAAAGGATAGAACCTTCTTATACACCTGATATTCAACATCTCCAGATAGAGATCTCTGCAATAAAAATCGAACTTAACAGTCTTAGGAATCAGCAAAGGAATGACCGTATAAAAATAAATCAACTAATCTCCATTATTGATAAAGGAAAAGGATTAATGACAGCATCTGAGACACCTAGTGACTCCACACCTAGTGACTCAGAAGAAGATGAACGCATACGAAAGATAGAAACATAAGGAATTTTAGTTGAAAGTTCTTATAAAAATGATCAACCCTTCTTAGGTTTATTATCTCAAGTTATCGGTCAAAAATGGTTTATCAAGATTACTATTATTATTTGTGACTCTTATTCTTTTGATACCATTGCCTTAGTAGATTCAGGTGCAGATTTAAATTGCCTTCGTTCTGATTTAGTTCCTTATCATTATTGGGAAAACACAATTGAAGGCATGAAAACTACAGCAGGAGAACAACTTAAGATTCTCTACAAAGTATCCAATGCGAAAATAAGCAAATCCAATGCTTCTTTTACTTTAGATTTTTTGGGTATACAAAATATTACAAAATATGTTATCTTAGGAACACCTTTCCTTGATCTTATCAAACCATTTCATGTAAGTCATGATGGTCTTTCTACAGCATTATCTGGGAAAAATATAGTTTTTCCTTTTATCCAACAAACATCAAAGAGACTAACTTCTTCTATAAATAGATGTTCTCTTCATCGTCTTATTACAGCAACCATGAGCACTTCCTCTAGGCGAGGAAGAGGGAGAATGTCTTCACCAACTACAAGATCACAAATACAGAGACTTTCAAAAGAATCTTATGCTTTAGATACAGCACCAATTCTCCCAAAGAAATCATGGGCCGATATTGCTGATTAAGAAGATCAGAAGATAGCTCTTGCCAAAACAAGATCAAAAGGTAAAGAGGTAATTTCTGATCCTCAACCCCAAACACAAATTCCTCAAGAAATTTTAAACAATCCTTCCCTTTTAGAATGGGTTTCATCCTTACAGAAAACCCCTGAGGTTGCTTTAGCAATCCAGGCACAAAAACCACCCATTAGTTCAGCCTTAATTATTTCTGAGCCTGTTTTAAAAACTGCTGCCAATATGGCTTTATCACAAAATCAAACGCAGCCCTTTACTTATGTATCCAAATATTTTGATAAACAGATTTATCAAAAGGTTGTTCTTATGGAGCCAGAATTTCAGAGTAAAGATCCAAGAACTGTGGTCTCTAAAATCTTTCCTTTAAATTGGCATTTCATGCCACAAGATTTAAACAAGAACCAAAAATTTTATGAATTTATATTAATTGATACTGATTCAATTTCCATGAAGAAGTATCATAATACAGATTCTGTTCTTACACATTGCACCGTTATGATTTTAAAAGTTTTAACCCCAGCAATGTGGGGCCAAGAGTTACATTCTCTAAAACAATTTTCAGTTAACTACAACCCTGCAGGATTTTCTTATTGGGATTATCAGGAAGCTTGGACCAAAGCTTTTTTAATTCAAAACTCTGAACAGCGACATTCATGGTTCTTTCAATTTAAAGTCAATCAAACTTATCATTTTCCCAATTGGTTTAACGAATGGTGGTGGCACTTCGGACCCCTCCAAGAAATTTTACCCTCAATTGTCAAAGAAGGATTTGATGTTTTCAGATCTCGTTATCAACCCCAGAACATGGCAATACCACCTTTATTATATTTTTTCTCCCTCTTTGCCATCTCATGGATTACGAATTGGCAATACCAATTTCATGATGATTCTGCAAGCTTATCATATTTAGTCCGAATTTATCGAACCAAGTGGTGGGACAAGTTTGATGCTACAAGAGCCTACCCTGATAATATGCTTAAATGGTTCTCATCTAATGATGCCAAAACCAAACAGATTCAAAAATCTGAACACCATTTACTTGGGATAAAATCCTTTATCAGTTCCAAACTAATTTCGGCCACATCTGAAGATGAACTTGCTCATCTTCTTCAAAAAACCTTATCAGAATTAAAAGGACAGTCTACACAATCTTCCAAGAAATCTTCTAAGAGTTTCACCTCCGATGATCTTCTTGATGAAGATAACTGATCAAGTCCAGTTATGACTTGACTATTCCACCTCAAACGGTAGGTGGTAAAGAAATAACCAAATCCGTTGAAAGTTGGAGGTTTTACTCAAAAACCCAAAAATCCTACAAGGTACCTAACTAAGTCTGGGTAAATCGACTTAGCTATTCCACCTCAAACGGTCGGTGGTAAAGAAAATAACAAATCCGTTGAAAGCTGGGTATTTGCTAAAAATACTATTATGCCCTTTCGGGTCCAAGCATGAGACATGACGACATTATGGACAAGAAGACAAGGTTATTGCTTTTCCATAAAAGCAACATTTATTATGAAAAAGTGGAGCATCATTTCAAAAGGTGGGAGACATTGACCACTATTCAAGTTCCACTATTCAACTTTTAGTTTTATTTTAATCATTGTAAAGGTGATCTCTTAATCTATAAAAGAGACCACCTATGCCTTAGTTCAACATCTTTTTTTACTTCCATCTTTTTACTTCTCCAATCTTTGGGTTCCAACTTAGAATTCTCTCAACTTCTCTTCTCTCAAAACCTTCCTCTCTTATCAAAAACGGGAACTACAGAGTTCCCTCCTCTCAATGTAAGCTACAAGCAGGCATTCAAAAGTCTGTAAGTTATCTTGTTTAATACTTGCAGCTTTTGAATGCATTCAATAATATCTATGGCTGGTTTAACCGCCTTTATTGTTTAATTGTTCGTATATTGTTTATCTTATGGATGGTTCTACCGCCTCTGTTATTGTTTTATTTATGCTTTGCTTCGACGGCGCCACAAACGGTCGGCTCTGCCGCCTGTGGTTATAAAGCCCAGAAGTTTTATGTTCTTTTGTTCATCATTTATTTTATAATGCTTGATATTGCAATTGCTTTAGCATTGTTAAATTTATTTATGTTTTTGTTCTTGCTTTACTTAATTTTATGTTTATAGATCTCTGTTCTTCCCTCACCACTTCTTTGTTATAATCAAGGCGACTCAGGACGATTAAGTCTGTCGAGTCCAATTTATATATTGAGTTTAGTGAGGCTCTGTGAAGATCACAAGCTTCAACTCGTTAACTGAATCGAATACGTTAGTTTCTTCCCTGCTTGCATGATCCTTCCCGTTATGGTATCAGAGGTTGGGGAAAGTGGTTGTATATTAAGGGACTTATGGTTGATTGCATACCATGCTAATGCTTTGTGGAAACCAAGGACAAAAGGGGGCCAGTAAGGGGCGACGAACAGCCCGGTAAGTGCCAGCGCGATATACTTGGTAAAGCATCAAGTTGAGGGTATTAATCAAACATGAGTTCTCTTTTTAGATCAACTTCTAGCTCTTCCACTATATCAGACGATAGAATTGTCAATCAAGAAGAAATTAATCTTGAAGATTTAGTTAGGGACGTTGATGTTTGGGATATTCCCCGAGTTGAAATAAACAAAATATATAAAAAGGAATCCAGATTTAATATCCTTAGTCGTAATGATTATACAATTAAAACTGAAGAAAGAGATATTAAACTGTTTAAGTCTTATGAAACCATTAAGCTTCTAACCCAGAAATCGTTAGAAAAACATAAGCAAAAATACAACTATCTTCATATAGGATTAGTCCAGATCGGCATTAAACCCTTAACTCGTGAAGGTTTAGATATATGGATTCTTTTATGTTTACGTGATTGTAGAATGTTAGAATTCAATGATTCACTCTTAGGTACAGTCCAAGAGGTAGAAGTTGTTCTAAAAAGAGAACTCATGTTTGATTAATACCCTCAACTTGATGCTTTACCAAGGATATCGCGCTGGCACTTACCGGGCTGTTCGTCGCCCCTTACTGGCCCCCTTTTGTCCTTGGTTTCCACAAAGCATTAGCATGGTATGCAATCAACCATAAGTCCCTTAATATACAACCACTTGCCCCAACCTCTGATACCATAACGGGAAGGATCATGCAAGCAGGGAAGAAACTAACCTATTTGTAACATCAAAACTCACAATTATAAGATGTCTTCAGGATCTCTTCCAATTTCTTTAATCTACAGGATTCATTATAAAGCTATGTCTTCAGCTTTTGGATCCAAAGCCTTACGAAAATCTCCCAAAGGAGAAACCTTATTGATCCAAACTGACATTGCCAGATCCAATATGACTCTTCCACGCACAATTAAGTGGGATGAGATTACCTTACCTACAACATGGGAGTTACAAGGGGCTGTACCTCCAAAGAAAGTAGAAAACACAAACATAGAACAAGTTACTCAATCCAGTGATGGAAAAGTAGAAATTACTTTTAGCTCTAGACGCCATTCAATTGACTTACAAAAATTCAATCGTAGTTCATCCACTTCATCTTTTAGATCGGAGTCAGGAATCCCTCCTAGAAATTCCTTCTGTACTCCAAGCACTTCTTATAAAACAAAAAATCAATTTTCATCCAATCCAAGCACTTCTTATAAAACAAAAAATCAATTTTCATCCAATCCAAGTACTTCTTATCATCCTGATTTAAGCGGAGCTAATCATTCTGGTTCAATACCAAAACCATTTTACAATGTTCAACAGCCAGAATCCCAAACCAGTTCCACCCAAGAGCCAATGTCACCAACTTATTCTCAAATGATTGATAATAATGACCCAGAGTTAAATGTTCTTATTCGTGATAGTTTTGTTATCGATAAACAATCATTACAAAAAGATTTTTATTCCCCTCAGAATACAGCCAAAAAAGACTGGTTCCTCAGTCATTATACAGGTGAGAAAAGACAGTCTATTCAAAACCGATATTATGATTTTCTCGAACTAATACAAAAACAAATGCCATTCTTTGAATACTTTGAGTTAGACAGTGATGACCCCAACATAGATTGGGCATCTTATCCTTCTACTCCAAAAGCCTCAAAAGCTTCAAGATCTTCGAAATCTTCGAAATCTTCGAAATCTTCCAAATCTTTAAATTCCTCCATCAATACTCCAACCAGGGTTCAGACCTGGAATGATATTACTCAACAACCCATTCTTAAGTCCGAACGTCCGTCATTGACTAAAGCTAAATCTCCAACGAAGGACATTAGTTTCCAAACAGCGATTGATCAGAAAATACAAACTCTTCACATGGATCTACATCAATCTTCTTGTCAGAAAAATAAATCCTTAGGAACCTCAACAATTCATAATTTAGATAAAGTAAAAAATTCTTCTAAAAGTGTTATACAAAGTTCTGGTTCTTCTTCTGAAAACAATGATACACCTCAGAATAAAAAGATTACTTGTAAACATTGTAATAAATCTAATCATTGGACACGATATTGTCGTGTTCGAAAAAGAATTAAAAAATTACAACTAGATCAAGAAATCATTGCAAAAATAGATTCAACCTTAAATGATACAGATGAGTCATCAGATGAAGAAAAGACCAAAATAGAACCCCTTAAGAGTACATCCTCTGTTACAGAGATTACCATAAAAACTCCAGACCCTAGTATTAAAACACTTCAACAAGATATTGCTAAACTTAAATCCGAAATCAAAAAAATGAAACAAGAAAAGAATTTAGAGGAAATTAAGGAACAACCTTTCCTTAGAATATTGTCTCAAGTTACTAGCCAAAAATGGTTTATAAAAGTTGCACTTCAAATTAAAAATTCTTTCTCCTTTGATACAATAGCCTTAGTTGATTCGGGAGTAGATTTAAACTGTCTTCGTTCAGATTTAGTTCCCCGCCCTTATTGGGAAAAAACTAATGAAGGAATCAAATCTGCAGCAGGAGAACAACTTAAGATTCTTTATAAATTATCTGATGTTACAATCACAAACAATGATGCCAATCTCCGAACCAGTTTCTTAGGTATTCAAGACATTACCAAGTATGTTATTCTAGGGACTCCATTTCTAGAGTTACTCAAACCATTTAAAATTAGTAATAAAGGAATTCATACTAGGATTCTAGGAAATAAAATAAATTTTCCTTTCATCCAACAACCTATCACAAAAAATATTCATTTCCTAGCACAAAATTCTGTTTATGAAGATTCTATCAATTGTTTTATTGAAAACAAAGGAAAACAGATTGAACACCTTTCTGACCAAATTAACATCTCCCAAATTAACCAACAATTTATCAACAGCAGAGACCAAAGGGAAAATAGAATCTCTCCAACATATCTTTGAAAAAGATGTTTGCTCTGATCTTCCTACTGCCTTCTGGGATAGGAAGAAACATGAGGTCCAATTACCTTATGAAAAAGATTTTCAGGAAATTAATATCCCTACAAAGCTCGAGGGATACAAATGAACAAGGAGTTAGAAGAACATTGCCGAAAAGAGATTCAAGATCTTTTAGATGAAAAATTAATTAGGCACAGTCAGTCTCCTTGGAGTTGTGCTGCTTTTTATGTTAATAAGAATGCTGAAATTGAACGGGGAGTTCCTCGACTTGTTATTAATTATAAACCTTTAAACAAATCCCTTCAGTGGATTCGTTACCCAATCCCAAATAAGAAAGATTTACTAGCTAAGTTATATGATGCTGAAATCTTTTCAAAATTTGATATGAAATCTGGTTTCTGGCAAATCCAGATTGAAGAAAAAGATAGATACAAAACTGCCTTTACTGTTCCGTTTGGACAGTATGAATGGAATGTTATGCCTTTTGGTTTAAAGAATGCACCTTCTGAATTCCAGAAAATTATGAATGACATTTTTAATCTTTATTCTCAATTCTTAATTGTTTACATAGATGATGTTTTGATATTTTCTCATAATATCAAACAACATTTTTATCATCTCTTTAAATTTCTCAAGATTATTAAAGACAATGGTTTTGTTGTGTCCAGAACAAAGATTAAATTATTTCAAACGAATATTCGGTTTCTTGGCCATAATATTTATCATGGTACTATTATACCAATTGAACGATCCATCAATTTTGTTGACAAATTTCCAGATAAAATATTAGACAAAAATCAATTACAACGATTTTTAGGAAGCTTAAATTATATTGCTGATTTTTATCCTAACCTTCAAAAAATTTGCAAGCCTTTACATGACAGGTTAAAAAAGAATCCCCCTCCTTGGACAGATACTCATACTGCTATAATCCAAAGGATTAAAGCTTATCTCCCTACATTACCTTGCTTATGTATACCAGATCCTACTGCTTTTAAAATTGTAGAAACAGATGCTTCAGAGGTTGGTTATGGTGGTATCCTCAAACAATTAAAGAATAGCAAAGAAGAAATTATACAGTTTACTTCCAAAAAATGGAATCCTACTCAACAAAATTATTCTACAATTAAAAAAGAAATTTTATCCATGGTATTATGTATTTCAAAGTTTCAAGGTGATTTACTAAATCAAAAGTTTTTAGTTCGTATTGATTGTAAATCTGCAAAAGAGGTTTTACAAAAAGATGTCCAAAACATAGCCTCCAAACAGATTTTCGCTAGATGGCAGGCTATTCTTAGTGTTTTTGATTTTGATATTGAACACATTGCAGGTAAAGATAACAATTTACCAGATTTCTTAACACGTGAATTCTTGCAGGATCGATAATACATTATCCAGCAGATTAGCAGTATCTAACAAGAATTTCTCAGTAAGCTGATTAAGGTTATCTCTTTACTATGCATCCTTTTGAATTAAAACGACTGGTGAACAGACTTAACAATCCTAAATCTGATCTTGTGCAAGAAAATAAAAGGCTATCTATTCAGATTATCGGGTGGCACATTGCTCATCCTTATCAACAGGCTCCCCCTGTTTGGATTTCTCAAAATCGTGCTGATATTACTGAAAACAAACATATTATCATTTTATTGACCCTACAAGTCAATTCGTTTCAAAGTGAATTAGAAATTATCTCTCGAGTTTAAAATGGCTTCTGACTCACTTAAATATATCTTAGCAAGGTTTTCAACTCCCATATTTTCAAATAATTTCTGTCCCAAAAAATCCAATTATGTTTATATTGAACTTGAGAAAGATCAAATTATTGTTATTCTCCATTCTTGGGATGATTGGGAAGAATATTGGGCATATCCTATTTTAAATGCTGATGCTGTTAAAATCGAATGTTTGCGCATTTTCCATTATTTTGATTTACCTTATGATTTGCGCAAAAGCAATCGCGAAATCGCACTCTTTTCTCAAATACGTGATCAGATTTTATTTGATCTTATTACCGATCATGTTCATGATTTTATCATTCAATTTATTGAAGAAGAAGAAGAACTTTTAGAACAAGATGATTCCATCGATAGTATGGAAGAATTTTGGGATGAATTTGAAGACGAACCCGATGTCTGGGTAAATGAGTTTTAAATAGTTTTAAAGTTTCTCCTAAAACTGATCAGGTCCAGTTAAGACTTGGCTATTCCACCTCAAACGGTAGGTGGTAAAGAAATAACCAAATCCGTTGAAAGTTGGAGGTTTTACTCAAAAACCCAAAAATCCTACGAGGTACCTAACTAAGTCTGGGTAAATCGACTTAGCTATTCCACCTCAAACGGTCGGTGGTAAAGAAAATGACAAATCCGTTGAAAGCTGGGTATTTACTAAAAATACTATTATGCCCTTTCGGGTCCAAGAATGAAACATGACGACATTATGGACAAGAAGACAAGGTTATTGCTTTTCCATAAAAGCAACATTTATTATGAAAAGTGGAGCATCATTTCAAAAGGTGGGAGACATTGACCACTATTTAAGTTCCACTATTCAACTTTTAGTATTCATTTTAATCATTGTAAAGGTGATCTCTTAATCTATAAAAGAGACCATCTATGCCTTAGTTCAACATCTTTTTTACTTCCATCTTTTTACTTCTCCAATCTTTGGGTTCCAACTTAGAATTCTCTCAACTTCTCTTCTCTCAAAACCTTCCTCTCTTATCAAAAACGGGAACTACAGAGTTCCCTCCTCTCAATGTAAGCTACAAGCAGGCATTCAAAAGTCTGTAAGTTATCTTGTTTAATCAAGGCGACTCAGGACGATTAAGGCTGTCGAGTGCAATTTATATATTGAGTTCCCGGCTTGCATAACGGGAAGGATCATGCAAGCAGGGAAGAAACTAACCTATTCGATTTAGTTAACGAGTTAAAGCTTGTGATCTTCACAGAGCCTCACTAAACTCAATATATAAATTGGACTCGACAGACTTAATCGTCCTGAGTCGCCTTGATTATAACAAAGAAGTGGTGAGGGAATGAAGAGAGATCTATAAACATAAAATTAAGTAAAGCAAGAACAAAAACATAAATAAATTTAACAATGCTAAAGCAATTGCAATATCAAGCATTATAAAATAAATGATGAACAAAAGAACATAAAACTTCTGGGCTTTATAACCACATAACCACAGGCGGCAGAGCTGACCGTTTGTGGCGCCGTCGAAGCAAAGCATAAATAAAACAATAACAGAGGCGGTAGAACCAGCCATAAGATAAACAATATACGAACAATTAAACAATAAAGGCGGTTAAACCAGCCATAGATATTATTGAATGCATTCAAAAGCTGCAAGTATTAAACAAGATAACTTACAGACTTTTGAATGCCTGCTTGTAGCTTACATTGAGAGGAGGGAACTCTGTAGTTCCCGTTTTTGATAAGAGAGGAAGGTTTTGAGAGAAGAGAAGTTGAGAGAATTCTAAGTTGGAACCCAAAGATTGGAGAAGTAAAAAGATGGAAGTAAAAAAGATTAAAAATGTCATTCATAATTTTCTGGAATTCAGATGGTGCATTCTTTAAACCAAAAGGCATAACATTCCATTCATACTGTCCAAACGGAACAATAAAGGCAGTTTTGTATCTATCTTTTTCTTCAATCTGGATTTGCCAGAAACCAGATTTTATATCAAATTTTGAAAAGATTTTAGCATCATATAACTTAGCTAGTAAATCTTTCTTATTTGGGATTGGGTAACGAATCCACTGAAGGCTTTGTTTAAAGGTTTATAATTAATAACAAGTCGAGGAACTCCCCGTTCAATTTCAGCATTCTTATTAACATAAAAAGCAGCACAACACCGAGGAGACTGACTATGCCTAATTAATTTTTTATCTAAAAGATCTTGAATCTCTTTTCGGCAATGTTCTTCTAACTCCTTGTTCATTTGTAAACCAAATAAGTTGAGGGAGAATGTCTCCACCAACTACAAGATCACAAATGCAGAGACTTTCAAAAGAATCTTATGCTTTAGATACAGCACCAATTCTCCCAAAGAAATAATGGGCCGATATTGCTGATGAAGAAGATCAGAAGATAGCTCTTGCCAAAAAAAGATTTTTATTCTCCTCTGATACCATAACGGGAAGGATCATGCAAGCAGGGAAGAAACTAACCTATTCGATTCAGTTAACGAGTTGAAGCTTGTGATCTTCACAGAGCCTCACTAAACTCAATATATAAATTGGACTCGACAGACTTAATCGTCCTGAGTCGCCTTGATTATAACAAAGAAGTGGTGAGGGAAGAACAGAGATCTATAAACATAAAATTAAGTAAAGCAAGAACAAAAACATAAATAAATTTAACAATGCTAAAGTAATTGCAATATCAAGCATTATAAAATAAATGATGAACAAAAGAACATAAAACTTCTGGGCTTTATAACCACAGGCGGCAGAGCCGACCGTTTGTGGCGCCGTCGAAGCAAAGCATAAATAAAACAATAACAGAGGCGGTAGAACCAGCCATAAGATAAACAATATACGAACAATTAAACAATAAAGGCGGTTAAACCAGCCATAGATATTATTGAATGCATTCAAAAGCTGCAAGTATTAAACAAGATAACTTACAGACTTTTGAATGCCTGCTTGTAGCTTACATTGAGAGGAGGGAACTCTGTAGTTCCCGTTTTTGATAAGAGAGGAAGGTTTTGATGTTAAGAGTGAGTGCATCTAAAAGGTTTTGGTCACTTAAGGAAACTGTAAAATTTGGATAACAATCAAAATAGATTGGACCACTGCAAAGCCTTAAGAAAATCTCTTCCAATTTCTTTAATCTACAGGATTCATTATAAAGCTATGTCTTCAGCTTTTGGATCCAAAGCCTTAAGAAAATCTCCCAAAGGAGAAACCTTATTGATCCAAACTGACATTGCCAGATCCAATATGACTCTTCCACGCACAATTAAGTGGGATGAGATTACCTTACCTACGACATGGGAATTACAAGGGGCTGTACCTCCAAAGAAAGTAGAAAACACAAACATAGAACAAGTTACTCAATCCAGTGATGGAAAAGTAGAAATTACTTTTAGCTCTAGACGCCATTCAATTGACTTACAAAAATTCAATCGTAGTTCATCCACTTCATCTTTTAGATCGGAGTCAGGAATCCCTCCTAGAAATTCCTTCTCTACTCCAAGCACTTCTTATAAAAAAAAAATCAATTTTCATCCAATCCAAGTACTTCTTATCATCCTGATTTAAGCGGAGTTAATCATTCTGGTTCAATACCAAAACCATTTTACAATGTTCAACAGCCAGAATCCCAAACCAGTTCCACCCAAGAGCCAATGTCACCAACTTATTCTCAAATGATTGATAATAATGACCCAGAGTTAAATGTTCTTATTCGTGATAGTTTTGTTATCGATAAACAATCATTACAAAAAGATTTTTATTCCCCTCAGAATACAGCCAAAAAAGACTGGTTCCTCAGTCATTATACAGGTGAGAAAAGACAGTCTATTCAAAACCGATATTATGATTTTCTCGAACTAATACAAAAACAAATGTCATTCTTTGAATACTTTGAGTTAGACAGTGATGACCCCAGCATAGATTGGGCATCTTATCCTTCTACTCCAAAAGCCTCAAAAGCTTCAAGATCTTCAAAATCTTCGAAATCTTCCAAATCTTTAGATTCCTCTCTCAATGTTACAACTAGAGTTCAGACTTGGTATGAAAATACTCAAAAAACTGTGGTTGCATCTGAACATCCACCTTTAACCCAACTTAAGTTAGATTATAAGAATTCTTCTGTGATTGCTACACCATTTAAAGTATCCAAAGCTGGGGAATTCAAAAGTATTGTAGAGCAAAATAACTTTACAAATCAACATTTATCTACAATAGGTCAACAGTTGACTAGGATTGAAGATTATGTTCAAAAACCAACCATTACAAAGAATTCCGACAAGCCAATGTTTAAACCTTATGAGATACCCCCCAAATTAGCCAAAACATTAGCTCCTCAGGATTCTGATTTTATGTCCGCCATAGAGAGAAAATTACAAGATATTAAAGAGAGTAAATTATAGGAACTTACTGCCACTTTAACACAATTTCCCTCTTTACAAATTCCTGAAACTCCTACATCATCTACAACTCCAGCTGTCAATAATCTTGATAAAAATGGAGAAACTCCATCCAATTCTGATTTTGAAATCAATAAAATGACATGACAAGCTCCTCAAAAACTTTATTATTCCAAAACCACTCCACCAGATATTCTGTTAGAAGAAAAACAAACCAACCAAATGAAATACAATGCCGATACCATTTATGAATGGAATATAGATGGTATGTCCGATTATAATATCCTTAATTTATTACAGCAAATGACGATGGTCAGCAATGCTCACAAAACAAAAACAGATACAACTGACCAGGCTATTGCAAACTTAATTATTGCTGGTTTTACAGGACAGTTAAAAGGATGGTGGGATTACCATCTTACATCCGCTCAACAAAATGAAATTCTTAACGCCGTTAAGACTGCTTCTGATGGTACAGTTATCAAAACAGAATTAGGTGTCGAAATCTAGGATTCAGTTGCCACACTTATCTTTTCAATATCGAAACATTTCTTACGAGATCCATCTAGTATTAGGGATAGGTCTTCTGAACTCTTAGCCAATTTAAGGTGCCGGAAACTTCATGATTTTCACCAATACAAAGATACCTTCTTAACCAGAGTTATGATGCGGCCTGATAACAACCAACCCTTTTGGAAAGAAAAATTCTTAGCAGGTCTTCCAATCTTATTAGGTGATAAGGTAAGAGAAAAGATTAAATCTTTACACAACAATCAGATTCCTTATGATCAGTTAACCTATGGTGACCTTGTAAAACATATTCAGAAGGTAGGTTTACAATTATGTTCTGACATTAAGTTACAGAAACAATTAAAATATGAACAAACTAAATCTAGAAATGAATTAGGTTCTTTCTGTAAACATTTTGATTTTGAAGAAAATTGTTCCAAGCCAAAAGATTCCCCTTCTAAGAAATCTTCTTATTCTAAAAAACCTTATTATTCTAGATCCAATTATCATTCCCGATTTTATAAAAATTCTTTTACACCAAAGTCATCTCATAGGAAGAAAGACGACCCCAAACCAAAATCTAATTCCCAACCTGATAGACCTAAAAACCCAACCAAAAACCCAACCTGTTACAAATGCAATAAACCAGGGCATTTTGCAAGATATTGTAATGTTCGTCAAAGGATTAATGAATTAGAACTCGACGACAAGATTATTGCAAAATTAGATTCAATCCTTTTAGACACTGATGATGATTCATCTTTATCTTTATCTGATGATGAAAACCATTATGATGATATTCCTTCTTCATCTTCTGATTCTGAAATTAATATGCTTTGTAGGGATCAAGAATTCCTTTTAGAAGTTGTTAATCATATCGATGATTCTACTGTTAAATTAGCTTATTTAGACAAATTAAAACAAACATTATTTCATTGCGATAATAAGATTACTCCTCCTAAGGCAACTTATAATCTGAAAGAAATTTTATCTAAACATGATCAAAGGAAA
This sequence comes from Euonymus europaeus, assembly GCA_963580455.1. Taxonomy (NCBI): domain Eukaryota; kingdom Viridiplantae; phylum Streptophyta; class Magnoliopsida; order Celastrales; family Celastraceae; genus Euonymus; species Euonymus europaeus. The sequence goes on along the minus strand of OY756967.1, from coordinate 15,091,233 downwards.
GAACCTTCTTATACACCTGATATTCAACATCTCCAGATAGAGATCTCTGCAATAAAAATCGAACTTAACAGTCTTAGGAATCAGCAAAAGAATGACCGTATAAAAATAAATCAACTAATCTCCGTTATTGATAAAGGAAAAGGATTAATGACAGCATCTGAGACACCTAGTGACTCAGAAGAAGATGAACGCATACGAAAGATAGAAACATAAGGAATTTTAGTTGAAAGTTCTTATAAAAATGATCAACCCTTCTTAGGTTTATTATCTCAAGTTATCGGTCAAAAATGGTTTATCAAGATTACTATTATTATTTGTGACTCTTATTCTTTTGATACCATTGCCTTAGTAGATTCAGGTGCAGATTTAAATTGCCTTCGTTCTGATTTAGTTCCTTATCATTATTGGGAAAACACAATTGAAGGCATGAAAACTACAGCAGCAGAACAACTTAAGATTCTCTACAAAGTATCCAATGCGAAAATAAGCAAATCCAATGCTTCTTTTACTTTAGATTTTTTGGGTATACAAAATATTACAAAATATGTTATCTTAGGAACACCTTTCCTTGATCTTATCAAACCATTTCATGTAAGTCATGATGGTCTTTCTACAGCATTATCTGGGAAAAATATAGTTTTTCCTTTTATCCAACAAACATCAAAGAGACTAACTTCTTCTATAAATAGATGTTCTCTTCATCGTCTTATTACAGCAACCATGAGCACTTCCTCTAGGCGAGGAAGAGGGAGAATGTCTTCACCAACTACAAGATCACAAATACAGAGACTTTCAAAAGAATCTTATGCTTTAGATACAGCACCAATTCTCCCAAAGAAATCATGGGCCGATATTGCTGATGAAGAAGATCAGAAGATAGCTCTTGCCAAAACAAGATCAAAAGGTAAGGAGGTAATTTTTGATCCGCAACCCCAAACCCCAATTCCTCAAGAAATTTTAAACAATCCTTCCCTTTTAGAATGGGTTTCATCCTTACAGAAAACCCCTGAGGTTGCTTTAGCAATCCAGGCACAAAAACCACCCATTAGTTCAGCCTTAATTATTTCTGAGCCTGTTTTAAAAACTGCTGCCAATATGGCTTTATCACAAAATCAAACCCAGCCCTTTACTTATGTATCCAAATATTTTGATAAACAGATTTATCAAAAGGTTGTTTTTATGGAGCCAGAATTTCAGAGTAAAGATCCAAGAACTGTGGTCTCTAAAATCTTTCCTTTAAATTGGCATTTCATGCCACAAGATTTAAACAAGAACCAAAAATTTTATGAATTTATATTAATTGATACTGATTCAATTTCCATGAAGAAGTATCATAATACAGATTCTGTTCTTACACATTGCACCGTTATGATTTTAAAAGTTTTAACCCCAGCAATGTGGGGCCAAGAGTTACATTCTCTAAAACAATTTTCAGTTAACTACAACCCTGCAGGATTTTCTTATTGGGATTATCAGGAAGCTTGGACCAAAGCTTTTTTAATTCAAAACTCTGAACAGCGACATTCATGGTTCTTTCAATTTAAAGTCAATCAAACTTATCATTTTCCCAATTGGTTTAACGAATGGTGGTGGCACTTCGGACCCCTCCAAGAAATTTTACCCTCAATTGTCAAAGAAGGATTTGATGTTTTCAGATCTCGTTATCAACCCCAGAACATGGCAATACCACCTTTATTATATTTTTTCTCCCTCTTTGCCATCTCATGGATTACGAATTGGCAATACCAATTTCATGATGATTCTGCAAGCTTATCATATTTAGTCCGAATTTATCGAACCAAGTGGTGGGACAAGTTTGATGCTACAAGAGCCTACCCTGATAATGTGCTTAAAAGGTTCTCATCTAATGATGCCAAAACCAAACAGATTCAAAAATCTGAATACCATTTACTTGGGATGAAATCCTTTATCAGTTCCAAATTAATTTCGGCCACATCTGAAGATGAACTTGCTCATCTTTTTCAAAAAACCTTATCAGAATTAAAAGGACAGTCTACACAATCTTCCAAGAAATCTTCTAAGAGTTTCACCTCCGATGATCTTCTTGATGAAGATAACTGATCAAGTCCAGTTATGACTTGACTATTCCACCTCAAACGGTAGGTGGTAAAGAAATAACCAAATCCGTTGAAAGTTGGAGGTTTTACTCAAAAACCCAAAAATCCTACAAGGTATCTAACTAAGTCTGGGTAAATCGACTTAGCTATTCCACCTCAAACGGTCGGTGGTAAAGAAAATAACAAATCCGTTGAAAGCTGGGTATTTGCTAAAAATACTATTATGCCCTTTCGGGTCCAAGCATGAGACATGACGACATTATGGACAAGAAGACAAGGTTATTGCTTTTCCATAAAAGCAACATTTATTATGAAAAAGTGGAGCATCATTTCAAAGGGTGGGAGACATTGACCACTATTCAAGTTCCACTATTCAACTTTTAGTATTCATTTTAATCATTGTAAAGGTGATCTCTTAATCTATAAAAGAGACCACCTATGCCTTAGTTCAACATCTTTTTTACTTCCATCTTTTTACTTCTCCAATCTTTGGGTTCCAACTTAGAATTCTCTCAACTTCTCTTCTCTCAAAACCTTCCTCTCTTATCAAAAACGGGAACTACAGAGTTCCCTCCTCTCAATGTAAGCTACAAGCAGGCATTCAAAAGTCTGTAAGTTATCTTGTTTAATACTTGCAGCTTTTGAATGCATTCAATAATATCTATGGCTGGTTTAACCGCCTTTATTGTTTAATTGTTCGTATATTGTTTATCTTATGGCTGGTTCTAACGCCTCTGTTATTGTTTTATTTATGCTTTGCTTCGACGGCGCCACAAACGGTCGGCTCTGCCGCCTATGGTTATAAAGCCCAGAAGTTTTATGTTCTTTTGTTCATCATTTATTTTATAATGCTTGATATTGCAATTGCTTTAGCATTGTTAAATTTATTTATGTTTTTGTTCTTGCTTTACTTAATTTTATGTTTATAGATCTCTGTTCTTCCCTCACCACTTCTTTGTTATAATCAAGGCGACTCAGGACGATTAAGTCTGTCGAGTCCAATTTATATATTGAGTTTAGTGAGGCTCTGTGAAGATCACAAGCTTCAACTCGTTAACTGAATCAAATAGGTTAGTTTCTTCCTTGCTTGCATGATCCTTCCCGTTATGGTATAACACTTCAACAAGATATTGCTAAACTTAAATCCGAAATCAAAAAGAATGAAACAAGAAAAGAATTTAGAGGAAATTAAGGAACAACCTTTCCTTAGAATATTGTCTCAAGTTACTAGCCAAAAATGGTTTATAAAAGTTGCACTTCAAATTAAAAATTCTTTCTCCTTTGATACAATAGCCTTAGTTGATTCTGGAGCAGATTTAAACTGTCTTCGTTCAGATTTAGTTCCCCGCCCTTATTGGGAAAAAACTAATGAAGGAATCAAATCTGCAGCAGGAGATTTCCATGAAAATCTATGATTTGCGCAAATGAAAATCTATGTTCAAAAACCAACCATAAGGATTGAAGCTTGTGATCTTCACAGAGCCTCACTAAACTCAATATATAAATTGGACTCGACAGACTTAATCGTCCTGAGTCTCCTTGATTATAACAAAGAAGTGGTGAGGGAAGAACAGAGATCTATAAACATAAAATTAAGTAAAGCAAGAACAAAAACATAAATAAATTTAACAATGCTAAAGCAATTGCAATATCAAGCATTATAAAATAAATGATGAACAAAAGAACATAAAACTTCTTTGTTATAATCAAGGCAACTCAGGACGATTAAGTCTGTCGAGTCCAATTTATATATTGAGTTTAGTGAGGCTCTGTGAAGATCACAAGCTTCAACTCGTTAACTGAATCAAATAGGTTAGTTTCTTCCCTGCTTGCTTGATCCTTCCCGTTATGTTCTTTGTTATAATCAAGGCGACTCAGGACGATTAAGTCTGTCGAGTCCAATTTATATATTGAGTTTAGTGAGGCTCTGTGAAGATCACAAGCTTCAACTCGTTAACTGAATCAAATAGGTTAGTTTCTTCCCTGCTTGAATGATCCTTCCCGTTATGGTATCAGAGGTTGGGGCAAGTGGTTGTATATTAAGGGACTTATGGTTGATTGCATACCATGCTAATGCTTTGTGGAAACCAAGGACAAAAGGGGGCCAGTAAGGGGCGACGAACAGCCCGGTAAGTGCCAGCGCGATATCCTTGGTAAAGCATCAAGTTGAGGGTATTAATCAAACATGAGTTCTCTTTTTAGATCAACTTCTACCTCTTCAACTATATTAGATGATAGAATCGTCAATCAAGAAGAAATTAATCTTGAAGATTTAGTTAGGGACGTTGATGATTGGGATATTCCCCGAGTTGAAATAAACAAAATATATAAAAAGGAATCCCGATTTAATATCCTTAGTCGTAATGATTATACAATTAAAACTGAAGAAAGAGATATTAAACTGTTTATGTCTTATGAAACCATTAAGCTTATAACCCAGAAATCGTTAGAAAAACATAAGCAAAAATACAACTATCTTCATATAGGATTAGTCCAGATCGGCATTAAACCCTTAACTCGTGAAGGTTTAGATACATCGATTCTTTTATGTTTACGTGATTGTAGAATGTTAGAATTCAATGATTCACTCTTAGGTACAGTTGAAACTAGCCTTTGCAGTGGTCCAATCTATTTTGATTGTTATCCAAATTTTACAGTTTCCTTAAGTGACCAAAACCTTTTAGATGCACTCACTCTTAACATCAAAACTCACAATTATAAGATGTCTTCAGGATCTCTTCCAATTTCTTTAATCTACATGATTCATTATAAAGCTATGTCTTCAGCTTTTGGATCCAAAGCCTTAAGAAAATCTCCCAAAAGAGAAACCTTATTGATCCAAACTGACATTGCCAGATCCAATATGACTCTTCCACGCACAATTAAGTGGGATGAGATTACCTTACCTACAACATTGGTTTCTCTTTTGGGAGATTTTCTTAAGGCTTTGGATCCAAAAGCTGAAGACATAGCTTTATAATGAATCAAACTGACATTGCCAGATCCAATATGACTCTTCCACGCACAATTAAGTGGGATGAGATTACCTTACCTACAACATGGGAGTTATAAGGGATTGTACCTCCAAAGAAAGTAGAAAACACAAACATAGAACAAGTTACTCAATCCAGTGATGGAAAAGTAGAAATTACTTTTAGCTCTAGACGCCATTCAATTGACTTACAAAAATTCAATCGTAGTTCATTCACTTCATCTTTTAGATCGGAGTCAGGAATCCCTCCTAGAAATTCCTTCTCTACTCCAAGCACTTCTTATAAAACAAAAAATCAATTTTCATCCAATCCAAGTACTTCTTATCATCCTGATTTAAGCGGAGTTAATCATTCTGGTTCAATACCAAAACCATTTTACAATGTTCAACAGCCAGAATCCCAAACCAGTTCCACCCAAGAGCCAATGTCACCAACTTATTCTCAAATGATTGATAATAATGACCCAGAGTTAAATGTTCTTATTCATGATAGTTTTGTTATCGATAAACAATCATTACAAAAAGATTTTTATTCCCCTCAGAATACAGCCAAAAAAGACTGGTTCCTCAATCATTATACAGGTGAGAAAAGACAGTCTATTCAAAACCGATATTATGATTTTCTCGAACTAATACAAAAACAAATGTCATTCTTTGAATACTTTGAGTTAGACAGTGATGACCCCAGCATAGATTGGGCATCTTATCCTTCTACTCCAAAAGCCTCAAAAGCTTCAAGATCTTCAAAATCTTCGAAATCTTTAGATTCCTCTCTCAATGTTACAACTAGAGTTCAGACTTGGTATGACAATACTCAAAAAACTGTGGTTGCATCTGAACATCCACCTTTAACCCAACTTAAGTTAGATTATAAGAATTCTTCTGTGATTGCTACACCATTTAAAGTATCCAAAGCTGAGGAATTCAAAAGTATTGTAGAGCAAAATAACTTTACAAATCAACATTTATCTACAATAGGTCAACAGTTGACTAGGATTGAAGATTATGTTCAAACACCAACCATTACAAAGAATTCCGACAAGCCAATGTTTAAACCTTATGAGATACCCCCCAAATTAGCCAAAACATTAGCTCCTCAGGATTCTGATTTTATGTCCGCCATAGAGAGAAAATTACAAGATATTAAAGAGAGTAAATTACAGGAACTTACTGCCACTTTAACACAATTCCCTCTTTACAAATTCCTGAAACTCCTACATCATCTACAACTCCAGCTATCAATAATCTTGATAAAAATGGAGAAACTCCATCCAATTCTGATTTTGAAATCAATAAAATGACATGGCAAGCTCCTCAAAAACTTTATTATTCCAAAACCACTCCACCAGATATTCTGTTAGAAGAAAAACAAACCAACCAAATGAAATACAATGCCGATACCATTTATGAATGGAATATAGATGGTATGTCCGATTATAATATCCTTAATTTATTACAGCAAATGACGATGGTCAGCAATGCTTACAAAACAAAAACAGATACAACTGACCAGGCTATTGCAAACTTAATTATTGCTGGTTTTACAGGACAGTTAAAAGGATGGTGGGATTACCATCTTACATCCGCTCAACAAAATGAAATTCTTAACGCCGTTAAGACTGCTTCTGATGGTACAGTTATCAAAACAGAATTAGGTGTCGAAATCCAGGATTCAGTTGCCACACTTATCTTTTCAATATCGAAACATTTCTAAGGAGATCCATCTAGTATTAGGGATAGATCTTCTGAACTCTTAGCCAATTTAAGGTGCCGGAAACTTCATGATTTTCGCCAATACAAAGATACCTTCTTAACCAGAGTTATGATGCGGCCTGATAACAACCAACCCTTTTGGAAAGAAAAATTCTTAGCAGGTCTTCCAATCTTATTAGGTGATAAGGTAAGAGAAAAGATTAAATTTTACACAACAATCAGATTCCTTATGATCAGTTAACCTATGGTGACCTTGTAAATCATATTCAGAAGGTAGGTTTACAATTATGTTCTGACATTAAGTTACAGAAACAATTAAAATATGAACAAACTAAATCTAGAAATGAATTAGGTTCTTTCTGTAAACAATTTGGTTTTGAAGAAAATTGTTCTAAGCCAAAAGATTGCCCTTCTAAGAAATCTTCTTATTCTAAAAAACCTTATTATTCTAGATCCAATTATCGTTCCCGATTTTATAAAAATTCTTTTACACCAAAGTCATCTCATAGGAAGAAAGACGACCCCAAACCAAAATCTAATTCCCAACCTGATAGACCTAAAAACCCAACCAAAAACCCAACCTGTTACAAATGCAATAAACCAGGGCATTTTGCAAGATATTGTAATGTTCGTCAAAGGATTAATGAATTAGGACTCGACAGACTTAATCGTCCTGAGTCGCCTTGATTATAACAAAGAAGTGGTGAGGGAAGAACAGAGATCTATAAACATAAAATTAAGTAAAGCAAGAACAAAAACATAAATAAATTTAACAATGCTAAAGCAATTGCAATATCAAGCATTATAAAATAAATGATGAACAAAAGAACATAAAACTTGATCATGCAAGCAGGGAAGAAACTAACCTATTCGATTCAGTTAACGACTTGAAGCTTGTGATCTTCACAGAGCCTCACTAAACTCAATATATAAATTGGACTCGACAGACTTAATCGTCCTGAGTCGCCTTGATTATAACAAAGAAGTGGTGAGGGAAGAACAGAGATCTATAAACATAAAATTAAGTAAAGCAAGAACAAAAACATAAATAAATTTAACAATCATAAGAACAACCTTTTGATAAATCTGTTTATCAAAATATTTGGATACTTAAGTAAAGGGCTGCGTTTGATTTTGTGATAAAGCCATATTGGCAGCAGTTTTTAAAACAGGCTCAGAAATAATTAAGGCTGAACTAATGGGTGGTTTTTGTGCCTGGATTGCTAAAGCAACCTCAGGGGTTTTCTGTAAGGATGAAACCTATTCTAAAAGGGAAGGATTGTTTAAAATTTCTTGAGGAATTGGGGTTTGGGGTTGAGGATCAGAAATTACCTCCTTACCTTTTGATCTTGTTTTGGCAAGAGCTATCTTCTGATCTTCTTCATCAGCAATATCGGCCCATGATTTCTTTGGGAGAATTGGTGCTGTATCTAAAGCATAAGATTCTTTTGAAAGTCTCTGCATTTGTGATCTTGTAGTTGGTGGAGACATTCTCCCTCGTCCTCGCCTAGAGGAAGTGCTCATGGTTGCTGTAATAAGATGATGAAGAGAACATCTATTTATAGAAGAAGTTAGTCTCTTTGATGTTTGTTGGATAAAAGGAAAAAATATATTTTTCCCAGATAATGCTGTAGAAAGACCATCATGACTTACATGAAATGGTTTGATAAGATCAAGGAAAGGTGTTCCTAAGATAACATATTTTGTAATATTTTGTATACCCAAAAAATCTAAAGTAAAAAAAGCATTGGATTTGCTTATTTTCGCATTGGATACTTTGTAGAAAATCTTAAGTTGTTCTCCTGCTGTAGTTTTCATGCCTTCAATTGTGTTTTCCCAATAATGATAAGGAACTAAATCAGAACGAAGACAATTTAAATCTGCACCTGAATCTACTAAGGCAATGGTATCAAAAGAATAAGAGTCACAAATAATAATAGTAATCTTGATAAACCATTTTTGACCGATAACTTGAGATAATAAACCTAAGAAGGGTTGATCATTTTTATAAGAACTTTCAACTAAAATTCCTTCTGTTTCTATCTTTCGTATGCGTTCATCTTCTTCTGAGTCACTAGGTGTGGAGTCACTAGGTGTCTCAGATGCTGTCATTAATCCTTTTCCTTTATCAATAATGGAGATTAGTTGATTTATTTTTATACGGTCATTCTTTTGCTGATTCCTAAGACTGTTAAGTTCGATTTTTATTGCAGAGATCTCTATCTGGAGATGTTGAATATCAGGTGTATAAGAAGGTTCTATTCTTTGATCATGTTTAGATAAAATTTCTTTCAGATTATAAGTTGCCTTAGGAGGAGTAATCTTATTATCGCAATGAAATAATGTTTGTTTTAATTTGTCTAAATAAGCTAATTTAACAGTAGAATCATCGATATGATTAACAACTTCTAAAAGGAATTCTTGATCCCTAGAAAGCATATTAATTTCAGGATCAGAAGATGAAGAAGGAATATCATCATAATGGTTTTCATCATCAGATAAAGATAAAGATGAATCATCATCAATGTCTAAAAGCATTGAATCTAATTTTGCAATAACAAAGAAGTGGTTGTATATTAAGGGACTTATGGTTGATTGCATACCATGCTAATGCTTTGTGGAAACCAAGGACAAAAGGGTTGATAAGAAACTAACCTATTTGATTCAGTTAACGAGTTGAAGCTTGTGATCTTCACAGAGCCTCACTAAACTCAATATAAAAATTGGACTCGACAGACTTAATCGTCCTGAGTCGCCTTGATTATAACAAAGAAGTGGTGAGGGAAGAACAGAGATCTATAAACATAAAATTAAGTAAATCAAGAACAAAAACATAAATAAATTTAACAATGCTAAAGCAATTGCAATATCAAGCATTATAAAATAAATGATGAACAAAAGAACATAAAACTTCTGGGCTTTATAACCACAGGCGGAAGAGCCGACCGTTTGTGGCGCCGTCGAAGCAAAGCATAAATAAAACAATAACAGAGGCGGTAGAACCAGCCATAAGATAAACAATATACAAACAATTAAACAATAAAGGCGGTTAAACCAGCCATAGATATTATTGAATGCATTCAAAAGCTGCAAGTATTAAACAAGATAACTTACAGACTTTTGAATGCCTGCTTGTAGCTTACATTGAGAGGAGGGAACTCTGTAGTTCCCGTTTTTGATAAGAGAGGAAGGTTTTGAGAGAAGAGAAGTTGAGAGAATTCTAAGTTGGAACCCAAAGATTGGAGAAGTAAAAAGATGGAAGTAAAAAAGATGTTGAACTAAGGCATAGGTGGTCTCTTTTATAGATTAAGAGATCACCTTTACAATGATTAAAATGAATACTAAAAGTTGAATAGTGGAACTTGAATAGTGGTCAATGTCTCCCACCTTTTGAAATGATGCTCCACTTTTCATAATAAATGTTGCTTTTATGGAAAAGCAATAATCTTGTCTTCTTGTCCATAATGTCGTCATGTTTCATGCTTGGACCCGAAAGGGCATAATAGTATTTTTATCAAATACCCAGCTTTCAACGGATTTGTCATTTTCTTTACCACCGACCGTTTGAGGTGGAATAGCTAAGTCGATTTACCCAGACTTAGTTAGGTACCTCGTAGGATTTTTGGGTTTTTGAGTAAAACCTCCAACTTTCAACGGATTTGGTTATTTCTTTACCACCTACCGTTTGAGGTGGAATAGCCAAGTCTTAACTGGACCTGATCAGTTTTAGGAAGAACTTTAAAACTATTTAAAACTCATTTACCCAGACATCGGGTTCATCTTCAAATTCATCCCAAAATTCTTCCATACTATCGATGGAATCATCTTGTTCTAAAAGTTCTTCTTCTTCTTCAATAAATTGAATGATAAAATCATGAACATGATCGGTAATAAGATCAAATAAAATTTGATCACGTATTTGAGAAAAGAGTGCGATTTCGAGAATGTTTTTGCGCAAATCATAAGGTAAATCAAAATAATGGAAAATGCGCAAACATTCGATTTTAACAGCATCAACATTTAAAATAGGATATGCCCAATATTCTTCCCAATCATCCCAAGAATGGAGAATAACAATAATTTGATCTTTCTCAAGTTCAAGATAAACATAATTGGGTTTTTTGGGACAGAAATTATTTGAAAATATGGGAGTTGAAAACCTTGCTAAGATATATTTAAGTGAGTCAGAAGCCATTTTAAACTTGAGAGATAATTTCTAATTCACTTTGAAATGAATTGACTTGTAGGGTCAATAAATTGATAATATGTTTGTTTTCAGTAATATCAGCACGATTTTGAGAAATCCAAACAGGGGGAGCCTGTTGATAAGGATGAGCAATGTGCCACCGGATAATCTGAATAGATAGCCTTTTATTTTCTTGCACAAGATCAGATTTAAGATTGTTAAGTCTGTTCACCAGTCGCTTTAATTCAAAAGGATGCATAGTAAAGAGATAACCTTAATCAGCTTACTGAGAAATTCTTGTTAGATACTGCTAATCTGCTGGATAATGTATTATCGATCCTGCAAGAATTCACGTGTTAAGAAATCTGGTAAATTGTTATCTTTACCTGCAATGTGTTCAATATCAAAATCAAAAACACTAAGAATAGCCTGCCATCTAGCGAAAATCTGTTTGGAGGCTATGTTTTGGACATCTTTTTGTAAAACCTCTTTTGCAGATTTACAATCAACACGAACTAAAAACTTTTGATTTAGTAAATCACCTTGAAACTTTGAAATACATAATACTATGGATAAAATTTCTTTTTTAATTGTAGAATAATTTTGTTGAGTAGGATTCCATTTTTTGGAAGTAAACTGTATAATTTCTTCTTTGCTATTCTTTAATTGTTTGAGGATACCACCATAACCAACCTCTGAAGCATCTGTTTCTACAATTTTAAAAGCAGTAGGATCTGGTATACATAAGCAAGTTAATGTAGTGAGATAAGCTTTAATCCTTTGGATTATAGCAGTATGAGTATCTGTCCAAGGAGGGGGATTCTTTTTTAACCTGTCATGTAAAGGCTTGCAAATTTTTTGAAGGTTAGGATAAAAATCAGCAATATAATTTAAGCTTCCTAAAAATCGCTGAAATTGATTTTTGTCTAATATTTTATCTGGAAATTTGTCAACAAAATTGATGGATCGTTCAATTGGTATAATAGTACCATGATAAATATTATGGCCAAGAAACCGAATATTCGTTTGAAATAATTTAATCTTTGTTCTGGACACAACCAAACCATTGTCTTTAATAATCTTGAGAAATTTAAAGAGATGATAAAAATGTTGTTTGATATTATGAGAAAATATCAAAACATCATCTATGTAAACAATTAAGAATTGAGAATAAGGATTAAAAATGTCATTCATAATTTTCTGGAATTCAGAAGGTGCATTCTTTAAACCAAAAGGCATAACATTCCATTCATACTGTCCAAACGGAACAGTAAAGGCAGTTTTGTATCTATCTTTTTCTTCAATCTGGATTTGCCAGAAACCAGATTTCATATCAAATTTTGAAAAGATTTTAGCATCATATAACTTAGCTAGTAAATCTTTCTTATTTGGGATTGGGTAACGAATCCACTGAAGGGCTTTGTTTAAAGGTTTATAATTAATAACAAGTCGAGGAACTCCCCGTTCAATTTCAGCATTCTTATTAACATAAAAAGCAGCACAACTCCAAGGAGACTGACTGTGCATAATTAATTTTTTTATCTAAAAGATCTTGAATCTCTTTTCGGCAATGTTCTTCTAACTCCTTGTTCATTTGTATCCCTCGAGCTTTTGTAGGGATATTAATTTCCTGAAAATCTTTTTCATAAGGTAATTGGACCTCATGTTTCTTCCTATCCCAGAAGGCAGTAGGAAGATCAGAGCAAACATCTTTTTCAAAGATATGTTGGAGAGATTCTATTTTCCCTTTGGTCTCTGCTGTTGATAATTGTTGGTTAATTTGGGAGATGTTAATTTGGTCAGAAAGGTGTTCAATCTGTTTTCCCTTGTTTTCAATAAAACAATTGATAGAATCTTCATAAACATAATTTTGTGCAAGGAAATGAATATTTTTTGTGATAGGTTGTTGGATGAAAGGAAAATTTATTTTATTTCCTAGAATCCTAGTATGAATTCCTTTATTACTAATTTTAAATGGTTTGAGTAGCTCTAGAAATGGAGTCCCTAGAATAACATACTTGGTAATGTCTTGAATACCTAAGAAACTGGTTTGGAGATTGGCATCATTGTTTGTGATTGTAACATCAGATAATTTATAAAGAATCTTAAGTTGTTCTCCTGCTGCAGATTTGATTCCTTCATTAGTTTTTTCCCAATAAGGGTGGGGAACTAAATCTGAACGAAGACAGTTTAAATCTGCTCCAGAATCAACTAAGGCTATTGTATCAAAGGAGAAAGAATTTTTAATTTGAAGTGCAACTTTTATAAACCATTTTTGGCTAGTAACTTGAGACAATATTCTAAGGAAAGGTTGTTCCTTAATTTCCTCTAAATTCTTTTCTTGTTTCATTTTTTTGATTTCAGATTTAAGTTTAGCAATATCTTGTTGAAGTGTTTTAATACTAGGGTCTGGAGTTTTTATGGTAATCTTTGTAACAGAGGATGTACTCTTAAGGGGTTCTATTTTGGTCTTTTCTTCATCTGATGACTCATCTGTATCATTTAAGGTTAAATCTATTTTTGCAATGATTTCTTGATCTAGTTGTAATTTTTTAATTCTTTTTCGAACACGACAGTATCGTGTCCAATGATTAGATTTATTACAATGTTTACAAGTAATCTTTTTATTCTGAGGTGTATCATTGTTTTCAGAAGAAGAACCAGAACTTTGTATAACGCTTTTAGAAGAATTTTTTACTTTATCTAAATTATGAATTGTTGAGGTTCCTAAGGATTTATTTTTCTGACAAGAAGATTGATGTAGATCCATGTGAAGAGTTTGTATTTTCTGATCAATCGCTGTTTGGAAACTAATGTCCTTCGTTGGAGATTTAGCTTTAGTCAATGACGGACGTTCGGACTTAAGAATGGGTTGTTGAGTAATATCATTCCAGGTCTGAACTCTGGTTGGAGTATTGATGGAGGAATCTAAAGATTTGGAAGATTTCGAAGATTTTGAAGATTTTGAAGATCTTGAAGCTTTTGAGGCTTTTGGAGTAAAATGATAAGATGCCCAATCAATGCTGGGGTCATCACTGTCTAACTCAAAGTATTCAAAGAATGGCATTTGTTTTTGTATTAGTTCGAGAAAATCATAATATCTATTTTGAATAGACTGTCTTTTCTCACCTGTATAATGACTGAGGAACCAGTCTTTTTTGGCTGTATTATGAGGAGAATAAAAATCTTTTTGTAATGATTGTTTATCGATAACAAAATTATCACAGATAAGAACATTTAACTCTGGGTCATTATTATCAATCATTTGAGAATAAGTTGGTGACAAACTCATAATTGAATTTTTATATGTATTTTTTCAGATTGAGGTATTACATATATTGTCATCCCTCATCCTTTTATAAGTGTTGAATTAATTGCTAACCTAATAAAAAATCAGATTAGGTGGGCCTTGATGGGAGAGAATCAAGGGATCTTGATTATGAGATTATTCTCTATCTCTGCCTGGCCTAATGGCCATGTGACACGTGTCTTGGGTGATTTATTCTCTCACATTTGCCCCCAAGGCTCGGTTCGGGCTTCTACGAATTGGGCCTTGTGTTGCATTCGTTAAAAAATGTTTTAACCTTAGAGCTTATTTACCTTCTTGAATTCTCTTGCTCCTGCTAGGGCAATTTTTCCAACAATCAAGGTTAACGGTTGATCTTGTTGCAAGATGACGTCGAGCTCCTGCTTAGAAAGAAAAGTGGTCGTACGAACTAGCTCAACTGGGGACACCAGTATGGTGCCTGCCAAAGAAGCTCGAGCATGAGAATTAGTATGGAGTTTATAGACAAAGTTGAAAGGTAAATGACGTGCGGATGATGTATGTGATGATGTAAGAGAGGGATTTTTAGAAAGATAAGTAGGTGGAACATAAAAAAAAAAGATCCTCTTAATGTGCATTTTTGGGGTATTTATAGACAATTGCAAGTTATGTGAAAATACTAAATTACCCTAACGTAAGCCGCCTTATATTAAAAGTCGTACCGTCATATTCGTCGTACGGGAATGAAAGAATTGAGTAACCAAACCAATTTTACATTGATAAATAACAGTCGTACCGATTTGTTTGTACCACTTACTATGGTACCAATAAAATGATTAATATTGCTAATTGTTAACTGTTGTACCATTAAAGTTGGTGACAGTCGTACCAATTATTATAGCATGTATGTATGCTAAAGTTAAATCAAAATAAATTTACTTGGACAACTCGTTAATGTCGAGCCGATTATGTCGTACAGATGTCTTGTAACCTGGGCCCGTGAACTACTACATAATTTGTTAAAAACATCTAATGGGTCATGACCCAATATATTACATAAACATGACTCGAAAGGTAACATCACAATTTTTAACCATAACAAAAGCCCCCACTCTGTAAGTCTAGCGAAGCTAGTCTTACAGAGTACTATAAATAATGAAAAAAAAATCTCAAATGTTACTTGAAGATTTCATGCTTTAACTTGTCGTACTGTTGAAGATTCATGCTCTTGAACTAATGTCGAGTGAACTTTTGTGATGTACTGATATGTAATAGAAATTGATTTCTTTCAGAGCGGACTCGGCTTACAAGCAGACTCACAGGTCGAGCGGACTCGAATTTACAGCGGTACTGTGCAATTTTGTTGTATGAATTTAATTTTGACTGAGCAATTTTGTTGTATGAATTTAATTTTGAATATATGTCAAGTGTAAAGCTGGTCATGTGTTAATTAACTTAGTTAGGCTTCCAATTTTAGTTCAATTATGTATCCATACGAACTATTTGCGTGGTTCCAATTTATGGTTGTGCCGTCATTCTAACTATAACAAAAGACAGTTAACATACAAACTAAAGGTAGTCTTTTGAGTTTCCTACTATAGTTCTATTAAGGATTCATACGGATTATTTTTATGGTTCCGAATTTTGTTAGTGCTTATTTCTATTACAATAAAAGATGGTTAGCACACAAACCTAAGGTAGACTTTTTAAGTTTCCTTTGTTCAATTAAGAATTCGTACCAAATTCTTTTGGGATCCAATAATATCTCGTGTCGTACGAAAGTAGTAGAACCAATTTCTACTATTTCAGTTGGAATGTTTAGACAAATATCATTGAGGAGTTTGATTTTTTTTAATGGAATCAATTTGTATTACGTGGCCCTCATTTTTTGTCAACATAGGTCAATCAAATTTGCATTAAAAGGAAAAACGAAGACCAAAATATTCATTGGCACAAAAGTGTAGGCAAATTAGCTTCTTTCCAATTATAAGATATTTTGGCCACCAGAGGACAAGCAATGATGACATAAGTCACTAGAGTATTGGCAAACAATAAGACTGGTTGGTATATTGTTGGCTTTCTTTAGGTATATTGTTGGTCGTACGAATTATGAATTGTTTATTTTATGTGAGATCGGCAAATTGGTCGAACCAATTTCTTTAGTAACAAAAACGGCACTAAGAGATCCGCAAAGAAAATACAAAAACTAGAAAATCCGTTCGGCTATTCCCTAAAGCTTCAGTAACAAAAGTGATTGTTTGGCGTGATTCTCCTTGTTGGGTTATTTAGTTGTCGACGGTTAGGATGATGCCACGTGTTCAATTGGGTATGGGGAATAAAAGGTCATGTCGTTTCAAATACCGGTCGTTCCTATATATTATACATTGAAGGCAAAACTTACACCTTTGGGTTATTTAGTTCTTGGCTTTGTTCGAATCCTCAATGTGCTAAATGCATGTTTTTGTTGGATCTATATTTTGTTTTTACAGTTTCTTGGATTTTTGTGATGATTTTGCATGTTTTGAACTATGATTTTTTTGTTTGTTCTTCATATGTTCATACATGTTCTTGTTTAAATAGATTTTTGATCTTGATTTTCATTATGCTTTTTGTTACTTTTTGTTTGTCAAAAAATAGACTTTTTGATCTTATAATTATTCTAGATTTGTGTTCGATTCTGTTTGGGGAAGATGGATGAGCATTCAGCTAGGCGTAGTCGTACGAATTCTCAAAGTAAAGAAGGGGTGGTTGTTTGGCAAGAAAAGGATGAGATGGAAATTAGTAGCCATGTAGATCTTGAGTCGAATGACAATTATGAGGAAGTTGATCCTACTAATTCAGACAACACCGAGGATTTTGCATATTCTGTAGCTCAACCTATTTGGTTTATCAGAGAGGAAACTAGTCCACCTTCATCCAGCGATCGACTCCCAAGGGGTGAACGAACCGACTTTATCATGTCCCATAACCCTAGAAGTGTTATAGGTGTTGAGCACTTAAACCTTATTAGGCAGATATGCCGAATTCCTAATGAAGTTGACATGGAAGTTTCGAGAGATGATCACCCGGGTTGGGTGTCATTTTACGATCACCCGGGTTGGGTGTCATTTTACGAGTTGTCTCTATCGTTTCGTTTGAGATTTTCTCTACCAAATTTATATGTAGTGTTTTTGAGTGGTTTCGCATATCACCTAGCCAATTGATGCCGAACAGTTGGAGATTGCGTCTTAGTACAATTGAGTTGATACGAGAGCATAACTTAGAATTTCATTTGGCGGATCTTCTTTATTCGTACTACTTAAAGCCAGTGGTTGGAGTTTCTTTGAGGTACGTGTTGCAGTTGCGTCCGAGAAGGGAGGTATGGATGGAAGATTGTTTGTTTGGTGGAGAACAGGGGATTCCGAGCCATTGGTGCCATGCGCGTAAGTCTTATTTTTGCAATTTTTATATTTTCATCTTACACTAAAACTTATGTTTTTGTTTGACAGGTAATATCGGTACGAAATATCTTGAGGTTTCCTGGGAACCAAAGAAGAGAGTGTCGATGATCATTCAGAGGCGAGAAGGGTGGTGGGTTCTACTTACAAAAAAGGTACCTTAACTTATTTCAGTCGAACGAAAAGGTGAGTTTATGTCGTACAATTATTATTATTATTATTATTTGTTATTATTTTGTTGTTCTAATGTATTTTTGCCGTGCCAGGAGTAATCATGCCTTATAACCCTACAAAAGATCCGTTTACTCGTAGAGCGGCTAAGCTAGCTGTAAAGAATGGTGGAACGGATGGAGCTGATGGTGTGGGTTCGAGTGATCCTCCTAGAGTTCCAGAAAATAGGAAGGAGCCTATGAAGTCCATCATTCCTATGAAACAACTAAAGCCTCCTGGTGGAAAGAGAAAGTGTACCGAAGAAATTGGTGTTGATCTCACTGAATGACAGGAATCTATCCTAGCCGAAATCCCAGTTAATGGCTCAATGTTCTCAGACCCTCAGGTACTGAAGGACATGGATTTAAAAAAACTTGTTCTGAAAGAAGATAGAGAATATTTGGATTAGTTGGGAGATTTAGGTTCGTCTGTGCACTGATCGGTTCCCTTTATCAGGTAATTATGTTTCGTACGGTTTAATTTTTTTAATTTTTTTATTGTTGTATGATTTTTTTTTTTAAAAAATAGATTTCCTTTTCAGAGTTTGGAGGCAGCTATCCACGTTTTTTCCAAGTTTTATTATGCTCGGGAAGAGTCTACTTCAAAAGATAGGCTCCTTCACGCGGCAAAAAAGAATGAAGAGAAAGCCAAGAAAAAGGCGAACGACACGGAGGCCCATTTTGCTGATTTGGACAACAAGGTCTTGGCTGCTGAAGAGAAGTTCAAGAACGCAATAGGCGCAATTGAAGATTTGAAGGCTGAAAACGTACAACTAAGAGAAGAGTCCGTACGACTGAGGGAAGGGTATGAGCAAAAAATTAAAGAAATGCAATCTGAAATCGATGATGCCTTTGATGATGCAACTCTTATGGCTCGTGCGACTCTAATGAGGGAGTACAAAGAACATAAAGGGGAGAAATGGAATCCTGACGAGGAAATTAAAAAATGGGAGACAATTCAAGAAGAAATTGAGAGGTCAAGCGGGATCTTTGTTGCGGGACTGTCTTCAGGTGCAACTCTGACTCGACTCAGGAGGATATTTTTGATCAGCTGAACCAAAATTTTGATACGGATATTAATCTAGAAAACATCAATTTGGATGATTAACGGGCATGCTACAAACTGTACAAGTCTATCTTAAAGGGTGGAGATTAAATTTTGAATTTTTTGGGGGGTACGACTCTGTTCGTAGCGTGCTTCGGCTCGTTATTTTTAATCTCCTATTTTGATTTTATTTTGATATTTTATTTAAACAATTATTGGTCATGTAATCTTTGGGTACTTACTATTTTCAAGATTTTAATTATTTGTCATAATTTCGTGCGGTTTATGATTTAATAGTGTATTCGTATGACATGTTTCCATAAAGGAAAAATATAAATGACTTTGTTACAATAGACTACTAATGGAGGACCATACATTTTACACTAAAAAATGTTACTTTCGTACTAAATTGGTTTTTCTTTTATAAATGGGATTTGTCTTAATATCGTTCGGTTTGATCTCACAACTATCTATTTTTGGATGTTTCGAACGGTTTGCGGTCGCTAGTTTCGTACGAAAAAAATAAGTTATGAAAGGTGAAATATAGTTTTAAACGATTTTTGTGTTAGCAAACCGTACGACTTATTCTCGCACTAAACAGTACAACTTTTGTAATATACGATCGTAGGACTTGTGCAACACGATACTACTCTAGTACACTTCCATATGAACATATGGTCCTATGGCTTATTAGGTCGACAGGCTAGCCAACTATTCGTTGTATCCTTAACAAGAGTCATACCACCCCGCCAGTTCATCTAGGCTGTACGGAGCCGTACAAAAGATTGAGCCCATAATGTTCTCACCTTCGATTCCATAATTATTTTCTGGCTCAACATTAGGCCCGACTGCTTTCGGAGTAGTGGTTTGTTCTCCTAGTGGTTCGGTTAGTTTAATCAGAAAATTGAGCTTGTGCATGATTTGGTTCAATTCTTTCTCCATGGCTTCAACTCGTTTTTGCATCTTCTCCATCTCTTCAAGTATATGCACATGGTCATACCTAGAGGGTGTATCCATTAGATGGGGCTATGTTTGGGTTAGACGAACATGGATAGGCTATTTTCTAAAGAGACTTGAAAACCTTTCCTCGAAAGAGGGCTATATAGGCTTGGAGACCGATAGGATATAAATGGGTTTGTTTTTTTGTAACTATGAGGTGTCACTATCTGGTTTTTCAGTGATGTTGACTCATGAAACGGTTCATATTGTGAGGTGTATCGAGATGGTGGTTTTATGACATTTGGTTTAACCCGTACAGTATGGATCGTGCTGGCTTTATAAGATAGGGATAAGATTGAATGATAAATTTTGAAACTTGGTTCGACAACATATTTAAACAAAGATTTGGTTTATCCTTAAAAGTTTATTTATTTTCTTCAGTTGTACCCAGCTGAAAGTAGACCGTACACACTATAGATCTTACATATTATACAAGGGTTTTATAACTATAGATACGCTTTCTATATATTTAACGTGACGTCCACCAAGTTCGTACGACACTCAGTTTCCATGATGGAGTATGATGTTGTGCACGTTGGTCTCGAGCACAGTGAGCAGCATTATATTCATCTAGGTAACCTGCGCTTTGCATTCGATTTACTTCTTCATGCAAACCCACACATTCACATGTCGTATGGCCGTGATTGCTATGAAATTCGCACCACTTCCACATATCACGACGGTTAGGATTTTCTTGCACTCGATTGGGCCACCAAACCATATTAGACATGTGTTTCATGATTACCACAATTTCTTCTGGCTCCATGCCAAGTGCTTCTTGTATCATCGGAGCTTTCCTACAGTAATGGTCTGGGAAGGAATTGGATGTTTCATCAGTAAAGTCCACATGTGGTACAAAGTTACCGATGGAGTCGGAGGAGCCCGGGTCCTCTGAAGGGTATTGCCACTGTGGATGACCTAGCCCGGTTTGGTAGAGACGTCTAGGAGGCATTTTGGTGTGTACCATTTATGGATGGAGGTAGGTTTATTTATAATATGAAGTAGAACGGTCAGATCAAGTTTCGATGTGATGTAGATAAACTTGATCGGATTAAGTTCCGATGTGGTGAAGATAAGTACCGAAGATATTTTATCTTTATTGTCACGTTGAAATGTGGGTTTGAAGACAAACTAGTTTGATGTGGTTGAACGGTATTTACACTAAGAGTCATACGAATTTTAGAAAAAAAGCTTTTCAGGTGAACGGCATTCCAACTCTTCTTCAAGTCAAGTCCATCACGATCCTGAAGCTTGTAAGCTCCTTCTCCTATTACTTCGGTAATCCGGTAAGGGCCCTCCCAAGTTGCACCGAGTTTCCCATGTTTTTGAATCCTAGTACTTGGGAGTACTTTGCGGAGTACCCAATCTTCTTTGTCAAAAGATCGACTTCTTACATGCCGATTATAATGTCGAGCGACTTGAAGCTGACATTCGGTGTTTCTTATTCGAGCCTTATCACGTAGCTCATCGATTGTATCGAGGCTATCTCGTAAGGCCTTGTTATTGGTGTTTTCAATTGCTCCCATAACTCGAGCCGATGGTAACCCTACTTCGGCTGGTATTACTGCTTCAGTGCCGTACTCTAGAGAGAATGACGTTTCTCCAGTCGAACCCCTGCTGGTTGTGCGATAAGACTAAAGTACGTCGGGAAACTCTTCCGCCCATCTTCCTTTTGAGTCTCCTAATCTTCTTTTTAACGTGTCAAGTATGATTTTGTTTAATGATTCAGCTTGGCCATTCGACTTTGGGTAGTACGGAGTTGAGAGGTTACACTTAATATGCCACTTTGCACAGAAATCCTGACAATTATGACTCAAAAATTGTGATCCATTGTCTATCACGATCTCCTGAGGGACTCCAAATTGCCATATAATGTTCTTCCATATGAAAGATTTGACTTCAGTGTCACGAATTTGATGGAACGACTCTGCCTCGACCCATTTGGTAAAATAGTCTGTTAGCACTAGTGCGTACAACTTTTGTCTTGGTGCCTTTGGCATTGGACCAATGACATCCATTCCCCATTTCATAAAAGGCCATGGAATCAGGTGAGAATGTAGTGTCTCAGGTTGGGTGTGGGAAACAGACGAATGGTACTGACATTTGTCACACCGTTTAGAATATTCTCTTGCATCATGTCTTAATGTCGGCCAATAGTATCACATTAATAGAACTTTGCTTGCCAAGCTCCTTCCGACAGAATGATTCCCACAGTGTCCTACATGAAATTCGGCTAAAACATCTTCTACTTGGTCATTCGAGACACACCTTAATAGCAACCCACTGTATGATCGTTTGTATAGCCAGTTTTAAAATATTGTGAACCGGGATGATCTGGCTTGGATTTATCTGGTTGCTTTTTGTCATTTGGTAAGGTTCCATCCTTTAGGTACGACATTATGGAAGTCATCCATCGATCTGGTACAACGTCTAAGCATACCTCCAAAATCTCCTTGTTTTTATCAACTTCGGGCCATTGCATATAGACTATGGGGATACTAACAAACCCCGATTCTTGAATGGAAGATCTAAGTTTGGCCAACGCGTCTGGTTCAGAATTCTCACTACGCGAAATACGTCGTACCGAAAATTCTTCAAATTCACTCTTTAATCGTTTGACCTCACTTAGATATACTATCATCTTCATATCCTTTGCTTAGTAGGTTCCTTCAAGTTGATTTACTATGAGTTGTGAGTCGGAACGAACTAAAATCCGTCGTGCTTTCATCTCAGAAGCTAAAGTTAGTCCTGCAATTAAAGCCTCATATTTTGCTTCGTTGTTCATCGTACGAAATTCACAACGTATAGATCTTCAAATAATGCATCCTTTTGGTGTGCTTAGGACTATTCCTAAGACACTTCTTTTCGTATTGCTCGCTCCGTCCACAGATAAGCACCAGATTCCATTACTTGATATATTCATACAATCTAGTTCGTCTTGCGCTTCAATTGATATGGACGGGGTGAAGTCTGCGATAAAATCTGCAAGCACTTGAGATTTTATCGCATTTCTTGGTTGGTAGATTAGGTCGTGCTCACTCAACTCGACAACCCATTTAGTTAGTATTCCTGAAATATCTAGGCGATGTAGCACATTTTTCAAAGGAAACGAAGTAACAACTTTTATCGTGTGGGCTTGGAAATATGGACGGAGTTTTCGTGCGGCCATTACTAGCGCAAGAGCTAGCTTTTCAAGTTGCGTATAGCGGGTCTCCGCATCAATCAAAGTCTTGCTGACATAATACACCGGGTGCTGAACTTTCTCTTCTTTGACAAGAATGGCGCTGACTGCAATTTCAGATACAGCAAGATATAAAAGCAAAGTTTCTCCGTCTTCTGGTTTTGCTAGTAGAGGAGGAGAAACCATGTATGTTTTCAGCTTTTGAAGTGTGTCCTCACATTCACTAGTCCAGAGGAAATCTGTCTTTCGACGTAATGTTGAAAGGAATGTATGACTAATATCGGGATGGAATTAGGCGATGGAATGTTTATTACTGACCTAATCTGGGTTGGATTTGCCTCTATGACTCTTTGAGTGACTAAGTACCCTAAAATTTTTCCCAAAGAGACTCTGAATGAACATTTCGTTGCGTTCAACTTCATTCTATACAAGGTCAACATGTCAAACGCCTGTCTCAAGTGTTCCAAATGGTCTCTTGCCACCAAAGATTTTACTAACATGTCGTCTATATATACTTCCATGGCTTTTCCCAACATACTAGCAAAAACTATGGTGATGAACCATTGGAATGTCGCACCAACATTTTTTAATCCAAATGGCATGACCTTGAAGCAAAATGTCCCTCTTTCAGTAATGAACGATGTTTACTCTTGATCGTTTGGATGTAATAATATCTAGTTGTACCCAGAGAATGCGTCCATGAAGCTAAGTAACTCCTGCCCAGCTGTTGCGTCTACCATTGCATCGATATGGGGTAAAGAAAACGAGTCTTTTGGACATGCTTCATTTAAGTCAGTAAATTCTATACAGACCCTCCATTTACCATTCTTTTTTCGTACGACCACAACGTTTGCAAGCCAATCAAGATAGCTAACTTCCGTAATAAAGCCAATGTTAAACAATTTCTGCACTTCCTCATTGATAATTTGGTTCCTTTCAGGAGCAAACTTTCTCATCTTCTATTTCACCGGTGAGTGGTTCGGATCAATTTCGAGTTGATGCACGTCTACGGTCGATTGACACCTACCAAATTCGTATGATCCTAGGCAAAACAATCTTGTCTGTCTCAAGAATTCGATCAACAAAACTTTTAACTCGCTCTGTAGTCTGGTACTGATAAACACCTTCCTATTAGGTAGATTTAAGTCCAGCACTATTTCATCTACTTCTTCTACCTTTCGTTCGATGGTCGGTAATGTGGGTACCGTCTGCTGTAATTGCTACACCGATTGTTTCCTTTCCCTCAGCTCCATTTTGTAGCATTCTCGAGACGAAGATTGGTCACTTCTAATTTCTTTAACTCCGTCTTTGGTAGGGAATCGTACGACTTGGTGGTAAATTGAGGGTACCACCCTCATTTCATTTATCTATGGTCGTCCCAAAATTCCATTATATGATGATAGGGAGTTTATCACGGAGAATATTATATGTACGTTTTCCCCTTTAACCAATACAGGGAGAGATTAGTTGGTGCTAAAGTTGAGACAATTGAATTGCAAGGTGAGAATCATGTGATTCAGACTCCATGGATACCGATTTAGTATTGGTTAGTTTCGTTGCATTTCCCACAGACGGTGCCAAATTGCTGGGGCACGGTTGACCGTGTTGCAAGATGACGTCGAGCTCCTGCTTAGAAAGAAAAGTGGTCGTACGAACTAGCTCAACTGGGGACACCGGTATGGTGCTTGCCAAAGAAGCTCGAGCGTGAGAATTAGTATGAAGTTTGTAGACAAAGTTGAAAGGTAAATGATGTGCGGAAGATGTATGTGATGATGTAAGAGAGTGGTTTTTAGAGAGATAAGTAGGTGGAACATAAAAAAGTATCCCCTTAATGTGTATTTTTGGGGTATTTATAGACAATTGCAAGTTATGTGAAAATACTAAATTACCCTAACTTAAGCCGTCTTATATTAAAATTCGTATCGTCATATTCGTCGTACGGGAATAAAAGAATTGAGTAACCAAACCAATTTTACATTGATAAAAAACAGACGTACCGATTTGTTTGTACCACCTATTATGGTACCAATAAAATGATTAATAATGCTAATTGTTAACTGTTGTACTATTAAACTTGGTGATAGTCGTACCAATTATTATAGCATATATGTATGCTAAAGTTATATCAAAATAAATTTACTTGGACAACTCTTTAATGTCGAGCCGATTATGTCATACCGATGTCTTGTAACCTGGGCCTGTGAACTACTACATAATTTGTTAAAAACATCTAATGGGCCATGACCCAATATATGACGCAAACATGACTCGAAAGGTAACATCACAATTTTTAACCATAACAGCTACTAGACAACTTTGAGATTGAGAGAATCTTAGGTTGAGGGATGGAGTGAAAATGGTTTTTATCAAGTTCAGCCTCTCCATTCTCTCTCCAAATATGACATCATTGTTTAAATGTCGGTCCAGCTGCCTCCCATCACTATTTCTCCAATTTGGCAACTCCAAAACTCCTCAAGATCGTCGAAATCTCTGGCCTAGATCGGCGAGCATTCAAACTTGTCTCTACGTAACAGATCGACGTGCCTTCGTATCACTCTTATACAAGTCGCTGCTTTTTTTCCAACAGGGTGCTCCCTCGTTTGACACTTCGATATTGACTCCAGATCACCACCTCTAGTTTGACGCTTGTGATCCTAATTTGCTAAGAGCTGCCAGCACTCCGTCCGTGCCACAATCTTCTAATTGAGTGGCTTATATTTTTATGGTAGTGCTTGTTGTTTTAGCTTTTTGCATTTTTTTTCTTTGATGGCAGATCCAAGCTTTTGAGCTAATTTTTATGTATCCGACTTTATTTTTAAAAAAGAAGCACTTGATCTCTTACTTTGATTTGTTTACTTGAAATTATATTCGCCATTCTCGTTGTGTATCATTATGTTTTGATTTGAATAATGTGACAAGGCATGAAGAAGAAGTAGGCTGACTAGCATTCGGCTAGTTGCTACTCAGCCTTCCAGTATTTAAACGTATGGTCGTTTGGCGTTCAACCATTCATTTTTTTGACAGTTTGTGTTAGACCTTCTAATATTTGGATGTTTGACTATCCAATGTTCGATTATCCATTGTTTGAATGACTGATGTTTGGTCATTCTGTGTTTAGACGTATAGCCGAGTAGTGTTCTATAATTCCTTATTTTGATGGTTTGAGTTTATTCGTCCGTTGTTCGAACGTCTGGTCGACTGACCTTTTTTTTTATTCCTTGTTTGGATGGATAGATTTTGGCAATCCATTATTCGAACGATTGATACTCATCCATCCAATTATAAGACATTTGGATGACTAGTGTTTGACCATCCATTGTTTGAATTGCTTATGTTTGGCTATCTTGTGTTCCAACGTCTAGTCAACCAATGTTCAATTCAGACCCCTGTTTGGATGGTTGAAGTTCGGCCATTCATTGTTTGAACGGTTGATGTTCATTCATCTAGTGTTTGGATGTTTCGGTGACTGGTGTTCGACCATCTATTATTTGAACGGCTGATGTTCGACAATCTTGTGTTCTGATTTTTGACCGATCGATGTTTAATTTATGCTTATTTAGATGGCTGGAGTTTAGTCATCTGTTGTTCTAATGGTCAATGTCTGTCCGTTCGGTGTTCGGATGTCTGGCTGGCTGGTAGGGGTGGAAGAAACCGGACCAAACCGTAAATCGAAGTTCGGTTTGGTTTTCGATTTAACTGTTCGGTTTCAATTTTAATTTTTTGATAATTACGATTTTCGATTCGGTTTCCAATTTCTGAAATTAATTTCAGTTTTAAACTGAAAACCGAAATTAATCTGTACATTTTAAATATATATATATATATATAAAAATATACATATTACTTATTCTGTTAATCAGTAGACAGTAATCACCTAAAGCCTAAAGGCAAAACTCAAAAGCAATAAAGATTAAAGCATAACCGGCTAAAGTGCTAAATAACTAAACATTATCTTATATCTGATATCTTTAATTCTTTATTCTTTATGACTTTTTATTTCAGTATCTCTCATCTCTTTATCTGAAATTTTGACCTAGTAGGTAACGAGCGACGGTGACTCTGTCTTTGCGAGTCGACAGTGAGGGCGTGACTTGTGAGTTGTGAGGCTGTGAGCAGTGAGCTGCTGGAGACCTGCAGTGGTTTTGAGTAGGCGAGTGAGGCAAAGATCTACGACGAGAAGAGAGGCAAAGAGCTACGACGAGGAGATAGCTGCTGCGACGACGCGACCTGCGATGATTATAATAGAACTTGAGCTGTGGCACTGTGGCACTGTGGCAGTGGCCTTCATTTTGAGTCTTTGACATTTTCGATTTGGATTTTGGATTGTTTTTAAGTATTTTTCATATTTTGGACTATTTTTAGTGTTTTCCTTATTTAATTATTTGCATTATAGGATATTTGGAATTTTGGATGGTTGATTGGTTGTCTTTAATCTTGATGGAATCATTGGCATTTTTTGCATCTTAGAATTGAAAATTTGAAATAATATGAAGTATTTCAGTATCAACTATCAAGTGACAGGTATTCCATAAAATCGGTTTAAACCGGAAAACCAAAACCAAACCGATTCAAATATTTCAGTTCGGTTCGGTTTTTCTTGCTATTCGGTTCGGTTCGATTTTAGATATTAGACTAAGTTCAGTTTTCATTTTTTCAATTTCGGTCTCAAACCGAACCGAAAAACCATACTTTCACCCCTACTGGCTAGTGCTCAACTGTCCATTGTTCGGACTATTGGATTTTGACCATCTTGCTTTGCCATGCCAATTTTAAGTTGCTTGGAAGTCTCATGAGCTTTTTTTTTCAACTGCCAACCTGATTGGTTAAAGTAGACATTAGGAAAAAAAACCTTGAGTTTTTGAGAATCCTAGAACATGTTATTATTTTAAAAATATAACATTATACAATCAAATAATTCGACTTATTTTCCTAATCCTCTATGTTTTGAAAGTATTACCATTATATGATGTAGATGGGTTTTTTAATGTCAGTGTTACTTTTTGTAGTTACTGAAAAAAGTAATATTAGACGAATATTTACCAACACTATAATATTAATGTATTGACATTGTATTTTTTAACATTATTTGCTCTAGTAATAAATATGGCAAGAGTAATAGGGTTTTGGGATTTAGGTTTATGTTATTAGGAATTAGGTTTATATAGTTTTAGGTTTCAGGCTTTTTAGTTTCAAGGTCTAGCTTTTTAGGGTTATTTACTTGAGTAAGAAATATGACAAGAGTATATATCATTTATTATGTTGTTGTTTGAAACAGTAACATGAACAACTTTGAATGAATTGGCAGAACTTGTCATATTGTTCCATATTCAACACTAATAAGACAAGAAAAACCTGAATGAAAATCATGTACCTAACACTTAAGCTCATTTGCTCCTGATGATGCAGGAATTAGCCCATGGGCCTTCCGTACATCATGGGTAGAGGCCTGCCCTGGGCTAGGCCCCACCTCCATGGACATCCCCCCCCTCACTTGGCCTCGTGGGCTGCCAGGGCCCGTAGGATATACCGTAGGCTGTCGTGAGGAGTATGGCGCTGCTGCGCCTCGAACTCCTTCACCAAGGCATGGGGGAGAGACCCACTACCACCAAGCTCTACCCATGATGTACGGAAGGCCCATGGGCTAATTCCTGCATCATCAAAATTGAGCTTGGTGGTAGTGGGTCTCTCCCCCATGCCTTGGTGAAGGAGTTCGAGGCGCAGCAGCGCCATACTCCTCACGACAGCCTACGGTATATCCTACGGGCCCTGGCAGCCCACGAGGCCAAGTGAGGGGGGGGATGTCCATGGAGGTAGCCCATGTGGCCAAGCCTGATGGGCTATGGAGGTTGGGCTCAGGCTTGCCATGTCAGGCCTCCAACCCAAAAGGTGCCTTTTTGATGATGCAGGAATTAGCCCATGGGCCTTCCGTACATCATGGGTAGAGGCCTGCCCTGGGCTAGGCCCCACCTCCATGGACATCCCCCCCCTCACTTGGCCTCGTGGGCTGCCAGGGCCCGTAGGATATACCGTAGGCTGTCGTGAGGAGTATGGCGCTGCTGCGCCTCGAACTCCTTCACCAAGGCATGGGGGAGAGACCCACTACCACCAAGCTCACGAGCTTGGTGGTAGTGGGTCTCTCCCCCATGCCTTGGTGAAGGAGTTCGAGGCGCAGCAGCGCCATACTCCTCACGACAGCCTACGGTATATCCTACGGGCCCTGGCAGCCCACGAGGCCAAGTGAGGGGGGGGATGTCCATGGAGGTGGGGCCTAGCCCAGGGCAGGCCTCTACCCATGATGTACGGAAGGCCCATGGGCTAATTCCTGCATCATCAGCTCCAGTATGAAATATGGGAAGAGTATTCTTTATTATGTTACTAGTTCAAACAATAACTTGACTAAATAAACATGTGTGAATGATTTCATAGAACTTGACAGATTGTTTCCAAATTCAACACTCACAAGAATCAAGAAATTCCTAAACAAAAATTAGGTATCCAACATATACACTAAATGAAAGCAAGAAAGTATAAAAACGACAGATCTAAAGGTTTTTAAGCTTTAAATTAGGAAAAAAATCTTGAGAGAGAAAGAAGAAGAAATCACTTGTATAGATATTTTACAAATCCAACAAAGATGAAGAAGAAAGGAGAATAAAAAGAATATGTAGAAAAAGGAAAAGAAGAAGAAGGAGAAGCAAAAGAAGAAGTACAAGGAGGAGGAGGAGGAGGAGGAGGAGAAGTAGAAAGAGGAGGAGGAGAATAAGAGGAGAAGGAGACAAACAACAACAAGAAGAACAAGAACAAGAAGAAAAAGAGGTGGACGGGTAGAAGAAGAAGCAGAAGGAGGAGGAGGAGGTGGAGCAGAAGAAGAAGAAGAAGCAGTTACATTACTCATTATTTCTAGTTCTTTCGATGCTTATCTTTCTTACTGGAATGAATAATTTAGTATGGCTATATGTTAGTTGGGTTTTTTTATTTGTGACTTCAATTTCAATGATGAGTGTTTGTTTTATTTTATTTTTTGGAAAAAAATTGGTTAGGGCTATTGTCTATATGCATGACCATAAAAGTAGCAAGTCGCAAATCTATCATTAGAAATCTAAAGTCCATGCAAAGGGGAGCTTCTTGTGGGAAGTTGGCGGTCCTTTTCCATAGTCGTGCGAGTCATTGTGGTTTTGAGTGCTTCGGTGGCAGTTGATTGTTCTGTGCACATTTTGGAGTGGCTCTAGCAAAATCTTGATCATTGTTCAATGTTCATGTATATTCGAATAGCTTTTACTCTCACTAGATGTCCTGATTGCCATTTCTACACGTTTCATTTCAGCTACTGTTGTCCTTGGTTTATGAAGGAAATAACTTCATTTCTTGCTCTATTTATCGCTGATTTTGATTGATTTATCATATGCTTTGTTCTATGTTGTCTTTGCGTGATTGGGTGTTTAAGCTGTTCGTGTAAATGTCGAATTACACCGAGTGATTGGGGTGGTTTAGGTTTCTCTATATATTGGGGGCTTTTCTTTGTGGTGTACTGCAACTTTATTTCCCCAACCTTCTCTATTGATTGAAACATACAGCTGCTTCACTTGGACTAGGTGGTCCATTTTCAATGTGGTGAGAGTTTTTTTTTTGCTCTGCTTTTTCTAGCTAGTGTCACACCTCTAAATCGATCCAATTCTCCCCTCTCTGGTTGTTCCTGTTTGCTTTTTCGTTGAAATTGATGGATGTACCAAGTCATTAGGTATGGTTAGATGGTAGGGTAGGGTAAAGTCAATGGTGTCAGTTACAATTTCCAATACATGCAAAATAAACTATGTGATGATTAATTTCTGATAAAGGTGAAACAGTGAAATGGTACATATGAATTTAATAGAATCGGAATATTTTTCATGAATTCTGAATGGAAATAAAAGTTATGGGAGTAGTAATTATTGGAATTACAATTATAACGAAATTAATGTGAATTTTAGAAGTAAAAGATTTAACAAATAAATTAATGGTAGGACGAAAATTATATAAGGGAGGAGACTATAGCTATCGAGTTCGTAAATAGCTTGTGAGATAGAGAAAAGTGCCATGTGAGGTAGTAATACGATTCTCGATGAGGGAAATGATAAGGTTATTTAGGATTCTGGGCATTACAAGTATGGGAATCGCCTGTATTTAAATGTGATAAATTAATTAGAGATTTTAAAAGTTAGACTAATATTATAGAATTTTAAGTGAGAAACGGGTCATATACATCATAGGGATAAATAAGGATTAAGGGAATGCATAAAGAACAAAAATGTCAAAACACTTAAGAAATAAAGTAATATAAAACTACACGAGAATCGAGAACCCTAGGGGAGAGATGGCAAAGCAGAGGCATATAGGCGGCAATGGAAAGCATTTCGCTGGTGAAGGTGATGGTAGTAGAAACTGTTGGCACGGGAAGGACTGTGAAGTCGAGGTGAACTTGACGGTACCAGTTTCGAATCAATTGGAGAATTATATGGCCATCTAAGGAGAAGAAGCCACGATGCCGCAATCACTACAAGAATTTCACATTTTATCGACGAATTTTTTCATCGATAATCCAAGAAAATCCGTTGGTAATCAATAAAAGCTTCACCTTTCAAGACGAGCACATTATGCATTTAAAGAGGACACCATTATGAAGCCTCATCAATAACATCATCAGGAACAAGCTTGATAAGCGTAAATGCAGGAAGAGCGATGATGATATTGCAGATTTAATCTCCTGCTTCCAACAAGAATAAAAGACAATCCATATCTAAAATGCGGAGCTGGGCATAACAAGCAACGACTTACGGTTAATATTTGGGATTACGGATGGAGGTGTCAAGATTGATCTGGGGAAAGGGCCAAGAAATGTTCATCCAAATTTGTTGGAAGAAGATTCTCAGAATGCAAAAAGACGACGAAAAAGATAATTTATGCAGCAATAAAGAGTGTGATTGTGGGAGGAGAAGGAAATGACATTGTGGATGTTGCTCGTTTGCTGACTCTACTACTCATGGTTTGATCTTTGTCCCCAACAAAACACAATCATCGAGATGGGGCTATGTGCAATATGTGGAAGATATATCAAGAATGAAGTGTTACAACCGGTTTGAACACATCCATGAATCCTTGCATACTTCTCTATGTGCGAAAACACAAAATCCATGGGATTTCACCCGTTGTGTTATGGCCATACCAGTAAGTTAAGCTCACTATTTCACTTTTACTATTTATATTACTATATCTGTGTACCTTGCATCAAATATATAATATCATCAAAAATTTAACTAATCAATGATTTTCCAATGCATTGACATAGTATTGGTATTGCAAAAATGTGGGAATTATTTAGCCTCTGAATGATGTAGCATCCCCTCGATGTCTAAGGTGGGATCTGTAGAGACTATAGAGTGCGCTAAAAGAAAATGCCTGAAAGGGAGATGCCCTATCAATTGTGTCATTTATATGACCCATAGACATAGAAGGGATAAAAGAAGATGATACAAAAGGATGGCAAAAGCATGCTGGAGAAATAGCTGAAGTTGATTCTGTTGGAGTGTGTCAAGTAAGACAAGTACAAGAGAGAGATAAAGTCATGAGATAACTGGGGACAGAAGTGTCCCCTACAGGTAGAAGCCAAGGACAATCAGATGAACTGGGGATAGAAGATACACCAGCAGGAGGACAATCAGATGTTGTAGAAGAAGCTGTTATTATTGATTCTGTAAGATTGCGTGAAAGAAGAGAAGTCCAAGAGAGAGAAGATGGAGTCAAGAGAGAATTGGGGACAAAAGTGTCCCCTGCATGTGGAGGGCAAGGAGATGTAGGAGAAAGATCTGAGGACCATGCAAGAGTTTCTGGTGCAGAGAAGGAAGATGTTGACATTACATCTGAATGGGTGACGGAGACTGAAAGAAGAGTAGCCAGAAACTTATACAATGAACGGGGCATAGAAGATACACCAGCAGGAAGACAATCAGATGTTGTAGAAACAGCTATTATTATTGATTATGTTGGATTGTGTGAAAGAAGAGAAGTCTAAGAGAGAGAAGATGGAGTCGTGAGAGAATTAGGGACAAAAGTGTCCCCTGCAGGTGGAAGCCAAGGAGATGTAGGAGAAAGATCTGAGGAACATGCGAGAGTTTCTAGTGCAGAGAGGGAAGATGTTGACATTACATCTGAAAGGGCGGCGGAGAGTGAAAGAAGAGGAGAAGCCAGAAACTTATACAATGAATTAGTGATATAAGATACACCGACATGAGGACAATCAGATGTTGTAAAAACAACTGTTATTATTAATTCTGTTGGATTGCGTGAAAGAAGAGAAGTCCAAGAGAAAGAAGATGGAGTCATGAGAGAATTGGGGACAGAAGAACCCCCTGCAGAAGGAGGGCAAGAAAATGTACGAGTTGATTCAATAGTTTCCGATATTTTCCTTAAATTGTTCGAGGTTGCCCAAACAGTTCATGGTTGGGCCAACACAAAGACTGCAATGCCCAACGAAAATGCCAATACACAATTGAAGCTAGAGGAATTGGAGCTGCAACTAAAAGCCACACGAGCCAAATTGGCTGATTTAGAGAAACAACTTGCTCAAGCGCTCTCAAATGTTAAAGAGAAGGAAAAAGAGAATGAGGATTTGCTGAACAAACTTCAAGTAACCTTGAAGCTGAGTATGGATAGACTTTACGAAAGCACATTTGCCAAGGCTCTTTCGAGGAAGTTGACAAAGGATCTTGAAGATGTAGAAGCACGCATTAAAGAGCGTGAGATACAAAATGCTCATTTACTTGAACAACAGACCCACCTGCGAGTAGAAAAAATCATGCATCAAGATCCATCTCCTTAGCCAACAAAGCAGCCAGTTATTGATGTGCAAAGACTAATGGTGACAAGACTAAAAACAAAACCAAGGAAACCTTTCATTGATCTAGACTTCACATACCTTGGTCCAAAGAAGAAGCCAGAATCATCTAATCAAACAGCCAATAAAGTCGCCACACATGAAGTAGTTGGCATAATGAAACAGCTATTGGAAAAAAGGCCTTCTTTCTTCAAAGTGGAACACGTTAGAATACCTTGGTGCACCACTGAGGAAGAAGTTGAAGGCAATGGAACAGAAATTATCCACATCATAAGTATGGTGAAACATAGGACATTGTTACTGGTTGACAACTTATTGAATTTCTAGTAACTCTTAATGTCATTGCATTGGTCCACAGAGATTCTATTTATATTGCCTCAAGCTACGAAAATGTTGTGTTCTTAGCAGACGTGTACAAAATCCTTGGAGACTCGATGGCAACAAGTCCTGTGAGCTACCAACTTCTAGTAATAGTAGCGCATATAGATTGATAATATAAGATGAGTCCACCCCAGTATTACTAATAGCTTTTGTTTAAAAAACCTATGTAGATCATTAATGCGCACGGGTATGTGTTGCACACTGCGGCATACTAAAATGCTGCACGAAGATACGAGCATTCATTTCTAATTTTCAATTCTGTGTGTTGGGTTAGTGTATTATTATTTGCATGAAACTATAATGTTATGCATTCCAACGGTTTGCTCTATTACTCTGTCATAATAGTTTCGTCAAATCTGATGATAAGATTGAGGAGCGCAGGATTTATTTGGATGAGCCGCCAGAGAAGATAGTCCATGATCATCGCAAATTTATGTTGTTTCCTTTGCACTCTAGTGGCCAGTTGGATATCGTTCCAAATCACTGGACATTGCTTATCTTCCATGGCCAGCATCACGAATGGACCTTCTATAGTTCCAACCTGTATCTAGATGGAAGCGCAGACTGTTACATGGAAGACGCCAAACTAGTAGAAAGTCTCCTAATCTTGAATAAAATTCCCTAACATCGTAAGGTTTCCATTTCTCAAACTATAACATTACAGTCCTAGATTATCTTGAACAGTAGTGTATATATAACATTCATATAATAATCTCCTGATATATATTTTTTGTTCCTTAATGATACGTGAAAGGATTATGTCGAGAACAAACAAAAGGAGTACAGTATAAAGTCACACATATTTATAGACAAATAGTTCAGCATATATGAATTCACGTATCCTCTATTTGCTACTACAAACTATCCACGACAAGATACGGCAGTGTAGATTGCAATTACCATGTTTACCACATCATGGACAGAATATGTTGAAGACGGCAGATTGAGAAGACGATGTCACTAAAAGATATTATGAAGTTCAAGTGTAAAATGGTAGTGAATTTTATCAAGGATTACAAATTATAATAGAACTCAAATTGACCACCTGGGAACACGATTATATGTAATGTTTTTAAGTGTATATATCAAGTTGTTGCTAGTGTTACGTTTTGAAGTTATCATGTGTTAGTGTTGCTCCTTCAGTTATAGCAACTGTTAAACTATGTTACTGTTCCAGGTAGATGTACTGCTTCATTTTAAAAAAAAAACATAAAATTTATTAGTAAACTCACACACCCAATCACGCACACTATATATTCTAAATGAGAATCGAACCCAAATATCATTGTATTTAGGCGGTGTGGCCAGCATTGTGCTACTTCCCAACTCTTAAGGACTAATGCTTCAGTTATGTCATGTAATGTCCCTATTTAATATAGTGTTACTGCTCGAGTGTGGTGACCATTGAAGTTTACTGATGCTCATGTAGGATACGTGCAGCTTAATTGGCATGTCTGTGTACTCATGTAGGGTACATACAGGTTACATGATAGCTTTGTTTGAACTTCAACTTTGTACTATATAAGGGAATTATGAGGTATTACTTTTACACCTTTCTAGTTGGCAATTAAGCTGATAGGGATGAGTCCTTAATTACTAACTCTATATTTGGGTAATTATGTGTGATATGTTTGCTAATTAATTGCATGTGTGTGACTGCATGTAGCATTCATGTAGGCTGCCTTAAGCTCATGTAGCATCCATGTAGCCTACCTCATAAATCACTTTTTGCATGTTTCCCATGTGGCAGTTTTAAATGAGGCGGTCCATTTATCGCCTCAGGTTTCTGCATGCTGTGTTAATAGGCAAACCAATTTGTTTGGCTACAACAATTTTTCGAAGAATGATTCAAGCTAAGTTTGAGAAGGCCACCCATTATGGCCTTCCCTTTGGCGTTCTGATTTCTAATTTTCTGGCTACCTCTAAAATCCAATTCTTTGGTGTTCACATTCCTGCTGATCCATCCATTAGTGCTAAGACTGTCTCCAGAAGTGTGCTCCAAAAGCTAGTTCTTAGACCTCACCCACGTGTTACAGAAGTGAATCCTCTTGAGGGAAAGATTCAAACTGATCCTACATTACCCCCTTCAGCCTCATCTCATCAGGGTGAAACTATGGCACTTATATAGACATCCAACACTGGGTTTAAACATTCCACGTGTCAAAGTCAGGCCTTTGATAGTTATTTTCACTTCTAGCTAGAACGTGATTTTTAATAACTAAATCAACAATAAACAACTCCATAACTGGCCATAACTGCTCCAATAATCACACTCATCTTCCCAAACAGAATGGTTATGGAAAACATAACTTAGCCTGTCGAAATTAGTCTTAACGAACATACACACAATCTTTTTGGGAATTTGATGGGTCATGAACAACGCAATAACTGGCGGGCAATAACTGCCCCATTTACAACCAGTACGCTCACTTTTCTTGGAAATGGATGGGTTGTGAATGACTCAATAAACCTATTTAAACATAGGTTTTGGTGGAGAATCTGTTGCCATTGGGGTATGTCAAAATTATTTTTCTTCGTTGCCTCCGTTGGTGTGACACTCTCTGTTTTTGTCGAGTGTTACTATGGCGGAAGTCTATGACATATACGGCTATTGGTGATCGAGCATCGCTTCAAATCTGCTTTCGACCAATTTAAACTATGCATCTTCGTTGACATTGGAGCAACTAACAAAGATACAACAAGATTATGACTTTCCACCATTTCATGGTGAAACTGTGCCGGACCGTGTGGGACTTCCAAGCGAAGTAAAAAGGGTGGATTGGGATGTCTGTGAATAGATTCCTTGCTATGAATCCTGGTTCCAGCCCGGTTTGAGGTTTCCTCTGCCGGAGTTGATGGCGGCGCTGCTTCGTTACTATGAAATTGCTCCTACTCAGCTGATGGCGAACACAATTAGGCTACTGTTGGCTTTGGAGTGTCTTATTGGGACATGGAACCTGGACTTTTATCTCCATGACTTGCTGGCTCATTATACATTGAGAGAACATGTTGTGGAGAAGGGTAGATACGAGCTTGTCATCTTCAAGGGCGGTAAACCTTTGATTGTTCATCTTTTGGAGGACAATCACGGTTGGGAGAGATCATACTTCTTTGCTCGGGATAAAATTATTTTCAAATGACCTAGCAAGGTTCCTAAGGCATGGAGGGAAGCAAGTAACGCTATTTCTTTGTTCTTTTGTATAAAATTAGTTTACTTAGTGTCTGACATTTTAAATATTTTCATATAGGTCATCTTTCTTCTTTGGACAGACAAATTAGTGAGGTCTCAATGTTGAATATAGGTAGGGTCATGGAAATTCCTAAGTCTGAGAGGGATTGGAAGGTGATCATGACTCCGAACAATCTCCGTCAGTCTGGTCTTTGGAATGACATGGATGAGCCAGTCTTTGGAATGACTTGGACTAAAACAGTAAAGCAAGGAGCATTTGCTTCAAAAGGTGATGTTGCAAGCTCTACCAACATGCCTATTGTTGATCTGGTTGGTAAGAGATTGCGATCAGAGGCTGAGATGATGGAAAGTGTCAAGAAGAGTGGGTTGGAGTCTCATTTTGTTGCTCATACTGGGGAGAGTGAGCTAGAATTTCCATAACTACTTGCATCAAATGAAGAGATGACTCGCAAGTTAATGGAGGCCTTGGCACGAGTTGAAAGCCTAGAGAATAAGCTCTCTGAGAAACCATCCATAACTGAAGGGCCTAAACAACAAAAATAATAATTTGTTGTACTATTTTATTTTTGGTGACTTGGTGTTACGTTGTTTTCACTCTAAACTACATCCTCCTTGCGACAATTACACTTTTTCATTGTGTTACTATTTCACTTAATGCTACTGTTTCAGATCTTAGTTTTCGTTGGTTTAGGCATTGATGAAAGTGTTAATGTCTCAGTATTTTTCGAACATTAATGTCCTTCCAAAAATACATCATAAATGAAATAGTGTTATAATGTTATCAATACATTTATATTGCAAAAGGTAGACCGAAGATCGAAATCTGAATTCTTTCTAACCTCCCATTGTGGCTTGGAACTTGGGATGAGGAGTCCACTTCTTTGATGTCTTAAGCACATTCACCTTATTGTGCCATGCGTATGCGCAATCATATACATATGTACGAATAATGTTAGAGCAATGGTAGATCAACCCCATAAGGATTTTTGTCCTTGTTTCGGAGCGAACAGTCTACAAAATTGTCATGGCTGGTCAATAAATTTAGTTTGAACATCGATAATAATGATAATATGTAATATCATTCAATGCATACTGACACATTTTTCCCAAGATCGGGTTCTTCCTCTCAAGATTCGCATGACAAATACGCCTGATTCGTCACTGCAAGAAATAAGTTGATGTTGTTAGTTAACTTTGTCAAATTTTCTACAAATTTCAAAAAAACTGTAAAAATACAAAGGAATGGGCAACAATAAATTTTAACCTGAAGAAAATCTGCAGAACAATTGGGATGTGAATGCTGAAAGATGCTATTGGCCCTCCTTTCTCAATCAACGGATTTTTAGGTATCTCTGAGTCTTCAAACATGACGTCACAAAATCCAATGTACACAATAATAGGTTGTTGTGGTGCATTTACAGTAATCAGTTGGGATACAACTAAATTAATACGCACCTTTGTTCACAAGTAGACTTACAATAGCTTATCAAAATAAATAAAAAATAGTGGACTTACAACAACTTCAATATCTAATTTTCTCTTCAAATCGGAGTCCGTATTGGACATTGCATCGAAGATGTATTCCCTCTTCAGCTTTAGATCAATCATTATAATATACCAAAGCTCACCATCACGCATGGGAATGTACATCTACATATAATGTTTTTAACACTTAAGGATTAACAGTCGTAGATGGATAAAAATAAACGGAAAGAAGCAATAACAATAAGCTACATGGTTTGCTACTGTTTTTGGGAAGCATCTTACGAATGAGCAATTTGATGGTTTAAAATATTCTTTAAGATATGGCATCCCCATTTCTTCAAAGCGGACTTGGTCCATTGCTGCTTGTGGAGTTCCATTCAGTATTGATTCCTGCAACCAGCGTCGAATTATTTCAGGTTAGTATGCAACTCTACATTGGACTCTCGTTAAGTTAAAAATAGCAACACAGTAATTCCTATTACTCATTGCAAATGAAGAGAACATGTTGCACCATCCATCTGCTACTTTTCTACCCAGCCACAAGTTGTCCGTATGATACAACATGGATGCCATGTCCACAACCTACAGGTAGCCATCAATAGTCACATCTTTTACATATTATCCTTAACTATACTTATAGAAACAACGGAACTATGCAATTAGAAGGAATTAAAAGTTGTACATATTATTACTGGCCTGCTTATTAATGGCCCTTCTTCAGCCAAGCATGCCAGCTCGGAATGCTTCAAGAACCGCGAACCAAGATCCACCAGTATTTGGCTAATAAAACACGGTTCATAATTTACATAAGCATGACTATACCATTTGTCAAAGGAATCAGATGCAAGTTCAAGTTCACTAAAATTCACTCAGGGTTTAAACCCCTATTGAACACATACATCTGCGTAATAGACTCCCTCTCATGTCCAGTGGGTTCATATAAAAGGCTATTTGTGAGGATAAGCTGCAAATTGTTGAACTTATGAACATTAATTTTCATTTCTAAGCAGCTTTAAGTGTTCCATAAGTACTTACCCATGGGTTTTTCCCTAATAGAACGACTTGGTTTAGGCAATTTTTCTTTCTCCTTGGAGAAAGTCGTCCTCTTTACGGGCATACGACCCATTGAAAATTCCACATTTGCACCCTCTTCGGAATCTGTTACCTGCACCTGAAAGTGGCAGACATTCGGATTCAGTATGTCATCCTTACAACTGTAAATATGCGATTAATACCATAGAATCAGCACAAAATAGTATGCGTTCTTTTGTTACCTGATTCAGAATGGTTATTTTTGGTTGTTTAGGATCAGGTGAGCTCTCCACCATCTCATTCCCTAAGCAAAATTTCTCTTTACCTTTGTTACCTTTGACTATCATCCCTTCCCCTTCGTTTTCACTCTCTACCGATATCCCTAAAAGTTTCATGGCCAAAACTTGCAAAGGATTAGTTTTAGCCACATCTTCTTCCATTTTTGTCTACCATTTCATGCAGTAAACGTTTCCTTGTTACACTGTTGCATTGTCTGTCCATCTTGCTTCTTCTTTATCGGGTACAAACTATCGTATGTCTGTATGTTTGTTGGGAAGAGGTTGAGAGGAGTTCAGAGAGGAGGGAGAAAGAGAGAGAGAGAGAGAGATGGTCGGGCTATTAAGAATTCTAATGAGAATAATAAGGCAAATATTCGATTTCTACTTCTCGTTGTCGTTCCCCAAGCATTGTCAAAAAAATTAAATTAAGTAAATGTGAACAAAAAAAATAATTTCATTCATTACATGTGATTGCATTTTGCATCAGTAGCTTCGTACACATCACATCACCATTGCATTTGCTTGGCACCAAATTGTAAAAGAATTCATTGTATATTTCTTAAATGTTATTTAGTAACTCAGTTAGTCTTACTGTTCCACCTTATTTGGTAAGTCTTACTATTCCAGTTGACAGTTACTGTTAGTCTGTCACTGTTCCATTTTGCATCATTAGCTTTGTACACATATCACACCTCCACTGCATTGCATATTTATTAAACATTATTCACTTGGTGTTACTATTCCATGTTGACAATTACTCTTAGCCTCTCAATTGCAAATTTTACTGTCTTTCTTCGTTTTTGTTTCAAGTATGGTCTTCAAGTACCCATATTGCAAAAATTCATATGAGTATTACAATAAAAGTTGTCCATGACATAAAATCCTAAATATAGTTGTAGTGCACAAGGCGCCATACAATCCATGAACAAATTATATTAAAGTTCGATAGATTACAGACATTGTCAGTCAGTCATCATCAATGACCATGACACTCATCAAAAAAGAAGGAGGGTAATATTGCCAATCCAGTAGCAGGATCATCTTTTGGCTTCTCCTCACCAGACTGACATACACTCCTGCTATTATACTCAAAAGCTCTATCAAAGAAATCACGATAGAGTGCATTCTACTTGTGTAGTACCATTTTCGTAAGGACCTTAGGTCTTGAGGGCAGCTCAATTGTTTCCCATTGTTACAGTTTCAACTACTTTAGGCTATATGGTTATTGTTCTATGAACCACCACAAATAATGGATGAGCCAGAGAATCGGGACTTACGTTGTTGGCCAAGTTTATCTGCCTATTACCCATCACGCTTAATGAATAGAGGCCAGAGTCTTCCCTGCAACAAGAAACAATAATTACATGCTATAATATATTTTCATTAGAGTTAGAATTTTTTAGATGAAGATGTGTGATCAATGTATAATTTTTCTCGTAGGTCAAGTGACGAGCAATTCACAATTTAAAAGTGCTCAGCTTCAGACTATGCCCAATGGATTGGCTCCCAGTAAAGGAAGAATGTGCATACATTCTGTCCAAATAATCAAGCTACACAAGGGCTCAGTTTAAACAATGGTAACATGTACATAATCACGGACGAGCAGCAGACATGAGCTTACCATAGTCTTAACGTTAACGACACACTTGCTCTCACATTGGCTCTAGTTGGGGTCAAACATATTAACAACCAGATTGACTGCGTCAGTCAGAATAACATACTAGTTGGCTCCATCTAACATTGGTATGCAAATCTACACCACAGCAAGTGAGATCAATAATTTGGCCAAATATAGTTCTCCAACAAAAAAGTGTACATTTTGCCAAATTTAGAACTACTGTGTTGCAATCGTAGAGTGAAGTAAATCGAGATTCTCTTTCCCTTAACTGCAAGATCATCGACATTTGTTACACCTTCAAGGATTGAACTCTGCATCATTATCATTATTGCAATCATACATATGAAATATATGATATCTTTTGACATAATACAACACATTCCAATAAGTGGTTACAATAGAACACATATGGAAAAGGCAACTGGCATAGATACCCAACCCTGATGTAAGACAATTGGCGTTTGCATTCAAGGTATATTTTGATTGGAAAGAGACTGAATTGGAAAAGAATAAGTTTAATGTTGCACTGATGTAGGACAAGTGGCATTTTCATTCAAGGTATATTTTGATTGGAAAGAGACTGAATTGGAAAGGAATAAGTTTAATATTGCAGCTACGAAGAAACGACATTATCTTTTGATTCAATTATCCCTTTCCTTATTATAATATGTTTCCAAGGACTGCTTTAAGAGATCTAAAGGAAAAATGAGCCTTTCCCAGTTGAGTTTCTTTGGAACACGTTTTCATAACTGGTTAAAAGACTTGCGGTTTAATTAATATTTTTAGTATGTTTTTAATTAAGTTTCCTAGTTTGTTTAGAATTTCTAATTCTAATTCAGTTAGGGTTTCTTCCGTGTTTTAGCTATAAATAAGTCTTCCAAAGACCATTGTAAGGACTTCAATTTTATTCAGTTTATGAAAACCTTTGGTTTTGAACCAATTTTGCTTGGTGGATTCCAAGTTGTTCTTAAGGTTTTACGCTTGTAATTCCTTTCATCGTTTCATGCTGCGTCAATTGGTATCAGAGCGAAGGGTTTCTCCCTACTCGACATCATTGATTTTGTTCTATGGCTCGTGAAGATGTCCCTAATGTTCGTGCACAACTTGCTACCCAGAATGAACGGATGGATAATCTGAGTGCTCAGTTGGATGAGATTGGAGAGATATTGCGAGATCTTAACCCTAACAACCATGCGGCTAATCGTAGGGCTGTCAACCAGGGCGAATTGCGACAAAACAGGGTTCGACTTCAAGACCGAATTCCAGATTCGGATAGTGATTCAGATTCAGATGAAGTGATTGACGAACAGACCCAGGTCAATAACTGAAATTGTGATTTTCGTCTCAAGGCAGATATTCCATCGTTTGCAGGAAATCTTAACGTTGAAGGTATCTTAGACTGGATTATGGAGGTGGAGAGATTTTTCGATGTTATGGAGATACAAGAGTCCAAGAAGGTCAAGATGGTGGCCTATCGTCTCAAGGCTACTGTGGCAGTTTGGTGGGATCAGTTGCAGGCTACACGGCAGAGGCAAGGAAGGCACAAAATCATATCTTGGCGGAGGAGGAAACAGATGTTGATGGGATGTTTTCTTCCTAAATATTATGAGCAGATGTTGTATCGGTTGTATATTAACTGTGTGCAAGGAAACCGTTCGATTACAGACTATACGGATGAATTTATGCGGTTGTGTGAACGTTGTCAGTTGGTTGAGACTGAAAATCAGAAGGTAGCCAGGTATGTTACGTGATTGAAGCAGACGGTTCAAGACAAAATTGGGCTGCAGAAATTATGGAGTCTATAGGAGGCGATAAACATCGCGTTGAAAGCAGAACAAATGGACAAGGAGAAATGACAGATCTCCTACAGGAGAGGAGTCGTCGAACAAACTGAGCAAACAAGCCAATTTTCATCAGCAAAGGGACATTCTGTGACTTGAATTCAAATGGAGTTAAATATGGGGAAGGTAGCAGCAAAACGCCTTATCAGACGTACTGCGATATAAAGGTACATCCCATAATCAGCCCCAGAAGGAAAATCCATCTACCAAACCTACTGGGATTATCTGTTTCAGATGTAGCAAATCGGGTCATCGATCAAATGTCTGTCTAGAGCGAAAACAAGCAAATCTGATTGTTGTTGAGGGTGATGATGAGGTAGACCAGGATGCCGTAATGGAAGAGGAGGATTATGATGCTGTTGAATTTTCCGTTGAGGAGGGTGGAGATCGACTTAATTTGGTGTTACAGCGCCTCCTACTATCGCCAAGGGAAGAGGGACAGCGAATGAACATTTTTTGTTCCCTTTGTTCAATTAATGGCAAGGTCTGTGAAGTTATTTTTTACAGTGGCAGCTGTGTTAATTTTGTATCCATGGCAGTGGTAGAGGCTTTGAAATTACCAGTCAGTCCTCATGGAAACCCTTACTCTCTTGGCTGGGTAAAGAAAGGGTCTTCCGTCCGCGTGGAAGACACTTGCAAAGTGCCGCTGTCCATCGGTAAACATTATAAAGACAAAGTAGTTTGTGATGTGCTTGACATGGTTGCATGTCATTTATTGCTTGGGTGTCCTTGGCAGTACGATGTAGACTAGACATTGAAGGGCCGGGATAACATTGTACTCTTCACATGGAAGCATAAGAAAATCGCCATGACGCTTATATCTGAAATAAAACCTTCAAGGGTGAAAATGGCTAATTTTCTGACCATGGTTAGTGA
The DNA here is from genome assembly GCA_963580455.1 of Euonymus europaeus. Classification (NCBI taxonomy): domain Eukaryota; kingdom Viridiplantae; phylum Streptophyta; class Magnoliopsida; order Celastrales; family Celastraceae; genus Euonymus; species Euonymus europaeus. The sequence goes on along the minus strand of OY756967.1, from coordinate 15,046,560 downwards.
TGAGAGGGATCTGAATGAGGATATAAGGGAGGAAGCTTCGTTATACCCTGTCATTGTGAAGGGATTGATGACTACAGTAGTCAACGAGGAGGAATTTACTAAGCTTACGTCTAGAATGTCCGAATGTGTGTTCATTGATTTCATTATTCGTAAGGAGTTTCATAGTTAGACTAGAGAGTATGATTTTCTATTGAAACAATTTTTATCTTCGATCAAGAGTTCAAGGAAGCATTGGTTGGTTCTACTTTTGTTTGATTCGTTAACGGTGTTCTCCAAGTTAAGGTTGTTTTTCATGCGAATTTACAGGATTCGAGGACGCGTTGTCTCTAACAAAAGGAATTATACCTCGAGGTTGAGTTCTTCTAAAGTGGGGGAGACTGATGTAGGACAAATGGCGTTTGCATTCAAGGTATATTTTGATTGGACAGAGACTAAATTGGAAAAGAATAAGTTTAATATTGCACCTAGGAAGAAACAGCCTTATCTTTTGATTCAGTTATCTGTTTCCTTATTATAATATGTTTCCAAGGACTGTTTTAAGAGATATAAAGGGAGTTTACGGAATTTCCAGATGAATTTCTTTGGAACACGTTTTTCATAGCTCGTTAAAAGACCAGCGGGTTTAATTAATATTTTTAGTATGTTTTTAATTAAGTTTCCTAGTTTGTTTAGAATTTCTAATTCTAATTTAGTTAGGGTTTCTTCCGTGTTTTAGATATAAATAAGTCTTCTAAAGACCATTGTAAGGACTTCAATTTTATTCAGTTTATGAAAACCTATGGTTTTGAACCAATTTTGCTTGGTGGATTCCAAGTTGTTCTTAAGGTTTTACGCTTGTAATTCCTTTCATCGTTTCGTGCTGCATCAAACCCTCTGCAGCTTACGAAGCATACAACCAACTCGCAACATCCATGACCTTAATTGAAGGAGTTCCAAATTAACAAGAAGAAACATGCTAATGTCTATTAGTCTTACTGACCACAAAATAATAGTTAAAGTTACTGACCTACTCTGAGATGTCTTCACTATCCTCCAAACAACCAAAAGCGCTCATGGTTAGCACATGAGAAGGCGTTTCAACCATTACTTCCCAGCACATTAAGAAACATAGCATTAAAACCTTGGCCAAACCACGAAATAGTAACCTTTAAGGAAGGCTATTGTTTTATATAATGTCCATAGTTCAGTCCATGTTCAGATTCAGATTCTCTCCGTGCCTCTCTTGTTTTAAGTATTTTCAAGACTTTGTTTCATGCACTTGTAGCAAAACAAATAACATATACCTTGTGATGAGGGTTAATGTTAATGTTCCATAGAAAATCCATTTTAAAGGGGTTTCAGATTCATAAATGCTGGAGGCAATACATACATGTGAAAGGCTCCTTACACACTACAGAACTCACCCCGGATAGAGTTTTTTGCTGAAAATGTATCTTTGTGTCATGAATTCCATCTCGCTTTTGTTGTGGTAAGAAGAACTCTCTCTTAGGAACTGCTGCATTACCAATGGAATGATTGCAAAGTATCACAATCAAAGACAACACTGTGCATTTATAAACTAGACCAAAACATTACAATTAGAACAGTTACCCATGGATCTATATCATCAGTCTCATCTCAGCTGTTAATAGGATGCACAAAGGTCACAGAATCTTGCTTAGGCTATGCATCCTTGCTGTACAGCTTCTGTCATATAACATCGCACATTGAACAGTACTCAGATTTGTACTACACTGAGGCATTTGCTTCCAATTTAGTGGAAAAGTAAATTACCCTCCATGCCATTGGCTGCCAATCTCCGATCGCACATCCTTTACTACCAAGACAGCTGTAAATCTTGAATCTTTTCCGTGAGAACGTCCCTGGTGAGCTGTTTACATGGCTCCCTGAGCATTCCATCTTTCCTTCACGTATTTTCTATTTCAGCGCGTTCAAGATAACCTCCATGTTACCCTTCAGACGCGCAACTTCCCCGTGTAAAATGTCAACTCTTCTACAAAGGCCAGTATCATATTCTTCTTCCATTGGAATGTAAGAAGAAGTTACCGCTACTGTAATGAAAAAGAAAGATAGACGAAGATAATTTGTTTCAATTTTAAAATTGTGTAAACAAACATTTTTAGGTTGGAGGGGAGAGGATAATATCTTATTAGAAAGTGAAAATGATCATCATCTAGCGTGTCAACCACGACAATTGCAATCTCCATATGTCATTTATTTGAAAAGTCAATAGAAGTATGCCCAAGAAAAATATGTCAGGAAATTGTGTTGTAGCATTAGACGCCACTCTTGGAAAAACACGACTGCCCGGGGTCCGCTGTGAATTATTTACCAACAGACACCGTTGTAGTGCATTTTCAGCCATTAAAAATTATACTTTATTATTTAAAAATGCTGAAATTTTTTGGGGATCCACATCCAAGCATTCCGAGCTTATTTTGTGAAGGGATCATTTTTAGATTTTGATCTTGGATCGTGCAAACGTTCGAAAGAGTGCACTTGCACACATAGGGCTCTATTCCGAGCTTCATTAAGGGGGGTTTGGTTAGAAGCACATGCAATCGGTGTCCGATGGCACATAAATTTGGGGATCCACATCCAAGCATTCCGAGCTTATTTTTTTTAGTGACCATTTTTATATTTTGATCTCGGGTCGCAAAAATGTTCGAAAGAGTGCATTTCCACGCATAGGGCACTATTCCGAAATTCATTAGGCGGGTTTGGTTACAAGAACATGTAATCGGTGTCTGATGGCGCTGAAATTTGGTGGGGATCCACATCCAAGCATTTCAAGCTTATTTTGTGAAGGGACCATTTTCAGATTTCAATATCAGGTCACACAAATGTTTGAAAGAGTGCATTTGCACACATAAGGCTCTATTATGAACTTTATTAGTGGGGTTTGGTTACAAGAACATGCAATCGGTGTCTAATGGAACTAAAATTTGGTGGAGATCCACATCGAAGCTTCTCGAGCTTATTTTGTGAAGGGACCAATTTCATATTTCGATCTCAGGTCGGACAAATGTTTGAAAGAGTGCATTTGCACATATAGGGCTCTATTACGAGCTTCATTAGCGGGGTTCGGTTACAAGAATGTGCAATCGGTGTTCGATGGCGCTGAAATTTAATGGCGATCCACATCCAAGCATTTTGAGCTTATTTCGTGAAGGGACTATTTTTGAGCTTTCGATCTCGGGTCGCATAAATGTTCAAAAGAGTGCATTTGCACACATTGGGCTCTATTCTGAGCTTCATTAGAGGGGTTTTGTTAGAAGAACGTGTTGTATGTCCTCATACAACCATTTGAGCATGTTTCGTGAAGGGGCTATTCCATGATTGCTTTCTTCGTGGTTTTAAGGGATAACTGTAGCTCATGCCAATTTTCTATTCACAAAGTTTATGTTGTTTTGTAGACATGAGACAACCTTGGTGGGCTAAATATGTTGTTAATATCGGACATTGCGTTGCAATTCTAAAGTGAATTGTTGTCTTTATCAAGAAACGTCTATCGTATCAATTTTGAAAACCAACAATTTTGGAATGTCACTTTCTCATCTTATTCAAATTTTGTTCCTTTTTTCATATGTTTTGTTTTGACAAACAGTCGTGCTGGTTAATTTGTTGCACATTTTTTTTATGTAAGGATATATAAACCAGAAGTTTGAACCGCGAATCTCAACAATTTGAATTCAAGGAGGAAAATGTGTTTTCGACCTTGAAAAGCAAGAAAGAAATAGTTCCTAGTCCTACCCCGCCTCGTCCCAAGAAAGTAATATACGGAAATGACAAGAGAGAGAGTATCTTAATCCAATCTGGTAGCTAGAACCTAGTCTAATCCAATCTATGTAGCTAGACCGTTCCAAGATCAGGAAAGCCAGACTGCGGTATTCTTCTTCTCCTGCTGAAATGAAATGTGTTGTTGAAAATCCAAAAGAAGAGAGTGAAAGAAACAATTATTGGTCCATGGAAGCATCGAAATCAGAATCAGACGCACAAACGAAAGCAGCAAGAGATCTAAAGGCAGAAGATATAGTGGGTATGTGCTTTGACTCCATTCAAACAACATTTACTTTCTACAATTCATATGCAAGGTTGGAGGGATTTAGCACAAGACTGCATGCGAGCCATATTCGGGAAGTTTAAATTTCAATTAGACTTTTGTCTAGGTGTTGTGAGGGTGTCGAAAGCAGTAGTTGGACAAATGATGAGGGTCTACACGCTCACAAGCTTCTTAAACAGAAGCAGGACACACACTGTGCTCTTTGATTCAAGAGATGGCAAGCTTTCCTGCTTCTTCCAATTTTTTTGAAGAGAATGGGTACCCTTGTCGGCACTTGCTTCACATAATGATACAGCTAAATATGATGGAGATTCCACCTTGTTTGATATTGAGGCGATGGACTTGGGATGCGAAAGAAATGGCACCGGTAAGTGGACAAAGTCACGTTCCGCCATAACTTGCTATAATGGTACGATATGGGCCGTTATCCTCAATTAGTATTATCGCGTGCCGCTTTGCAAGTCGTTCGGCCACTTGTTTTGACGAGGCAAAGCGAGAGTTGACAGTCATGGCTAACAAGTAAGTATTCATGACTCGTGCAATCAGTTATTGTAATCGTAATTGACCGTGAGTGAATGGTGCTATCATAAACAATGGCTAAAATTCAAAACAAATGTAGGTATCGAGAGCTGATGCAACAAACAACTAAGCCAGCAAACGTAGGTGAATCGGATGGTCTTACAACAATGATAAGAGACCCAGAGGTAACACGTCGTAAATAATGAACAACAGCTACTGCGAGTACCCAAGCTGGAGTAGTGAGAAGGTGCTCTATTTGCAAGACAGGGGGTCATGACCGGAGGAAGTGTGAATTCTATATTAGTGACATGGGTCGATTTCTATATATACCCCTTCAGGTGTACACTTTTATTACCTGCATAATTATACAAGGAGGATTTATGGGAAAAAAATATATATACCAGATCAACCGGGCTCGTGACGTGGCCTGAAATCACACTACCAGTGGACACATAACCCTAGGTCTGTAAGTCTCTAACCTCGCTCTGATACCAAGTTGTCACGCCCCGATCAGCGGAGCGTGAGCTAAACGACAAAAGACACGAATTCGCACTAGACACGACACAAACTGATATAAAATTTCAACAAAAATTTCGGCAGCATCTCCCCATAAGTTGAAGAGTGCCACCCTGCACAAAATATAAAAATACACTTCTATAACCACACCAGCAAACTTCACACCCTCCACACTACAAGCCCCTCAGGGGTTCCGCAACAATTTCATGCATAATATATATGACACAGGAGTCCCGATCAAGCGGAGTTCTCTCCTGGCCCTTCCAAAATTAACCACAACAACATATACGTACAAGTCCTCACCATGACAAAAATGATATCATAAACCAGAAATGAACAACCCTAAACACACTATAACACTCATGCCACCACGTCACGTCCCGCCATGCTGATCTGTTAGACCTGTACTGTAGATGGCTCACCTGAAAGGTTAGGAATAAATAGGGTGAGCCGAATACTCAGTAGGGGTATCGAATAAGAGTAACGAAATAAGGCAGAATTGTAAAAGAATGGAACAAGTGCAACGATATGCAATGTAAACAATGTCTCCGTACTCCCATCTGAACCTCCAAACACCCATCCCATGACTCTGGTAAGGTCGTGGATCGCTCCCACACCTTTACCCTTCACCATATTCACCGGTACCGTAAATCGGCCCGCCCGGTGAATCCATAGAGAAGGTGTAAATCCATCAAATAATTTCCATTTCCCAATTCCATTCCAAACACAATCATAAACCCCAACACACCATTACCTAACATGGAACACTCAAACCCTTGCTTGGTGATCCAACATGCCTCTAATGCACCTTTTAAACAATTGAAATGCAATGTCACGTATTACACATCACATGAGGATTCAGATACGTGTCAATCGAGCTTAACACGTTCAAAGGGTAAATGCAAATTTACATAAATGACATTTCATTTAAAGGAATGGTCAAACAAGAATTATATTAGGGGTTTTGGATCTCTATGGAACAAACGAAAGAGTAGCCCAAGGAATCCATAAAGTTGATTAATATTCGGAAGAGTCGAGAAAGGTTCAAACTTTTATGAACTTGAAAGATGGAATGAAAGAAAGGAAAAAAAAATCCCTACCTCTTTGTCGACAATGTCCACTACTCAATCACCAACGCAAGTACCTTCCAAATAAATTCACTAACCTATTTAATAAAAAAAAATAAACCTCATTAAGTTTCTATAATCATACATGTGTATATGTGTGTATAAACATTACCCCACCCATACCTCAAGAAATTCCATATTCCACATTCACCCATTCTCTCCAACAATTCACATTGCACCACACTATTCAACATCAAATATCATACTCCCACCATTGAATATATATATATATATATGTATATATATGTATATATTTTTTATGCTAACCCAGCCCCCAATTTGTACACTAGTAGACTAAGAAAATATTCCTCACCTTGTGTTTTTTTACCAAAATCAAATTAAAAATCAACTCTAGGCTTGGTTGAGTTCAAATCTTCCATTATATCTAACAGTAGAAACATCATTCAAGCCTAATTTAAGTTACTAGCCAAGGAAATAAATCATTGAATCTGGAACCCCAAAGTTTCATCTACCTCACAAACCTAGCACCCAAAAAAATTTACCTCAATCTATTGAAATTTTGTAACCATATGAAGTAAATATAAAGACTCACCTAGCACCACCCTTGACTGGCCGGAAGTTTCGCCGGAGCTTCGCCAGAATTTGGAATGATTGTCGTGCCCTTGTATGCTCCCAAACCCTTTGGTAAGCACTCAAAGAAAAGTATCAGACTTCACTCTTTCGGGTGAAGTCTGTTACTTTATTTTTATTTTTTTAATTGTTTTGACCAGATTTTGACTGGGATTTTTAATATTGAATTTTATTATATATATATATTTGTTTCTCTTAACGTATAAGTTTATATATTTTTATTATATATATTTGTTTCTATTAATGTATAACTTTATATATTTGAATTTATATATATATATATATATTTTTTTTTTTTTGAAACGGGATTTTACATCTACTAATGCTGATACTGAACGATTGGACGCAGCTGGTAGTTCTGAACCATGGACTGATTATAGTCAGGTTTTTAAACAACACTTAACATTTCCAACATCTATTAAACTGTTCGAGTGCTAAATTTATAATAATACGTGATGGGATAAATTGCTACTGACAACAGGTGGGAGACTGTGATTCAGAATAATCATTGAGGTCATAAAGATGAATCCTTGATGTTTAAACCCATATTTTGATAATTATGTGTAATATGTTTGCTAAATAATTGTGTGTGTGACTGCATGTAGCATTCATGGTGTGACGACCCTGCCCTGCATCGACAGCCTGCAGGCCCGCTAGGCGCCAGCAGTCTCACATTCAGGCTCCATGGGCCCACCCACAACCCATCCCACCAGGTCCACTCGGCCCATAGGCCTCCGCAGAAACTCCTAGCGTAGGTTGTTGGTGCTAGGAGTCGAACTCCTCAACACCCTTTCATAGGCATCCCCCATCACCAACTAAGCCATGAATGTGAGACTACTGGAGCCTAGCCTGTCTGCGGGCTGTCGATGAAGGGCAGGGTCATCACAGAAAACTACCTTTTTAAGAGTTTCCCCAGCCAAGCGTCCAGCATCGCCAGCCCTCAGGCCCGCCCGGCACCACCTCGCCACTGAGTACTTCCCTGGGCCATGACTTAGTTGGTAGCAAGTGAGATTTTGTGCTGCTTGTTAAAGGGAGGTCAAGGGATCGAATCCTTGCTCCAACAACCTACTCCCAAAGAGGGGGGTGATGGGTTGGGCTGCTTGGGCCATGGCCCAGGGAAGTACCCAGTGGCGAGGTGGTGCTGGGCGGGACTGAGGGCTTGCAATGCTGGACACTTGGCTGGGGAAACTCTTAAAAAGGTAGTTTTTTTTTCTGTGACGACCCTGCCCTGCATCGACATCCCGCAGGCCTGCCAGGCTCCAGCAGTCTCACATTCAGGCTCCATGGGCCCCACCCCCAACCCATCCCACGAAGCCCACGGGCTTAGTTGGTGATGGGGGATGCCCATGAAAGAGTGTTGAGGAGTTTGACTCCTAGCACCAACAACCTATGCTAGGAGTTTCTGCGGAGGCCTGTGGGCCTAGTGGGATGGGTTGGGGGTGGGGCCCATGGAGCCTGAATGTGAGACTGCTGGCGCCTGGCGGGTCTGCGGGTTGTCGATGCAAGGCAGGGTCGTCACATATGTAGGCCACCTTAAGCTCATGAAGCCTACCTTAAGCTCATGTAGCGTCCATGTAGCCTACCTCATAAACCAGTTTTTGGATGTTAACTATCATTAGTACTCTTGAAAGTTGAAACCAAGGTCTCTGGTCTCTTTACTGCCTTAGATGTAAAGGTGGAGAGTTTGACAAAAAAGATTCATGATTTGGAGAAGGACAAGTTACTTCTTACTCAAGCTTTGGAGTACAATGAGACCTGTGTGGATGAAGGTGCACGCACAGGTAGCCAAGATATGACTAAACTTTGCAGTCAATATACTCTGCTGAAAATAGAAATTGTGGTCATCAACCAATGCAATCCAGAACCTAGAGTTTGAAAAACTCTCCCTCTCACTCACAGACCCAAACTCTCCCCCTTAATGACTAACTCCCCTTAGTGATAACTATCCAATCACTCAGAACATAGCCTACATTGTAGAACTCATGATTTACCTAGTGAGCAACCAACGACCCCTGCATAAAAACAACAGTGCACAAAAAAATAGCGCACACACAGTCAACTGATTATGAATATATTAGCCAAACTAGACAAGAAAGAGCAGTGCACACATTAGACCATTCCAAGACAAGTTGTTCATAACAAAGAAGCTATTCTAGACAAACACATCAAACAAACAATTTGAACAACCAATTGTTTTAACAAAACAAACAACTGTTCTCAAAATCTCAAAGCTCATCTCTCCCTTTTTGGAAAGCAAGAGTCTAAAAAGGCCTCTAGGGGCGAGGAGGTGATCTACTGGTAGTAGCAGTAATGGCTTGATTGATATTCACTATTTCAGTCTTCACTAATTGATATTGACTTCTCAATTCTGTCATATTTTGACCACGACCACGTGCACCTTCATCAACTTGAGTTTCAATATATTCCAATGCCCATGTAAGAAGTAGCTTATCCTTCTCCAGGTCAGTAACTTTGTCTAATAGAGTAGTCATTTTAGCATCAAAAGTACTACAGGTAGTGGTCATCTTATTGTCCAATGTAGTAAGGGCAATCAGAAGAGGATTCAAATCAACAACAGTCACAGATGGTGAGGTAGAAGTAGACACACCCTCTCCCTGATTATGAGAAGCAGGGTCAAGAACTTTCTCTCCCCGAAGAAGTGAAATTTCCTGAATGTTGGGGTGAGGGTGGAGAACAAGTTTTTGTCTAACTCTTCTACTAATAGTATTAGCACTTATGGAGGGATCAGGAGAAATGTGGTCCAAAGACAATGCAACTTGAGAGGCAACAAGAAAATTGGAGATCAAAACTCCAAAAGGAAGACCATACTATGTAGCTTTATCAAATTTGGCTTGAATAATAAGTCTAAAAATTGGGGTAGCCAGACATGTGGATTTCCCAAAAAAAATGGCATGTAACAGACATAGATGATCCTCATTCAGACCTCCTCTATGTCTAATAGGAAGAATGTTACTGTAGAGAAAGAAATTCAAAGCTCTATATTCTGGTTTCAGTCTATGCTAGGAAACTATCCTTGCACTGGATCAGGGGATCAATCACTTCTCAACAAATCAGTAATCACACTCATCTTCTCATACTAATCAGACTTCTCTAACTCATAAGGTTTAAATGTGGGTTTCTTAACCAATGGAATATTCAATGCTTTAGCAATAACCTTAGGGGACATCAAAAACTCGTGACCTCTCACATTGGTCTGAATTGCAAGGACATCCCTAAACTCCGGTAAAATTCCATCACTAATTCCACAGAAATTACCCCAGAGATATCACACACACTCTCCCACTTCCTGGATTGCATAATCGCTGGAATTTCAGTGTGTTCAAAATCAGACACAATTAAACGACGCTCAGGTATAAAATCCTTACCAGAAAAGAAATCAGTATACTCTTTCTTGGAAGTGGAGGAGTAGGAGTGGCATTAGATGAGGATGAAGAAGACCCATTCAATTCCTCAGTGGCTGTGGTAGGAGGAGAGACTTCAGTATGTTTGCTCCGAGTGCGCTTGCGTGAGAAACTACCTTTAGACTTCTTATACTCAGAAGGGGACACAGGGTCAGTAGTCGAAGTATTAGGAGAAATAGTGAAAGACTTGAAGGATTTGGTTTTGGGTGTCATTGAGGGAAGTAGAATAGAGGTACAGACTATCAATGGAAAAGCCTACTCACGTACGACAAAGATGATGGGTATAAGGTTTTGACCATAGAAGACCATTTCATTTCTAGAAAGAAAGACTAACCGTCCCATAAATATCTTATGTGTCCAACTAATGGAAACAAACGCAACCTCCCACATAAGACTGACACTTGGCCAGCATGCAAAAAGTAGTTGCTGTTGTAGGCTACATAAAGGCTGCATGGCCGTAAGGAAGCCTACATGAATGTTGCATGAACTTATGGTAGCGTACATGAATGCTACAAGCAGTCATACACATATAATTATTTAGCAACTTAATCACACAATTATCAACTTGTGGAGTTAGAAATCAAAGACTTAGCCTTATCAGCTTAATTGCCAAGTATCAAGGTATAAAAATACTACCTCATATTTCCAATAAACATGCTTTATATACTTAGTCAATTGATATCTCAGATCATGAGTGTGTATTTCTCAAGTATACATACTAAGCACCATAAACAAAGCTTGAGTAAAAGTTCTGAATCAATCATCAACACAGGCACAATCATGAGACACCTCTCATCTTTTATCCATATATTTTTTTCTTTTCTTTTCTTCTCCCTTGAGACACACTTCTGGGTTATGGTTGATTGTAGTTGTTGGATGCATATATTATGTTATTGTGAAGAAATGTAGATTATTTTCTTGTGTTTAGAATAGTGTGAATAATGTTTAGCATAGTGTGAATTATGTTTATAAAAGAGTAAAATTATGTTTAAGGATAGTGTGAATATTGTTTAGAATAGTTTAAATTATTCTGTTTAGAATAGTATACATTATGTTTAGAAATAGTGTAAATTCTGTTTAGAATTTTGTTATTGATATTGTGTCCCTGTCCATTTTATTATATTGAAAACATATTATACATTCTTGTATGAATGAAAGAACTGAGCATTTTGATTTAGTATTTTTGAGAGGGAAAAAAATGGCACGCACTACACATATAAAGTTGGGAAAAGCAACGCTATCATAGTCTCAGAGCTCATTTCTAATGCTCAATTAGTCGATAAAGTCATATTACAAAGCTGGAGCATCATAGACATGATATTCAGATGAAGTACCTTACAATGTGCGTTGTCCAACTGAGCCTCTTGAGATTGAAGGAGATGATGATGTTCGTTGTTTCATTTGGTGTAATATGGATAGAAGTATTTCGGCTACATGTCTATGCATATCTTCAAATACTAGAAGAAATAATGATGATTTTGGGGATAATTGCACTATTTTGAACTAGAGAAGGACTGTGTAAACTAAGTAAATTAACCATTCTAAACAAAATAAGTATTATTCTAAACTATATAAATGGAGTACTCTAAACTATAGCACAACTGTTCTAAACATTCTCACATTTATGCTAAAAGTGAACAAATGATGTTAACAACCCTATTGGCTAAGCCAACTCTCAACTGCGATTAGCTTACTATATTTTTTGATGTCATTTGGTTTAATTACCGATAAAGGAAGGTCTAAAGCAAGTAACTCTATGACTCTTATGCAAAAAAACCTGCAGTCTGACCTGAAAATAGAGTAATTAATGTGAATTTCTTGTTAAATAATTTCAAAAGCAATATCACTACAAGAAAAATAGGAATAGATGATAGAGCATTTATGATAGAAATGAGTTGTATCATAAAACAATGATAGATTTGTGATAGAAAAATGATCTATCAGACAATTAATGATAGATGTGTGATGGAATTTTTGTCTATCATGATAAATAGTTGATAGTCTTGTGATATATTTGTGACAGAACTTTTGTCTATCAACAAAATATGATATATTTGTGATAGAAATAATATCTATCACATATTTTTCTGATATAATTTTATTATTAATATTTTATTAAATAAAATGAACGAAAACGGTACGTTTAAAAAAAATTTTAAAAAATAGAGACTGATCTACAAAACGGTGAATTCTCATGTATATATATAACTGTTTTAGAGTTTGTGACCCAAATTCAGTTTGATTTGATTCGAAAAGTTTGCGGTGCGACAAATTTTTGATGAAGATTTTTTAGAATTTTTTTGGGGGTCTGTGATAGGAGCGGAGGGACCGAGCTGATAGGTCCGGAACCTTTTATGATTAGGGTTTCGAGGGTGCAGGGGCAAATATCTATTGTTTCAAAGTGTTATTTATATTTTGGCGTTCATAAAATATTTTGCCATTCCGCCTAGCTATTTCCATCACTTTCAGTCTTTTAGTTACAAAACCCTAGCTAATTAACTAGTCCAGTGTACCCAGATCGACGACTATGTTTCAAAAAAGGCAAAGCTATACTGTCTCGCTCCATCTATACTTGGGCAGAACCGAAGAGAAAAAGGCAAAACTACAACTTTGTGTGTTACTGTACTCCATGGACTAGATCGAGCCATCCTTATCGAGCGTACGCACACCATATGCTCGATTTGGGGAAGAACGGTTCACATTGTCTATCTTTCATCTTCCTACTCCAATAGATTCTCGAACTCGACAGGAAGGCTCTGGTACATCTTCTTGCCTTCTTTCGTGAACAGGAACGTCTTCTTCTCTTGCCTATTCATTTCAAATAGCCACATGATACCAATTTATTTTGCCTTGTCCAAACATGCTCGCTAGGGCTGTGTTTGTACAACTGAAATCGGGTTGCTTTGACAACGCGTATTGCTCGTCAATGTAAGGTATGTTGTGTATGTTCATAGGCATTAGGGTTTTGTACTGGCGAAGACAGGTTTGTTGAGAGCATATACATGTTAATTTACGTTTGTTTTGGTGTTGTTTATAGCTTGTTGAGCCATTGCAATTAGGTATCTGAAGCTGAAAATTGATTTCGTTTCCCAATCAGTTAGACACTTCTTTAAGTATTCTTTGTTTTTTTGTGATTTGTTGGATAATTATGTTACTATGTGATTTGTGAAACTTCTGTGTTTCTTTGAGAAAGATTGGCTATGAAGGTTTCAAGTGCTAGATTTTTTTTCGTTCTATACCCTGAATTAACTACACACTTGATTTTGCCTGTCATGGTTAGTCGCTTTTTAAGAAAAGGAAAGATAATGGTTTAATTTCCTTCAAACTCATCCTCAGTTCTTTGTTTTAGATTGGGTTTTGCGTGGAATGTAAGGGTTCGCATTAGGAATGTGCCCTGTTGGGAACAAAATAAGTGTGAGAGAAATTTTGAACCTTTCTTCTGTTGAGCTATTCTGGCTTTCTCATTGCCTAAAGCAAATTTAAGTTTGATGCTAAATAGCTTATGGCTCTAAAATTCTTGTATTCTTTTGTCTAATTTCCATGGAAATTGGGCTGCTTGATTTATTGGCATTTGGCAAAGATATTTTGTTTACTAATTTTTTTCTTTCTATAAGTAATTACATTACAATTTCCATAATGCTCTTTAAGTTTCATGTCCTTCCTAACAGGACTCAAATCTTTCCCTCCGTAATAAGTGTGGTGTGTTTACCGTTTGTTAGGTTATGCCTCACTATGGAGAGTGCAGTGTTTGGGTGTACCTAACTGAATGAAGATTTGTCTAGCTCTAACTAACTAAATAGCTTATGCTTTTCCACATTTTATCCATTAATCTATTGTGATAATACATTACATCGAACATTTGAATTTTATATTTTGCATCACAAAGTAGGAATGATTGATTGATTGTCCATTTAATAGATAATGTTTGTCTTTTCTTTTAATTATTTTGGTCTCTTAAAGAAAAATGAAAAACTGGGACTGGCAAAGATGAAAGAAAAACTTTGCTTGTAAAATGTACATCAGTAACTTAGACTCTTTGTTACAAGAAAATGTCACTACTTTAATGGTATATGATGAGATTGCGTTAGGTAAAATCTTGAGGCATGATTAAGTTGGATTTTTGTTCTATCAAAAAATTTACTCATGTTTCTTTTGTACTTGATCTGAGTATGCACATTCTGGAATAATTTAGTAGTTTTATGCGTTTAACCTGGGATATATTTGTATCTCCAAGCATCAAAACATAGTGCATTTCATTTGTTTCTGGAATCCCTCGATAAACTTCTTCTTTTTATGAAGTTCATTATTGTGAATTGTTTCTCTATTTCTGCATTCAATATATGACTGCATTTTAACATATTTCTGACCATTATCCAGGATAACAAAGTCAAGCTCCTAGCACTCATGAGCAGTCGACCTTCATTCCGCCACTGCCACAACCCTCAATCAGATAATCAGGAACCAATTCTTTCTTCCTTCCTAGTTTGGTCATGGTTTGATTGTTACCATCTCCATCTTACTATAATGAAATGAATTAATTAAGAGTGCTTTGTGCAGTGTGGTTTGGTGTTGAGATTGTACTTCTAGCTTGCAAACTGTAAACTTTTTTTTCTCAGGAATCCTTGTAGCTTGAACTTTTCTAGGGCGAAATAGGACCCATCCTGCTAATGGACTATCTCAATATCATTGATTCTGTTTGGTGCTAAGAAAACTGACAGATTTTCATTTTCATGCATATGTTGGTTTTACAATTCTGTCAAGGTCATGAGGGTTTCTAATCTTCAATTTCTTTCACTGGAAGCTAATTGTTCATTTTGCTTCTTGATTGTGAATTTTGATCATTATAGTTACTAATTTATTTCCGCAATTGGGGTCCAGGCTAAGTCACTCAAACTTTATTTTTTTTTTAAGTTAATTCTTGATGCATTTTTTTCCCTCCTTTATGTGTCAGGATAAAAAAATTTGTTGATTTGGTGCTCTAATGGATAAGGCTTGGATTGAATGTAGTAGAACGTCACCTGAGTATGATAAAGGGGTTAAAGATTTCATGAAATTTGCTATTGAAAATGCTGAGGATGCTAGCATCATTAGATGTCCATATTGAATGCAAAAATCTAGCCTTTCTCCCTACTAAAAAAGTAATCGAACATCTATTTTGGAAAGGTTTTGATGTGGCTTACAAAACCTGAACATGGAATGGTGAAGATATTCATACCACACCATCTTGTAATGTAGATTTTTCGTTTGAGTCTACGGACTACAACGATGGTAACACAGTGGATATGGTGATGATGCTTACAAAAATTGTGATGGAGATCTTAAGGCATTTAGGGAACTAGTAGAACAGGCTCAACAACCTTTGTACCCTGGATGTACAAAATTCACTAAATTGGACACTTTGGTGAAGTTGTTCAATATCAAGGGTAAATTTGGGTAGTCTGATACTAGTTTTATCGAACTGCTTAGTTTTTTGGCAGAATTGTTACCTGAAAATAATGAAATTCCAGAATCCATGTATGAGGCAGAAAAGACAATGTCTGCTTTGGGCTTAGAATATGTGAAAATACATGTTTGCCCAAATGATTGCGTACTATACAGAAAAGAGAATGAACAACTTTCTGAATGTCCCAATTGTGGTTTATCTAGATGGAAGAGAAAGGATGGTAGAGTTGACCAATAGAGTAATGTTGTACCTACAAAAGTCTTATGGTACTTCCCACCCATCCTAGATTTAAACATATATTTCAATCATCTCAAATTGCGAAGGACTTGACTTGGCATGCAAATGCGAGGGCCATTGATGGTAAGCTCCGACATCCGGGTGATTCACCATCATGGAAGCTAGTTGATGAGAAATGGCCATCGGACCCTAGAAATCTTTGTCTTGCCCTATCAGTTGATGGAATCAATCCACATAGCTCTTTTAGTAGTACGTATATTTGCTGACTAGTTATTCTTATAACGTATAATCTTCCGCCATGATTGTGTATGAAACGAAAATTTATGATGTTTTCCTTATTGATTTTTGGTCCTCAACAATCGGGTAATAAAATTGATGTGTACTTGGCTCCCTTAGTAGAAGATTTACAGACTTTGTGGGATGTTGGGGTAGATGCTTATGATGCCAACAAAAAGGAATTCTTTAATTTAAGAGTTGTGCTACTATGGACTATAAATGACTTTCCAACATATGGGAATTTAGCGGGTTGCACTGTTAAATGGGACAATGTCTATCCATTTTGTGGAGTAGACACACCCAAGTGTAGACTGAAACATAGTAGAAAAAATGCATATATGGGTCATCGTCGATGGCTTCCTTCTAATCATGAATTCAGACGCCAGGCGAAAGCCTTTGACAACACAATAGAACATGACCAAGCTCCAAAATCATTGAGCGGTGAGGAGATTTTAAAGATATTTGGGTCTATTGAACATGAATGGGGAAAGAGCAGCACTCAAAAAACGCAAAAGGAAATTCAATGATGAGCGTGTGTAGTGGAAGAAAAAATCCATATTATATAATTTAGATTATTGGAAGTACCTGCTGGTACGACATCAATTAGATGTTATGCACATCGAAAAAAATGTATGTGAGAGCTTATATGAAACATTGTTGCACATTTCTGGAAAGACCAAAGATTGTCTTAACTCAAGAAAGGATCTTTTGGCATGAAAATTAGGGACAAATTAGCACCATTAGTAAAAGGCAAGCACACCTTTCTTCCTCCAGCTTCTTACACATTAACTAGAGATGAAAAGACACACTTTTGCAAAACTTTGAAGAGTATCAAGGTTCCTGATGGGTATTCGTCAAACATCAAGACTCTTGTGTCAATGAAAGGCCTTAAAATTCAAGGACTAAAGTCACATGATTGTCATGTTCTTATGCAACAACTTTTACTTGTTGCACTTTGGTCTGTTTTGCGAAAGCATGTCAAAGATGCTGTTTTCAAGTTTTGTTTCTTCATAAATTCTTTGTGTGCAACTGCGGTTGATATGCCAACATTGGATAAATTGGAGATGGACATCGTAGTAACTTTGTGCTTGTTGGAAAAGTATTTTCCCCCAACATTTTTCAACATTATGGTTCATCTTACTGTGCACTTAGTCAATGAAGTACGACTGTGTGGCCCTGTCTATCTTCGCTGGATGTATCCTTTTGAGAGATACATGAAAACCCTTAAAGGCTATGTTCAAAATTGTAACCATCCTGAGGGATGCATAGCTGAGAGTTGTATTGCAAAGGAAACTATAGAATTTTGTGCCGAATACATGTCAAACATGTCCACTATTGGGCTATCAGCTGGTCACATGACAAGCCATTGTCTATGGGAAAACTGGAGAAAGTTAACCAAAATTTACTGGAAGCACTTTTGTACATTTTGCATAACACACAAGAAGTTGAACCACACATTAGGTAATTTCTTCAATTTCCTGCATGTAATGTGTACATTTTGTATAATCTCTATATGGGATAACATGTGTAATGTATGATATGTTGAATGGCCTTTAGTGAACATGTGGAATGCCTTAGAACTTTTCATCCGCATCAAAATGAAAAATGGTTAAAAGAGGAACACAACCGTACTTTTGCCGATTGGATGACTGATAAGGTTATCCTCAACATTTGTTTTAAGCTCAATATTCATTTAACATGTTTGTTATTGCTCATTTAGAAACAAGAATGGTAACAAATACTTCGATCTTATTAGGTGTACTCTTTGATAGAAAATCATGTTGTTGTACCGGATACCTTACGTTGGATATCAGAAGGCCCTCTTCCTTTCATAGATAAAAAACCAGGTTAGGACATTAATGGTTTTCACTTTGTAACACGTGATTGAGAGTCAAACCGAGTTATTCAAAATAGTGGAGTAACGCTAGTTGCGAAAGCCATGCATTTTGCTACTTCTAAAGATAAAACCTTATAACATGTGACATGACCTTTTATGGAGTTATCAATGAGATATGGGTTGTTGATTACCACTTATTAAAAATTCTAGTGTTGAAGTGTGATTGGGTTCAAAATAGGGGTGGTGTGAAGAAGGATGAACATGGATTCATCTTAGTGGATTTGAATCGAATAAGGTATAAGTCTGATCCATTTATATTGGCTTCTCAAGCCAATCAAGTGTTCTATGTATACTTGATCAAAATGATACAAAATGGTTGATTGTATGTCATATGCCCAGTAGAGGTGATCCATACCAAAGAATTGAAGATGATGCCTATAACAATGTTGTTGAACACCCTCCATTTTGTGCTGATTTACCAAGTAATACTTTTCTACATTCTACAAATGGCAACCAAGAAATTGTTACATGAAATACCAAAGAGGGAATTTGGATTGAACGTTGAAATACCATTATATACAACCCTGTTGGAAGTGAGTAATCCTTACATTCTTAAATATTTTATTGTTTACTTGTGTGTTTCATGTATATGTTTGTATGTGATGGTTTTTTTCTTTCAATTCTATGTCTTGGCTTAAGTTCTTACATTATTTATGTCTTACAATTTTTAGGTGTGATTAAATAGATAAAAGAAAGGGTTCTTTAGATGGCGAGGATTAGTTTGAGGTTGCATATCATGATAACTTGCTTGACCATGAAGTCGAAGATGCTGAAAATGAAGACGTTGAAGGGGATTATGTTCTAGGTGCTGATGTTGAAGGGGAAAATGTTCTAGGTGCTGATGTTAGACCTGATTTTGGAGGGGACGATGTTCTAGGTGCTGATGTTCCAGGTGTTGATGTTCCAGAGAGTAGTAACCCAAAAAGAGATGTCAATAGGGGTTCTAGGCAAAATAAAAAGTTAAGAACGGCGAAGGGGAGGATAGTGGTACAATATAATTTATTTGGAGTTCTTGTAGGTGATGAGGCCACTGAGATGTCTATTTATCTTGGAGTATTGGCTCGTACTTGGATTTCAATCCTTGAAAAAGATTGGCGTAAAGTGTCACTTGAGAAAAAGATCGCTTATAGGAATCTAATCAGGTAAAGTATGACATTAAATACATTAGTCAATTATTAGTAAACTTCAGTTACTAACTCTCACTTCTATTTTGTTTTCATTGATATTAGGAACGTTTTGTTGTGCATCCTAACAGTAAGAAGACACTATTACAGTCAATTGGGCATACATTTTGTAACTTCAAGTACATTCTGACAAGAAAGTACATCATGTCATTCATTGTGAAATTTTTTCCTATGTGCAGTGTTTGAGGAGATTTATGGAAAATAGAGGAGCTGTTGCATTTCCTTGGAAAGAAATTGTTTTCTTCTTGTTTTGTTTCTGAAATTTTTTATTGTTTGATATGTTGTTGCGAGTAGACTCTTGTTAGCATGTTTATTGAATGGTTTTGTGACTTAAGATGGGAATATGATGGATAAGAAGGGACTATTTTTCTTTTATCACAATGTTATGTAATATTATGCTTTTGGATTCAATTTTATGTTGAATTTAATTTTAATTTCATATTGCAAATTTGAAAATCAATTTCAAAAACAGAGCTAAATATAAAAAATTAAATAATTGTATATGAACTACAATAATTTGAAATCTTGTGACGGGAAAAAACTGTCACAGAATTCTGTCACGAAACTATTGAATTGGAAATCTCGTGACAGAAAAAAAACGGTCACAAAATTATGTCACCAAACTACTGAATTTGAAACCTCATGACAGAAAAATACAGTCACAAAACTACTGAATTTTGGCGCCAAAAATTCGATACCCGCCAAAAAAGTCTTGATAGACAAAAACTGTCACAAAATTACAAAATTTTAAATTTTGGCACCTAAAAATTCTATACCTGTCAAAAAAGACTCCCGCCAAAATATTACGCAAATTAATTAAAAAATGAATTTTTTTGTGTGATAGATTTATGATTATTAATATCTATCATTAATTCATGACAGAGGTTTTTTCTGTCATAAAACGATGATTGTGACATAGATGATAGAATTGAAAACTGTTATACACCCCCCTTTATGACAGTTTTTATCTATCATCTAAGGCTCTTTTTGGTGTAGTGTATGTATGAGGATAATACCCACCCGTTCACTTACTGCGGTACATAGGCTGCCCACTCAACTTTCTATTGCTCGTCATATTTTCCCGATATAATTTCTGCTTGTAGCAACACTTTTGGGAGCAGTGTCCAGAATGCATGCATTTCGTCGTTGAATTTTGCGACCCTGACATGGCTTTTAAGAGAGTCATATGTAATTATTTGTTTTCCTTTGATGTCAACCATCAACGCTATCTAGTGATCTCTATTGATGTTGAAAGGCATGTATACTTTATCTAAGCTGGACCATGAGATATTATCCCCTACACCAACAATAATATTGTAAAGTTTGTTTTCTTTGTCCCAATGTGTTGGATCTAGGTTATCCTTGAACATAGACCATCTAAGGGTCATGTATAACTGAAATAGAAAAAGTACGCATTGAATTATACTACAAACATAAGTATTCCAAACCATAATTAAACTATTATAAATGGAATAAATAAATGTTCTAAATGAAATAAAAACCGTTCTAAATATGAGGCAGCAAACTTATAGCGAATGAAGTCTTCATAATATGATATTTTTGTGGGAAGAGACTCGGGAATTCTACTTTCCTATTCAGCGTGTAGTGGATGAAGGTATCCAGATGCTGAAACAAAATTCATATACTTTATTAAGTATGCACTTGAATGAATAAAAGTAATTGTAAAATATTGTTCAATTTAGATATCCCCACCGAGTCACTCAACCAACTCTGCTCGGTCAATAGCTCAGTGAACCATTTATTGTTTGCCGCACATGTGGGCAACTCAAATAGTTGCGTATCAATCATACTCATGTAGAAAGACTCAAACTTTTTCTCCTATTCAGCATCCAATTCCCACTCCGGATTGAATTCAATTGGTAAATGCGTGGGGACCTTAGCTCTCTTGGAGGTTGGGTCAGTGTATGGGGACATGTGGTACTTATTGAATTTGACAACCCTCTTTCCCGGATGTTGAATTGACTTGTCTACTATGGCTACCTTTTTGAAAAATTCTTTTAACTTAGGACTCGAGATCATATAAGATGTGTCCATTGCTAACGGCTTCGGTGCCGAGTAGACCATAGTATCAGTAGAGGGAGTAACATGTGCTTTCTTTTCATCAACAAATGCCTCCACATTTCCACTCCCCAATATCTTCTGACCATATTTTGGTGTCACATTCTCGGCTACATTCTCATCAATAGACTGAATATGCTCAGCAAAAGAAGTGGCGTCCACATTTTTCTCCAAAAAATCATCTCCACTGTCTGCATTATCCCCCTCATTGTCACACTCCGCCGCCACATCCTTAATCACCCCTTCCAGTATGTCATCTGCCTCTTTCTTCATTATTTGCTTCCTCTTTGTCCCCCTCTTCTCCGCTACCACATTCTTCTCTTTCACCTTATTCACCACATTTTTTCCACCTTCTTCTCTGTCTCCTTCTCTCTACCTCTAAAAACTGTTAGGATCTCTTCATTCATCTGCTCCATTTTCTTGAGAATTACTCTTCCCTTTAATTCAATTTTCTTATTTAACCTCTTCTGCATTGCGAACAAATTATCAGCTATGGCCCTCCCAATTTCTTTCACTAAAACACCCTGTAATTGAAAATTTCATAACATATACCACTGACAATTCATTGAAAAAATCTTCAAACCTTTAAAAATAAACTGTTCTCGACAAAAAATAAGCTATTATAAATAGAGAGAAAACTGATCTCAACTAGAAGGAGACGGTTCTCAACAAAAATTCCAAACAAAACTTATGATCAGCCCTTTCTCAACAAAAACTGAACTATTGTAAACAGAAACCATATTGTTCTTAACATATAGTGAACCATTCTAAACTGAAAGGAAACGTTTCTCGACAGAAAGTTGACTCTTCTGAAAGGAAACTTTTTCACGTTTGATAGATAACTCATTTAACCGAAAATATATCGGTACTCAACTAAAAAATATCTATTCTAAACCTAAAGGAAACTCTTTTGAAAAGTTGTGCTAAAAATTAATAGCAGATCATAAACATTTAAACATACCCTAGTCGATTCAATTTTAATATCTTGGTTCATTATCTGTGATTGAAGGGTTTGTTGTCTATGCTTTGCAGCCTTAAACACTGGTGGCTTAACACTTATGCATACACTAGCATCATTATACTGTGTACTGCTCCTCCGTCTCCACCAATGATGGTAAGAGATTTTCATGTACCTCAAAATCCTCAATGTTCAACACATGTTTGACACAGGCTTTGGGGATACAGTTGGAGACCATTTCAACATCCGTGGATGTTGGTCTCCATCCCTCATAGCAAAGCAATCACCCAATTGTAGCCTCGTAAGCCCATATCTGAAGCAAAATATTGATATAAGTGTATAAGTTGAATAAAAAGAGGACTATTATTTTTCTAAAACCTGAAGCAAAAACATAAAGTTAACAAATACACTGGAATTTTAATGGCCAATACCTGAAAAGCATAAGGGAACCCTACGAGGCTGTAGTAATATATTTTCAAGCCCTTCCTCTTGAATTTCTCTGCTCTCCCAACTAATGCTGCTTGAAGTCCTTCAGCAGTTCTTTTGAAACTCAAAGTCCCTCATGGGAACTCATTGAATTTTTGGAGGTCCATAACTAGATTCAACTAGTTTAGGTCAATGGAAAGCTTGGTCTCCTTCCCAAGTAGCACAACCTCAACAAAGTACACAAGTGTGAGCTTGCACTTCATCTTTGCCTCGTTGCATTCAATAAACTTCTCTTCAAGTTCCTTGCATGATATTATTGTTTTCCCTCCAAATAATGAATCAACAATTGCTATCTGCCCAAGTTCTGGCAGTGGATCCAATTCCAAGTCCGACAGTGCGGAACATCTCAACTCTATTATAAGGTTAAACTCTTTAATAGAGAAAGTGACAATTTTTCCACACAATCTAAACACCATTCGCCCTTCTAATTCATCATTTAGAGCTCTCACTTGTCGTAGGAGAACTTGGTGTATGAGCTGGGGATGGTTTTTTGGTGCCTTGATGTCTAGGAACCTTTCAAAACATGAATTCTTAAATTGAAACAAGATGTTTAATCTATCTAGTTCATCTCTTATGTGGCATGATGCTTCAATCAATTTGCAAAGGGAATTAACCTTTGATGGAAATCTGTCTGTCTCTTTTGTCTTGTAATCCATTTAGTATACGCTGCAAAAAAAAACACAATTGCGCATGCCAAATGTTAGAAGTTTCAACTCTTAACTATTCTAACCATAAATTAAAATGATGCACTAAAAAAATTACAAAAAAGTGTAAAACAAAACCTAAATTTTTCTATACAAAAGCTTACATGTTCCAAAGAAAACCATGATTGTTATAAAACAAAGGGATACTTTTCAAAAAAACTTTGTAAAAAGGGTCAATTTGCCAAATTTCCTAAGTTTCACAGTATTGATTTTTAGTGTTGCTTTTTTACTTTCCAAAAAACAATGTTCATACTATGAAACAGTATCACTGGTCACAAGGGAAACCGTTTCATTTGAAAATCTCTTCATCTTCTTTAATTTACAAGACTATGATCCATAGGAAACCCCAAAAATAAAAGACTTCTCTTCCCAGTGTTCTTATGGATCACAATCTGGATAAATTTTTGGACCACAAGGTTACTTTATTTAAAACAATAACTTCATTCCTAGTTTGGAAGTGTTGTCAAGTAATTTTGTCAAAAAACAGTAACTTTGACTATTGTTATTGTTTAAATTTAAAACAGACAGTAACATTAACAATTATTGCTAATTCTTCAAAATATTTTGGATGTAGTGTCAAGTAATTTTTTGAAAACAGTAAGTTTGGCTATTGCGAATGTTTCAATTTTGAAACAGACGGTAACACCAACAATTTTTGCTACTTTATATTATCAGTTAGCGTTCCTGTCTTGTTTTTAGTGTGAGTCAATGTATACGTTACATGTTTTAAAATGTTATCGATTCAAAATAGTTGTGAAATAATATTATGTAATTTTCTTAAAACAGTAACATTGACAATTTTTCAAAACAATAACAGTACCTTATTGTTGTATTTAAAACAGTAACGTTAGTTTATCATTCAGCTACATAAGCATTAAGTAATTAAATTGAATGTTGTTATTTTAATTATCATTTCATATGAAGAATAGCAGCAAGGATAATCTCCAAAAATAAAAGGTCATAATGTAAACAGTGACCTTCCACAAAAAGGGACTGTTCTAAAATCAAAATCACTAGATCATAGTAGATACGCAGTAGATTAATTAAAGCAATAAAATATAATGTTTTGACTCACCATTGGTCATGGAGAATCTTGTGCATCATAATCGTCTGAGTATACGATGTTTGGTTTCCTGGTCCTCATTTAATTCAATCCTATTTAAACAACTGCAACAAAATATACAGATATGTGGATCATCATTCTCTTAAATAGTAACATCTTTTAAACTTCATGAGCTTCCAAACCATAAAAATAACTCATTTTAACAAGAACAACCTTGTGCACCAGTTCAATTGCCCACTAATTATGGTATCCTAAACACAAAAATAACACAATCAATAGAACACATTGCTAGCCAGTTGCCTGTCTTTAACTCAATTAGCGTCTGAAAAAGTGAAAAGAACCTTGCAATTCATAAGATGGGTGTTGTACCCCACTTTTTGTCCAGGGCCCCAATGATAAATTCAAGCATAAGAGAGTGTATGTTACATGTAAAAAAATAAAAATAATACATGGATTTATTTAGATTAACATTAAGACTACATTAGTGTCACCATTATAGGGGTTTATTAAATTTGATCCAATAAACCTAATTAATAAGACCCATCACCAAGATTAAGCCCAACTATTAAGGCCCTAAAATAAAATTAAATATGCAACCGGCCCAACTAAGATTCAGGCCTCTAATGGGTTCATAACCAGTAATTACCCAGACACATCCGGTAGCCCGGCCTAGGTCTCCACTAACCCATGTAATTTAATACAAGCCCAGCCCAACAAGATTAAACCAAACCTAAACCTAGAAGAAGAAAGAAACGAAAAAAGAGAGGGGGAAGAGAAGGGGCGCCGCTGCTGGAGAAAAAGGAGAGATGCCGAAAGTTAAGGAGAGAGAGCGAATAGAAAAGGAAAGAGGAGAAGAGAGAGGCGCCGGAGAAAAAGAGGAAAGAAGAGAAGTGGAATCTTAGGGTTTACATTAGGGGGTTGATTTGGGATTTAAGTTGAGAATTTTCGGGGTTGACAGATCGGGTTTAGGTAATAGTTGAGGAAGAAAGGAAACCCTGGAGCGATTGAGGAGGATTTTTGGATTTTAATTGAGGAAACAAATCGGTATTAGGAAAAGATTAAGAGATGATTTAGGGATTCCTTAGGTAAAGGGGCTTCGAGCTTGGCATTATAAAAGGAGGAGTAGACGTGAGTTTAGGAGGGGGGGGGATTTTCACTGTTTTGGTTTCTTCTGTTTGAATTTCCTGGGCTTTCTTCTTCCTATCAGTTTTTGGGAGGGAAATTTTTCTTTTGAGAGTTCTTATTACTGGTCTCTTCGAAACTTTTGAGAGCTTTCTTCCTCTGGGCCCGTCAATTTCTTCTGGAGAGTTTCTTCTTTAGGGTTTTCTTTTTCTGGCGATTTTTCTAGTTGGATTCTTGGGGAAAGGGATTCCTGGATTTAGTGGCTGAGTGGGTAAGCTTACTAAACTGTTTTTCTTGTGATTCATTGACAGGTTTTATCATTCATTTGAAGTTCGGATGGCATTATGCCAGAGGAAGAACACTTGAGATTTTCTATGACTTTTTGCTTAATAATCGTAATGTATGCTTGTATTTAGTGATTTCTTTTCTTTGGTTGTGTATCTTCGATTGTATCTTTCATCTTTAAATTCAGGGATTTACATTGTTCCATGGTGCTATGGATGGCTTGTGAGCCAAAGGAAAACACCTATAATCCCATGATTTCTTCTCTGTTAATTCTCGTTTGGAATGCTTGATTTTTGGATGGCTGTCATATTATGTTTCTTGCAAATACTTGAATATTCTGCTATGCTATGTTGGAGTTTGAAAGTTGGAGGTTTTTGTGTTATGTCATGGTACGGCTTCTGGGATAATTTCATGAATAAATATTGATGTTTCAAAATGTGTGAATGATGATGTTTTGTTGGTTGCCGAAAATACTGATATGAATGTTTCGATTCAGTTTGAGTTGAGTATTAATTTTGGGAAGATTTGCATGTTTTACCTTTGCCAAATTTATGACTCATGTTCTGTTTAGATGTTTATTTCTCTGGTTAATGGCAGTATGTTTCTGTTGGTTCTTGTTTCAGTGTTTCAGATGATTCGTGCTTTGAAACTGTAACAGCATTTTTGTTCTTAAGGAAATTGAAACAGGTATTTTGGGTGATGATTTGATTGTCATTGAAAACTTGGAAAAGCATGAAATGAGTTTAGAGATGAGTGGGCAGGGGTTACGGGTTTTCCATATGTGAAAATGGGCTTTGGTTGTATTCATTTGTTTGGATGTTTTATGGTTCACTTGGGCTTGAGCATGGAGAAGGGTTAATTATAATTGGGCCAAATTCATGAATTACAAAGGTTTGTAATGGGTTACTTGAATAATTTATGTGGTTTAGGATTTTAAATTGAATGTGGTAAATGGTTATGAAATTTGGCTTGTTTTGTTAATTGGTGATTTAAAAGGGATTGTTAAATGGACCAAGGGATTATATGGTTGATGTGAGCTTCGCGCTTAATGTAAATTAGATTCGAAAAATTACATGAAAACAAAACTTTATATGTGACATCTTGTATGCCCATTTCAACAAGGCAATTAGTTATAAAATTCTAATCATACTAATTTAATAGTATGTTTGGAATAATCGATTGCCAATAAAAAAGGGGAACCGAAATCCCATTCCATTCATTATTTTTCAACATGCTAATATGTCATTTATTGATTGGTGCTTATATATGAATTATGTGATTGATTTGATGTTGTTTGGTTTGATGTTGTGTGGTTTAAGTGTTAATTATGTGATTTAATATTTTAATATGTTTGATTGAAGGGTTTGCGATAATTTAATATCGTATAGTCCACATAAAAAATTCGGTTCCCCAACATTTTTTCTTTAATTTTATTTTTACCTTTGTTATTCTATTTATTTTCATTTTATTTTATTACTTATTCCTATTTTTTATTTCACTTTATTATATCTATTTTACTTTATTTTTCTATTTCATTTATATATTTTATTTATTTTTCTTTTCTGTTTTTATTTATTTTATTTTTATTTTCATTATTTTTATTATAATAATTATTATTATTATTCTATACATTACTATTTTTTATTTTATTTTACTTTATTTTTTTTCCTCTTTATTTATTTTCGTTATTTTTAAATCTTATTGTATTTTATATTTTTATTCTCATTTTATATTCATCTTATAAATATATATGTATGTATGTTGTCACTCTATTTTCGTATTGTTCTTATTATTATTTTGTATCTCATTATTATTATTATTATTATTATTATGTTATTTGCCTTATATCATTATTAAGTATTTATATAATATTTATGTTATTTTAATTTTTATATTATATTTATATTTTGGCTTTATTTCTATTTTTATTCTTATCCTTATTTTATCTTATGTTATTTACTATTTTATATTATATTTTACTTTATTTCAAACTTATGTATTATATAAAAATTATACTAAAAGTCTTTGCCTACGATGAAATCTATTTGGGGAATGCATTGGATGCATCCTTGGGTAGATTCTTGAGGTGAGAGCGTTTCTTGGGAAATTTGGTCATTGGATGGAAAAACCCTATGAACCTCAATACTAAGACTTTTAATATAATTTTTATATATATTATAAAATTATTTTATTTATATAAATATATATATATATATTTTATGAATTCATTTTATTCTATTTTGGTATAGCTATATATCTACTTAAATTATTTTTCCTATATAGTTATTATCTTTATTTAAATATTATTTTTATCTTATATAATTTGTCATATAATTTATATAATCATTGCACCTTACATATATAGTATTTATATATATTATAAAATTATTTTATTATATTCGAATATATAATTTATATATATTTTATAAGTTTATTTATTCTATTTTGATATTTCCATATGTCTACTTAAATTATTTTATCCTATATAGCTATTATATTCCTCTAAATATTATTTTTATCTTATATATAATTATCACATTTTACGTATGCAACAATTAATATTTTCGGTAAAAGTCATTTAATGGGATAATAAAAATTGAATTGACAACTGTTTTTAAAACAGGCGTTGTGGGATGCCTCACACCTTCCCCATACGCAACAAATTCACTTACCCTTTTTCTGGATTTTTCGTAGACCAAAAATTATATTTTCATGGTGACCAATTGCACCTATTCAATTGGTGGCGACTTCTTATATTTTATTAAAAAATTCTTTTCGCAAAACCGGTTGCGACAACTGGCGACTTCACTGGGGAACAACTAGTTTTTAAAAATATATATATAAAATAAAAAACTAGTGAGTTGGGCCTTTTAAATTTAATTTTTATTATCCCATCATTTGACTTTGTTATTTATGAATTAAATATGTTTGGTGTTTTATTGAATTTTGTTTGACATATTCTTATTGTTTAAACTATTATTGATTTGTTTTTATGAGCTTTTTATATTTTGTCCTCACACATTGTGCACTATTCCCTTTTATGAGTCCAACAACTAGGGCTCAAAACCCTTAGGAGATGATGAAGTAAACGAGACCTTCGAGGGATCCCAATCCCCGTGCAGGCTCGCGAAAAATCCTCACTCGACCCACTCCTCTATTAAGAGGGACCCAGGCTATTCCAGCAATGGACACTGGCGGGGGAATAAGTCGGGAGCCTAGACTATCCATAACCAATTACCCTAGGGTTGTAAGACACAGGAAACTATTTCTAACCCTTATTGTGTATATGTCATTTTGCTCATGTGATTTTATTTGTGTATTTGTTGTGTTGTGTATATGTATATGAATGTTGTTTTTCTTGTACATATGTGATTTTATTGGTATCAATAATGTTATATTGTATATGGGTATATTATCTATTCTTCTACATATGTGATTTCATTGGTATAATGTTTTGTCGTATATACGTGTATGTTGTCTTTCTTGTACATATGTGATATTTTGTTTGTTTTTCTTGTACATATTGGATGTTTTGTTTGTTTTTCTTGTACATATGTGATTTTAGTTGTATAAATAATGTTTCGTTGTATACATGTGTTTAATATTTTTCTTGCACATTATGTGATTTTATTAAGTAACACTTTGTTTTATTGCATATATATATATATATATATATATATGTACATAGGTGATTTTATTGGTATGTATGATGTGTATAGGTGGTTTGGTATATATGTGATTTTTGTTCATATTTTTGATTTTGTTCATTCTTACATTGTTTTTTTTTAAAAAAAACTTGCATTGCATATATAGGAATCTTGAACACTATCGGAATCGAGAGGTTATCCAGAATTCATGGACGTGGGGAGCAGTACTGTGTCAGTTGAGACGATGGAGCATGAAATACATGATATTGAAGAGGTGGTTAGAGAATCACATTGGGGACAAAGACAGTATGGGGATGGCCTTCTATCTAGTGAGAACATACAATTACCTCCCCTAAAGAGTATAGAGTTTGACAGATGCGATCTCAAGGAAATCAGGGATTTGTGGAATAGTATTTTTGTGGAAAGACATCATGTGTTCAATAGGAGATTCAGTCACATTGCGTATCTTTGTGCTGTAGCTGTTGATGTGCCTCTACTCGAAGCGATGTTGAGTTTTTATGATCCATCATATCACTGCTTTACTTTGGGGATCTATGACCTAACCCCTACTTTGGAAGAGTATGAAGAGTTGCTGAAAATTCCAAAAGAGGGCCTCAAGGGTATTTATAATCCAGGGCGTAGAGCAGGGATTAAAAGTGCGTTGTCCAAAATTCTAGGAATCCACAAGTCCGAGTTTGAAAAGGAGATGAAAGAAAAGGGAGCAAAGGGTAGTGAGTGCATATCTTGCAATTTCCTCATTCAATTCATTCGGGCCCATTTGAGTAATGACAAAGTTTTTGCAGCTCTAGCACTATTGATATATGGGACAGTTATTTTTCCAAAGATTAAAGGGTACGTGGATGGACAAGTGATTATCTTCTTTAAACAATGCTTGAATGGAGCTGATCCGGTTCCTTCTATATTAGCATAAACTTTTCGAATGTTGAAGTATTGCAGAGAACAAGGTAGGGGGCAATTCAGAGCTTGTGCAGCATTGTTGACCATCTGGATTATGGGACATCTTCCAGTACTCCCTCAGTTTGGTTATCCTACAATCAAATTTTCAAAAGCATACATGAGGTATAGTAGCCCTATTGCGGAGTTTGTAGCTGCTGAGTCGCCGAAAAGATCACCTGGCACGGAAAGATGGAAGGAGTTCTTATTGTCACTAGATGAGGTCGTATGGCAAGCACCATGGATGGGTACAGGATCGGCCATCTATCGTTGTGGAAGTTATCCTTGGGTTCCCCTCTTGGGATTGTGGGGAGCTATTGCATACGCTCCTGCATTGGCATTGAGCCAGTTGACGCATAAACAATTTATTCCAATGACTCACGGGTTGACTAATTTTGCTTTTGACTATGAAAGTGGAAGAATGGAGGAGATCAGAAAAGTATTGGAAGCCTGGAAGCAAGTTCAACGGGTTAAACGAGGAGTTTATCGAGGAAACATCAGCAAAGGATACCAAGTGTGGCAAGCAAGAAGAACAAAGGGATGCACTGCACCAGTAGTCCAGAGTTTTACAGTCCCTATGCACACTTTTGATGAACCGGTGGATTATATGGTTGAAGCTCAAGCAAGATATGAGTTAGAGAACACTAAGGTTTGGCAGGAGAATATATTGCTAAAAGCCCAGTTGGAGGAAGGATTAAGGGCTTTGGGCCAAGAACAGTGGGAGATAGAAAGAAAAGAATGGGCAGAAAAGGTGGCTAAAGCAGAGGAGAAAGCCCGACGAGCTGAAAGGAGAGTAAAAGAGTTAGAGATAACCAAACAGAATCAAAGGACAGGGCTAAGGGAAGAAGAAATCTTGAAATATCGAGCTACTGTTGAAGCAGTAAAGGCTAAGCATGATAAAGAGTATAGGAGGTTGAGAGATGCATACGCGGCACTAGCAGTTCAAAAGGAGAGATCCGAGCAAAGGGCTAGAAGAACGGGAAAAAGGGTGTTTGAATGGGAAAAGGCAAAAATAAAGCTAGAAATGGAGACACGAGACCAAAGAATACAGCAACTTGAGAAGGAATTGGCAAGACAGTTAGAGACAAATAATGCCCAGAGAATAGCATTTGAAGCCGAACATGGATGTCTACTAGAAGAAGAGAAATCTCTAAGATCAGAAATACAAGCTTGGACTCATCGCCATCGAAAGTTAATGCAAAAGGAGGTGGAGTTTCATCAAATTTCAGAAGCATATATGGAGGCACGGAAAAGACATGCTAACTTAGAGAATGAGGTAGAGTTGATGTACCAATAGGTGGGTCAAGCTCGTGTGAGATTCGGGTATTATCAAAATAAAGCAGCGGAAAGGATTGTGGAGATTGATGCGTTGACAAATGCATACCAGTCTAAGAGAGTGACAGCATACAGTTTATTAGACACATTATGGAGAATCCAGGAGGAGTTTATGTATTTTGCTCATAATCGTCGAAACTGATATAATGTATTCAGGACCCCTATATTTAAAGCTCTATGACTAATGAATAAAATCTCGAAGTTCAATATTGTTCAAGATTCCTATCCTCATGTTTTTATTTAATGATAAAATTTGCATATATTAATTCTTATGAAATTCTATTTACATTTGGAAGGTTTTCTTAAATCATACAAAATTGCACCAACAAAAGGTCATAGCCATCCCTATAACACTCGCTCGCAATCGCGACCCACCACATCAATGGAACCAACTGAACGTGAGCATCAGTTGAGTTTGGAGGTGGCAGAGCTAAAGGAACAACTCAGTATGCTAATGAAGCAAATGACTGACAAGGGAAAGATGGAAGAGAATTCCTCGGGGGACAGCAAGGGGTCAGAATCCCGGGCAAAAAAGGAGCCACATAATGTTGATTCTTCTCCCTCTAAGGTCGAAGTGGTGAAGATAGGGAATGCTACTCCAAAGAAAGATACTAAGGAGGACAATATCGCACGCCTCAAGAGGATGGAGCATTGGATGAGATCAGAAAGAGGATTTGAGGCTCCAGGGACTTTGAGTTCCAAGAGTTTGTGTTTGATTAAGGATTTACACATCCCATCGGATTTCAAGCTGCCAACATTTTCCATCTTCAATGGTTCAGGGGTACCTCTGGATCATTTGACCATGTATTGCAGGAGGATGCATCCTTATATTGGAGACGACAAAATGCTGATACACTTCTTTCAGGACAGTCTAACGGGTGCTGCGGAGCGATGGTTCAATAGCCTGAATCCTTCAATGGTTACAACATGGGAAGACTTAGCCGAACTGTTCACTAAGCAATACAAGCATAATGTTGCAAAGATCCCAACCCTCTTTGATCTTCAGAATACAGTGATGAGGGAGGGGGAAGGTTTTAGAGATTATGCATACCGTTGGAGGGACTTGGCTAGCCAAATAACCCCACCATTGTCGGAAAGAGATTTGGTAGATGCATTTTTAGATGCACTCCAAGAGCCGTATTCATCAAAGATGGTTGGAGGAGGTTATCCAGGAATAGCAGAAACCATACATGCCGGGGAGCGAGTAGAGCGAGGCATAAGAAAAGGAAGTATTAGCATCAATGTCGACAAGTTTGATCCGTCGAAAGGAGCAAAAGGGAAGAAGAAAGAGAATGAGGTGCACAATGTCAACCTAAGTTATAACCAGCCATCTTATAATCCCCCTGTATCCGATTACCAACCACGAGGCAACATGCCAAGAGCACCACATTATACACCCTTTAATCAATACAACCAGTCCCCACGTCCACATTATCAAAACCCACACCCTAATAGGCCTAAGGAGCATTTTGATCCAATTCCTATAACCTACACTCAATGTTTCAATAAGCTGCAAGAGCAAGGAGCTATCACACCTATAGCTGGAAAGGTTTATTCATTATCTTATCCATGTTGGTATAAGCCGGATGTTATTTTTTTATATCATGGGAGTATGCTAGGGCATTCAACAGAGGATTGCTTCCCACTAAAACGCATAGTGCAGGGAATGGTAAAGGCAAATTGGTTGAACTTTGATGCAATCGAGAAGCCTAGTGTCAATGATAACCCACTTCTTAACCATGAGGATGGGGTTAATGCTGTGGATGGAGATAATGTTACAGTAAGGGACGTTGGACAAATTTTAACACCAATGAGGGTATTGTTGGAGGTTCTCTTAAAGGAATGGCTAATCCAAACTGAAGAGTTGGAGTTGGGTTTAAGATACGAGGGATATAAAGAGCAGGAATGTTGTGGATTCCATAAGGGAGTGCAAGGTCACTCTATTGAGAGATGTTTCAGTTTTCAAAAAAAGGTTCAAGCATTAGTAGATGACAAGAAGATTGTGGTAGAAAGAAGCCACAAAGGACAAATTGAAGTGAATATGACCAATGGGGAATTTTATCAAGGTCCCAATAGAGGGGGATCATCAAAATCAATTGTGTTGCAATACTATGTGGAAGATGATCAAAGACAAAAGGGTCAAGTGCCACAGTTAGCATACACAAACAACAAGGAGGTTCCATGGAATTATGGAAACAGTAAGGTCGAAGAATTTGTGGACAAAAAAAGCAGTTACGGAGGATGAAATTCAGGAGTTCTTGAAGATAGTACGACAGAGCGAGTACACTGTGATAAATCAGCTCAAAAGAACTCCAGCAAAGATATCTATCCTGGAGTTAATTTTAAGTTCAGAGCCACACCGACAGGTCTTGTTGAGGATGCTTAATCAGGCCTATGTGACAGAAAAAAATTCCTGTGGATTCATTTGATGGGATCATAGGAAATGTGTTAGCCAACCACTTGATATCATTTACGGAAGAAGAACTTCCATCAGGGGGAGTGGAACACAACAAGGCTTTACACATCTCAGCAATGTGCCGAGGACAAGAGATAGCAAGCATCCTAATAGATAATGGATCATCATTGAATATTATGCAAAAGGAGACATTTGACAGGATCCCAATAGATCGTTCATACATGAAACAAGCAACGATCGTTGTAAGAGCATTTGATGGCACTCGAAGGGGAGTTTTGGGAGAGATTGAGGTGCCATTAGAAATTGCTAATGTAACGTTCAATGTTCCTTTTATAATTATGGACATCAGACCCACTTATAGTTGCTTGTTGGGGAGACCGTGGATTCACGCCGCGGGAGCGGTACCATCATCCCTTCATCAAATGCTGAAATTCATTCATGAAGGTAGAATGTATATTGTCAAGGGTCAGAAAGAATGGATGGTTGCTAGCTTGTCCAATCATGTTGATGCACCTGAGGATGGAATTGAGAGTTCCTTCCAATTCTTTGAGATTGCGGCTGCGAGTCTCGTCAAGGAGGGAATTTAATTATAAAATTTGGAGTATCGAGGGTTACAAGATCTGTGGTGATCACAATGTTGCAAAACGGTTTTCGTCCAGAAAGAGGCTTGGGGAAAAATGATCAGGGGATTACTCAGCCCATAGAGGTAAAGAAGCAGGTTGAGCGTTGGGGTCTAGGTTATGAGCCAAGCTAGGAGGACAAGAATTGAGCTAGAAGAGAGAGACAGATGAAGCAGATTCCATGGCTCTATCATACCTTCATATCTGATGGTTTCTTGGATAAGGATGGTACACTCGATACTGGGGCAGTTTATCACGATAAACTGCCGGAAGAATCAGAAACTTTCAGGGTAAGGTTCACTTTCCAGAGGATGTGTGACCAGTTTGGGGAATGTGAAATTGCTGTGGTTGAAGAGGGAGAAGGATCAACAGTGAGGCCTGATTTTGTCATTTATCATCCCCCGGGGTTCACACTCAACAATTGGACCAGTCGAGAGATGCCAGTGCACACCCAAGCTCTACAAAAGTAAACCTTGGATCAACTGAAATAAAACTTTCATTTTCAGAGCATATTTCCTTCTGTTTAATAAGACTTATGTTATTGCGGCTATCGCATGTTTTCTTTCCCAAAATTGTTTAAATCATGAAATGAAGTCCAATTTTTATATCATATTTCTTTCATTTGTTAAAATTCTCCATATTTCGATTCCAACACCAATCTCATCCTATTAACAGGCTTGAAAACGATGATAGCAAAGGAAAAGAAATTAATGAACCAAATTTTACACTCATTAACAATGTTGAAACTGATGATGAGAGCGAAGGAGAGATTGATATCCCACCTGAAATAGAAAGACAAGTCAACCAAGAGGAAAAAATTATTCAATTACATCAAGAGGTTACGGAAATAATCAATTTAGGCACGGAGTTGGACAAAAAAGAGGTCAGAATGGGAGAAGCTCTCGAGGAAAATGATAGAAAACACTTAAGAGATCTCTTACATGAATATCAATATGTTTTTGCATGGTCGTATCAAGATATGCCGGGACTCGATGAAAAGGTGGTGGAACATAAATTGCCACTAATATCAGGGTGTGCTCCAGTAAAACAAAAATTGAGGAGGTTGAAACCCGATATGCTGCTAAAGATAAGAGATGAGGTAAAGAAACAATTTGATGCCGGTTTTCTTGAGGTAGCGCATTATCCAGAATGGATAGCTAATATTGTACCAGTACCTAAAAAAGATGGTAAGGTAAGGATGTGTGTTGATTATAGAAATCTAAATCGAGCAAGTCCAAAGGACAATTTTCCTCTCCCCCACATTGATATCTTGGTAGACAATACGGCCCAACATTCAACATTCTCATTCATGGATGGGTTCTCAGGTTATAATCAAATTAAAATGGCGCAAGAGGATCGTGAAAAGACTACTTTTGTCACTCTTTGGGGAACGTTCTGTTACAAAGTCATGCCATTCGGATTAAAGAATGCGGGGGCAACTTATCAACGAGCTATGGTTACTCTGTTTCATGACATGATGCACCGAGAAATTGAGGTATATGTGGATGACATGATAGCCAAATCAAAAGAGGGAGAAAACCATTTGGAGAATCTTCGAAAGTTGTTTGAACGTCTGAGAAAGCATCAGTTAAAACTTAATCCAGCAAAATGCACCTTTGGGGCAACTTCGGGGAAGTTGCTCGGGTTCATCATAAGTAGAAGAGGCATTGAAGTGGATCCAGATAAGGTGAAAGCAATCTTGGAAATGTCGCCTCCCCGAATAGAAAAAGAAGTTAGAGGGTTTTTAGGAAGGTTGAACTACATCACTAGATTTATTTCCCAGCTAACCTCTACATGTGAACCCATCTTCAAGCTATTGTGCAAGAATAACCCGAAAGAATGGAATGAAGATTGCCAGTTTGCTTTCGAGAAGATTAAAAAATATTTGCAGAATCCTCCTATACTGATACCCCCGGTGGCAGAAAGACCTTTGATTCTATATTTGACTGTCTCAGAAAATTCAATGGGTTGTGTACTAGGACAACATGATTCGGCGGGAAAAATAGAACACGCTATATACTATCTCAGCAAGAAATTCACAAGTTGTGAATCGAATTATTCCATGTTAGAAAAGACTTGTTGTTCACTAGCATGGGCAGCACACAGGCTTCGACAATACATGTTATATCATACCACATGGTTGATTTCTAGAATGGATCCAATAAAGTATATTTTTGAAAAGCCATCACTATCAGGAAGGATTGCAAAATGGCAGATGCTTCTATCAGAGTATGATATCCAATATGTCACTCAGAAAGCCGTAAAGGGCAGTGCCATAGCAGATTATTTAGCAGACAGAGCAATTGATGATTTCAGGCCAATGAATCATGGCTTTCCAGATGCCGAAGTCTTGACTATATCAAAAGAGGATGAAAAGCCAGTTGAACCAAATAAGTGGACAATGTGTTTCGATGGAGCCTCGAATGCGGTAGGATATGGGATTGGAGCAGTATTGATATCACCGGAAGGAGACATTACTCCTTTTACCGCCAAGTTATAGTTCACATGTACAAACAATATGGCAGAATACGAGGCGTGTGCAATGGGAATTCAAGCTGCTATAGATACCAACATAAAAAAGCTGTAGGTTTATGGTGACTCGCAGTTGGTGGTTAAACAGTTGAGTGAGGAGTGGGAGACAAAAGACGGAAAACTTATTCCTTATCATCAGCACATCAAGAAATTAACAAAAAATTTTGAATGGATTGAATTTGACCATATTCCAAGAGAGGAAAATCAGATTGCGGATGCTTTAGCTACCCTAGCCTCCATGTTTGACGTAGACCCAAAAGGGGAGGTCTTGGTGATTAAGATTGAGAAACGAGAGGTACAAGGCTATTGTTCAAATGTAGAGGAGGAATCTGATGGCAAACCATGGTATTACGATATCCAGGTGTACCTCAAAGAAAAGTTGTACCCTGAAGGAGCATCAGAGAATGACAAACGTACCCTAAGAAGACTATCAGGGGCATTCTTCTTGAATGGAAATGTGTTATATAAAAGGAATCATGGGATGGTTTTACTACGTTGTGTTGATGAGTTAGAAGCAAAGTAGATTATGGCAGAAATCCATGAAGGGTTGTGTGGGACTCATTCCAGCGGATATGCAATGACAAAAAAGATAATAAGAGCTGGATATTACTGGTTGACAATGGAGAAAGATTGTATCGGTTATGCGATGAAGTGCCACAAGTGTCAGATCTACGCAGATAGGACGCATGTCCCGGTCAACCCACTGCATGTCTTGACCTCGCCATGGTCTTTCTCAATGTGGGGAATAGATGTTATTGGACCAATTGAGCCAAAAGCTTCCAATGGGCATCGGTTTATTTTGGTGGCTATTGATTACTTTACGAAATGGGTAGAAGCTTCTTCGTATACCAATGTGACTAGAGTGTGGTGGTCAGATTTTTGAGGAAGGAAATTGTGTGCCGATATGGAGTTCCCGAAAGAATAATTACTGATAATGGGACGAACTTTAACAGCAAAACAGTGAAAGATTTTTGTGAGCAATTCAAAATCTGACATCATAATTCAACACCGTATCGTCCAAAAATGAATGGAGCAGTAGAAGCAGCAAACAAGAATATTAAGAAGATTATTGGAAAGATGACAGTTAATTACAAGGATTGGCATGAGAAACTCCCTTTTGCCTTATATGGATACCGGACATCGATACGCACATCCACTGGTGAAACCCCATTTTCATTGGTTTATGGTACAGAAGCGGTTCTGCCAGTTGAAGTAGAAATTCCTTCGCTTCGAGTTTGCTTGGAAGCAGAGTTGGAAGAAGCAGAATGGATACAAACAAGGTATGAGCAGCTAAATTTGATTGAAGAACGGCGATTATGGGCGAGCTGTAAAGGGCAATTATACCAAAGACGTATGATGAGAGCACACGGCAAGAAGGTCCATCCTCGTAGCTTTGAAGAAGGAGATTTGGTGTTGAAAATGATATTACCACCCCACAAAGATCATCGAGGAAAGTGGACTCCGAGTTATGAAGGACCTTATGTTGTGAAAAAGGCTTTTTCTGGGGGAGCATTGCGATTAACCACAATGGATGGAGATGATTTGTCCCACCCGGTGAATGCGGATGCCGTTAAGAGATATTACGCATGATGAAATAAAAATGATAATGCGATGCGCAAAAAACTGGGGCAGCTTTTTAGCGCAGACCATAAGCTATCTCGTTTTCAAGACTCAAGTGTTTTTCCTTCCTTTTCAAAATCATTCCTCCATGTACTGTCCTGATAATCAACCTGTAATATCAGTCGAGCATTCGCTTAATAAAATTTCCGAAATATTTCTTTCTGGAATCAATAATTTACCTCTTACTTGTCCTTCTCATGCATAGTCGTGTAACTAAGCTTATTTAAACAAGATTCAAAGGGAATACATGAATAAATGATCGGAAAAAGTACAAGGGTCAATTGGAGAGGGGAAGGATGTAGCAAAATGGATTAGCGATTGCACGAGTGTATAGGGTGGCAGCAAACTTTATTATCATATTCTTATACATATGCATCAAATTTTCACAGACCCAATTTCATGATTGCAAGTCTAAATTAACATGTTTTTCATATTAATAGATTTTCTAAATTTTCGAGATTAAATTTCACGGTATCCTTTAGATTAAGGTATTTTTCGGGTTAAAATACTTTCCATTATCGAGGTTGGTTATTGGGGTTAAAATGACCTTAGAATTAAAGTTGGTTTTGGAATTTAAGTTACGGATTAAAGTAGCCTTTGGATTGAAATTGACCTTTGGATTATAGTTGAACAATTACATTTATTTGGGGATTAAAATTATTTTTGGGATTAAATCATTTCATGGATTAAAGATTGAGGATTAAGATATTCCGGATTATCAAATGGATTAAATTGTTTACAGACTATCGGGTGATTATTGATTGTAGGATTTTGGATTAATTCTCGTGCAATTAGTATATGTTGGATGGATGTAAAAAGGGCTCGTATTTTGAATGACGTCACCTAGTTTTTAAAATTCATACTGTCAAAAATGAGATACAATGCCTTTACGTGCCATTTACAGTGTAAAGTCCCGCAAAGGGGGGCAGCTGTTGTACCCCATTTTTGTCCAGGGCCCCAATGATAAATTCAAGCATAAGAGAGTGTATGTTACATGTAAAAAAATAAAAATTAATACATGGATTTATTTAGATTAACATTAAGACTACATTAGTGTCACCATTATAGGGGTTTATTAAATTTGATCCAATAAACCTAATTAATAAGACCCATCACCAAGATTAAGCCCAACTATTAAGGCCCTAAAATAAAATTAAATATGCAACCGGCCCAACTAAGATTCAGGCCTCTAATGGGTTCATAACTAGTAATTACCCAGACACATTCGGTAGCCCGGCCCAGGTCTCCACTAACCCATGTAATTTAATACAAGCCCAACCCAACAAGATTAAACCAAACCTAAACCTAGAAGAAGACAGAAACGAAAAAAGAGAGGGGGAAGAGAAGGGGCGCCGCTGCTGGAGAAAAAGGAGAGACGCCGGAAGTTAAGGAGAGAGAGCGAACAGAAAAGGAAAGAGGAGAAGAGAGAGGCACCGGAGAAAAAGAGGAAAGAAGAGAAGTGGAATCTTAGGGTTTACATTAGGGGGTTGATTTGGGATCTTAAGTTGAGAATTTTCGGGGTTGACAAATCGGGTTTAGGTAATAGTTGAGGAAGAAAGGAAACCCTGGAGCGATTGAGGAAGATTTTCGGATTTTAATTGAGGAAACAAATCGGTATTAGGAAAAGATTAAGAGATGATTTAGGGATTCCTTAGGTAAAGGGGCTTCGAGCTTGGCATTATAAAAGGAGGAGTAGACGTGAGTTTAGGAGGGGGGGGATTTTCACTGTTTCGGTTTCTTCTGTTTGAATTTCCTGGGCTTTCTTCTTCCTATCAGTTTTTGGGAGGGAAATTTTTCTTTTGAGAGTTCTTATTACTGGTCTCTTCGAAACTTTTGAGAGCTTTCTTCCTCTGGGCCCGTCAATTTCTTCTGGAGAGTTTCTTCTTTAGGGTTTTCTTTTTCTGGCGATTTTTCTAGTTGGATTCTTGGGGAAAGGGATTCCTGGATTTAGTGGCTGAGTGGGTAAGCTTACTAAACTATTTTTCTTGTGATTCATTGACAGGTTTTATCATTCATTTGAAGTTCGGATGGCATTATGCCAGAGGAAGAACACTTGAGATTTTCTATGACTTTTTGCTTAATAATCGTAATGTATGCTTGTATTTAGTGATTTCTTTTCTTTGGTTGTGTATCTTCGATTGTATCTTTCATCTTTAAATTCAGGGATTTACATTGTTCCATGGTGCTATGGATGGCTTGTGAGCCAAAGGAAAACACCTATAATCCCATGATTTCTTCTCTGTTAATTCTCGTTTGGAATGCTTGATTTTTGGATGGCTGTCATATTATGTTTCTTGCAAATACTTGAATATTCTGCTATGCTATGTTGGAGTTTGAAAGTTGGAGGTTTTTGTGTTATGTCATGGTACGGCTTCTGGGATAATTTCATGAATAAATATTGATGTTTCAAAATGTGTGAATGATGATGTTTTGTTGGTTGCCGAAAATACTGATATGAATGTTTCGATTCAGTTTGAGTTGAGTATTAATTTTGGGAAGATTTGCATGTTTTACCTCTGCCAAATTTATGTCTCATGTTCTGTTTAGATGTTTATTTCTCTGGTTAATGGCAGTATGTTTCCGTTGGTTCTTGTTTCAGTGTTTCAGATGATTCGTGCTTTGAAACTGTAACAGCATTTTTGTTCTTAAGGAAATTGAAACAGGTATTTTGGGTGATGATTTGATTGTCATTGAAAACTTGGAAAAGCATGAAATGAGTTTAGAGATGAGTGGGCAGGGGTTACGGGTTTTCCATATGTGAAAATGGGCTTTGGTTGTATTCATTTGTTTGGATGTTTTATGGTTCACTTGGGCTTGAGCATGGAGAAGGGTTAATTATAATTGGGCCAAATTCATGAATTACAAAGGTTTGTAATGGGTTACTTGAATAATTTATGTGGTTTAGGATTTTAAATTGAATGTGGTAAATGGTTATGAAATTTGGCTTGTTTTGTTAATTGGTGATTTAAAAGGGATTGTTAAATGGACCAAGGGATTATATGGTTGATGTGAGCTTCGCGCTTAATGTAAATTAGATTCGAAAAATTACATGAAAACAAAACTTTATATGTGACATCTTGTATGCCCATTTCATCAAGGCAATTAGTTATAAAATTCTAATCATACTAATTTAATAGTATGTTTGGAATAATTGATTGCCAATAAAAAAGGGGAACCGAAATCCCATTCCATTCATTATTTTTCAACATGCTAATATGTCATTTATTGATTGGTGCTTGTATATGAATTATGTGATTGATTTGATGTTGTTTGGTTTGATGTTGTGTGGTTTAAGTGTTAATTATGTGATTTAATATTTTAATATGTTTGATTAATGGGTTTGCGATAATTTAATAT
Organism: Euonymus europaeus; assembly: GCA_963580455.1. Lineage (NCBI taxonomy): Eukaryota > Viridiplantae > Streptophyta > Magnoliopsida > Celastrales > Celastraceae > Euonymus > Euonymus europaeus. Next base: position 15,004,107 of record OY756967.1, on the reverse strand, counting down.
CGTATAGTACACATAAAAAATTATGTTCCCCAACATTTTTTATTTAATTTTATTTTTACCTTTGTTATTCTATTTATTTTCATTTTATTATATTACTTATTCCTATTTTTTATTTCACTTTATTATATCTATTTTACTTTATTTTTCTATTTCATTTATATATTTTATTTATTTTTCTTTTCTGTTTTTATTTATTTTATTTTTATTTTAGTTATTTTTATTGTAATAATAATAATTATTATTCTATACATTACTATTTTTTATTTTATTTTACTTTATTTTTTTTCCTCTTTATTTATTTTCATTATTTTTAAATCTTATTGTATTTTATATTTTTATTCTCATTTTATTTTCATCTTATAAATATATATGTATGTATGTTGTCACTCTATTTTCGTATTGTTCTTATTATTATTTTGTATCTCATTATTATTATTATTATTATTATTATTATTATTATTATTATGTTATTTGCCTTATATCATTATTACGTATTTATATAATATTTAAGTTATTTTAATTTTTATATTATATTTATATTTTGGCTTTATTTCTATTTTTATTCTTATCCTTATTTTACTTTATGTTATTTACTATTTTATATTATATTTTACTTTATTTCAAACTTGTGTATTATATAAAAATTATACTAAAAGTCTTTGCCTACGATGGAATCTATTTGGGGAATGCATTGGATGCACCCTTGGGTAGATTCTTGAGGTGAGAGCGTTTCTTGGGAAATTTGGCCATTGGATGGAAAAACCCTATGAACCTCAATACTAAGACTTTTAATATAGTTTTTATATATATTATAAAATTATTTTATTTATATAAATATATATATATATATATATATTTTATGAATTCATTTTATTCTATTTTGGTATAGCCATATATCTACTTAAATTATTTTTCCTATATAGTTATTATCTTTATTTAAATATTATTTTTATCTTATATAATTTTTCGTATAATTTATATAATCATTGCACCTTACATATATAGTATTTATATATATTATAAAATTATTTTATTATATTCGAATATATATTTTATATATATTTTATAAGTTTATTTATTCTATTTTGATATATCCATATGTCTACTTAAATTATTTTATCCTATATAGCTATTATATTCCTCTAAATATTATTTTTATCTTATATATAATTATCACATTTTACGTATGCAACAATTAATATTTTCGATAAAAGTCATTTAATGGGATAATAAAAATTGAATTGGCAACTGTTTTTAAAACAGGCGTTGTGGGATGCCTCACACCTTCCACATACGCAACAAACTCACTTACCATTTTTCTGGTTTTTTCGTAGACCAAAAATTATATTTTCATGGTGACCAATTGCACCTATTCAATTGGTGGCGACTTCTTATATTTTATTAAAAAATCCTTTTCGCAAAACCGGTTGCGACAATGGGAATCCCCTGAGGTTACATCCCTACCATATTGATTTTAAACATAATACAAAAGACATGTAGTCTAGCATTGTTGTAAGCATGGCACAAAAGCAAATCAAATCAGACAACCACTTTGAAATAGACCATGAAAATTGAAAAATTTAATGTTAATAGAAAGATGCGAGGTTCGTACCTGTGTCTCCTTCGACACCATTCTCCAACGGAATCTGGTGTTACCAAAAAAAGGTTCGGTGATCTGTTTGGCTGAGCTATTTTGTTATGTCGGTTCGAGGATGGAGAAAAAGAAGGGTGATCATGCACAGGACGATTGTTTGGATTCTCGATTCCGGATATCTAGAGTGTGAAAATCCAGAGAGAGAGGAGAACGAAGCAGAGAGACATGAAATCCTTCTAGAGGAAGACAAAGGGGGTCAGACTTGACTTCAGAGTTAGTTTTTTGCATTAATGGCATTGTTTTTGATGAGAGTATAATATGGATTTCATATTAATTTTATTTAATAATATCAATCAATTCATTTAATAAGAATTACGATCATTAAACGGTTAAGATTAATTCTAATGATTTGATGGTCAAACGTTGGGGTGGGACGAAGGTGGGACAAAGCGGGGTGGGACGCGAAACGGTCCTGACTTTCGGTAGCCCATGTTTGGCCACTGAACCCACTGGTTCTTATGAGAGAGAGAGAGAGAGAGAGAGAGAGAGAGAGAGAGAGAGAGAGAGAGAGAGAGAGAGAGAGAGAGAGAGAGAGAGAGAGAGAGAGAGAGAGAGAGATTTTGGGATATCAAGCTTGGGTTTAAGAGGATTTGTGATGGCCAACAACTTATAAGCAAGATTCCACAAGAAATTTTGGCATTGAGGTGAGTTTTTCTAAGTTTTGAAATTTTAGGTTTGTCGATAGTTTTGGAATAAACTTTGATTTAATGATTTAGATGTTATTAGAAATTGATCATAGGCTCGATTATGATTATATATTTAGGTTCCATTGCTAATTTGTAGTAGATTCCAAAAAATTGTGAAGATTCAAGCTTTGGAGAGAGAAGATGAGTGTTTCTTAGAATTATGTTTTAATCCATATTTGTATGTCCTTATTGTGTTATAGTGATGAGTAAATGGATTTGATTTACTCAAATAATTAGGATTTTGAAGAGGGCTTAAAAACCTGTTGTATCCCATTTTTGCCCAGGGCCCAACCCATAAACTCAAACATAGGAGAGGACCATGATTAATAGAAAATTAGTTTACATGTTAAAAATAAACAAATAATACCTATTATAAAAAGTGAGATTATTTAGGTTCAAGTTAAGCCCACATTTGATTAAAAAAAAATCCAAGTCCACTTACCCTTACATTACAATTCATTGGCTCATTAATTTTAATCCAGTAACATAGGTTATATTTAGTACATTTTTATCAAGTACTTGGCCCAAATTGAATTCAAGTTTTAATGAAAATTCATCAAGTACTTAGCCATGAGATTGGGATTTTTGGGATTACTTTCTTTTTTTTGCTGGGGCCAGGAGGTTTTGGGTGGCTCTGTGCTTTTGTGGTTTCCGATGTACTGTCAAAATTTCTTCCTTCACTAATTCATCCGATCACACCACCCCCACATCAATCTCATTTTTTTTCCTTTGTTTTTTTTCTTCTTCCGGCTTCGACCCTTTTCAACCCCTGGATCATCTTAACACCCTGTGTCATTATCATTTCGATTACTTTTTATTCAGTTTCTAGAGATTAGGCCGTGATCTATAACCACGGCTTTATTTTTTTCGAAATGAGGTTCACTTGCATTTGAGATAACTAGATTGGTGTTGTTCTAATAGAGTTGATAATTTAGTTAAATCTTTGGTCATATTCGATGGTTTAAAAATTTTCTCTGAAATATGTAATAAGCATCGCTGTTCAGAATTTCATCCCTTGGTTATTTGCATCTTATGATTTCGTGTTTGTATATGAGTTTGGGAATGCAATTTCTGGAAGGGGCTGTTGTTTTGAATGGTATTTGTTGTTAGATGATTGTTTTTATATGATGTGGTCATAGAAGTTACCTTACTATGAATGGTGATTACGTTAGTTAGATACATGAGTTTCCTATTGAATATCTATGATGCAATTTGTTTAGATTGATGTCCTGTGTTCAAAAGATAAACAGTGGTAATTTGTTACTAAATAATGTTTTATATGGTGTAGTCATCGTGATGCTTTGATAGGTAAAACTGACAGCAATATACTTGAGTCTCTGTGTTAGAGTTTGTGACCCGAATTTAGTTTGGTTTTATTCCAAAAGTTCGCGGTGCGACAATTTTGGAAGAATTTTTTTTTGGAATTTTTTTTGGGGGTCTTTTGTGATTCCTTTTATGATTAGGGTTTCAACTATTATTTATTCGTTGTAAAGTCGTCACTCATCATTATCTCTTGTACCTGTTTTCTCCACATAGTGAAACTCTCTCTCTGCCCGTGGTTTTTCCCTTTAAGGGTTTTCCACGTAAATCATTGTGTTCTTGTTTCATTATTGTTGTCTCTTTGGTTCGAATCCATTGTTTCAAATTGGTATCGGAGCGGGTTTAATTTGGAATGACAACAATGAAGTATGATCTTCCGCTGCTTGATCGTGACACAAGATTTACGCTATGACAGGTGAAGATGCGAGTTGTCCTTGCACAGATGGATCTTGATGATACACTGCTAGGATCTGATAAGATGCCGAAATCTTGGACACCAGAAGAAAAATTGCTAAAGGATAAGAATGCTCTAACCCAGATTCAACTTCATCTGTCAAATCAGATATTACAGGATGTTTTGAAGGAGAAGACGGCTGCTGATTTATGGAAGAAGTTGGAACAATTGTGTATGACAAAAACTTTGACCAGTAAGTTGCATCTGAAACAACGTTTATATTCTCATAAGCTTTCAGAAGGTGGATCTGTACAAGATCATCTAACCATCTTTAAGGAGATTATTGTTGATTTAGAGACTATGGAGGTTAAGTACGAAGAAGAAGATTTAAGGTTAATCCTATTGTGTTTGCTGCATTCTTCGTATGTAACTTTTCGAGATACTATTTTGTATAGTCGTGAGACTCTTAATCTTGAGGTTGTTTATGATGCTTTATCTTCTAACGAAAGGATGAAACAGCTGGTTGGTGGTTCTGAAACTCTGGCAGAGGGTCTTGTTATTCGAGGCAGAAACCAAGAAAGAAATTCTGGTTTTGAAGGCAGAGGCAGATCAAAGTCGAAAAATAAGGATAAAATCTACAACTATTATAAGAAAAAAGGGCACATCAAAGTTGATTGTTATAAGTTGCAGAATACGAACAAAAAGAAGGGCGGTGTCAATTCAAAGGGTAAAGAACCCGAAAATTCTGGTGAAGCAGATGTTGCATAAACTGAATATAGTGATGGTGATCTCTTGGTTGCCTCTGATGTTGACCCAAAACCTAGTGAGGATTGAATTCTTGATTCTGGTTGCACGTTTCATATGTGTCCTAATCGGGATTGTTTTTCAACATATGAAAAAGTGACAAAGGGTGCTGTTTTGATGGGAAATAATGCGGCTTGCAAAATTGCTGGAATTGGATCTGTCAGAATTAAGATGTTTGATGGCATGGTTAGAACGTTTAGTGACGTTCGTCATGTTCCAGATTTGAAAAGAAATCTGGTTTCTTTGAGTACTCTTGATCTAAAAGGGTACAAGTACATGGGTGAATGTGGAGTTTTGAAAATTAGTAAAGGTGCTTTAGTTGTGATGAAAGGGCAAAGAAAAGCTGCCAACTTATATGTTTTGCAAGGCTCTACAGTTGTTGGCCATGCAGCAGTATCTACTCCTTCTTTGACAGATGGTGAAATTACTAGACTTTGGCATATGCGTCTAGGGCATATGAGTGTAAACGGAATGACCGAATTGAGCAAAAGAGGACTTCTTGATGGGCAGAATATTAGCAAGTTACAGTTTTGTGAGCATTGTGTGTTTGGGAAGCAGAAAAGAGTCATATTTAGTAAAGGCACACATAATACGAAGGGCACTCTTGATTATATTCATTCTGACCTTTGGGGACCAGCGAGAGTATCTTCCAAGGGTGGTGCTAGTTATATGCTAACAATTATTGATGATTTTTCTAGAAAAGTATGGGTATTCTTTTTTAAACACGAGTGATGTGTTTCACACTTTTAAGGATTGGAAGACCATGATTGAAAAGTAGACAGAGAAGCAAGTGAAGCGTCTCCGCACAGATAACGGTTTGGAGTTTTTTTCAGATGAATTTAATGTCTTTTGTAAGACAGAAGGCATTGTGAGGCACTTGACAGTTCCGGGTACTCCACAGCAAAATGGCATAGCAGAGCGTATGAATAGAACTTTGATGGAAAAAGTACGTTGTATGTTGTCCAATGCTAAATTACCTAAGTCTGTTTTGGCAGAAGCCGTTTCTACAACTTGTTATCTTGTAAATCGCTCTCCATCAACTGCTATTGATAAGAAAACTCCGCAGGAGGTATGGTCTGGTACTCCTGCGAATTATTCTGATTTAAAGATATTTGGATGTTCTGCCTATGCTCATGTAGATAATGGAAAGTTGGAATCAAGATCTTTAAAGTGTGTGTTTCTTGGCTACAAGTCTGGAGTAAAAGGGTATAAGTTATGGTGTCCAGAAATTGAGAAAATTATCATTAGTAGAAACGTTATTTTTGATGAGTCTGCTATGTTTCATGATCAGATTTCTACAGATTCCTGTGATAAAGATCAACAGAAATTAGCTACGCAGGTGGAGATTCCCTTTGAGTCTGATCCTTCACCTTAGACTATATCTCAGTGCAATTTAGAGCCTTAGACTAGTGTTCAAGTATTACCACAACATTCAATTGCTAAAGATAGGCCTAGAAGGGAGATTAGACTCCCACAGAGATATGCTGAGGCTGATTTGGTTGTTTATGCTCTAAACGTAGCAGAAGATATTGACACTTGTGAAGAACCTTCTACATATTTTGAGGCTGTTAATTGTAGAGATTCTAGCAAGTGGGTACTTGCCATGCAGGAAGAGATGGAATCACTTTATAAGAATGGCACGTGGCAATTGGAGAAGCTTCCCAAGGATAAAGAAGAAGTAAGAAAAGTGAAAGCTGAGCTTAGTCAGGAATTTGAGATGAAAGATTTAGGAGCTGCAAAGAAGATTCTTGGCATGGAGATTCAAAGAGATAGAAAGGCGAAGAAATTGTATCTTAGTCAAAAGGGATACATTCATAAGGTACTACAAAGGTTCAATATGCAGAATGCTAAATCGGTTAGTACTCCATTAGCAGCTCTTTTTAAGCTTTCATCTGATCTATCTCCACAATCAGATAATGATATTGAGTATATGTCTCGAGTTCCATACACTAGTGCAGTAGGCTCTCTTATGTATGCAATGATTTGTACACGTCCAGATTTATCATATGCAGTTAGCATGGTTAGTAGATACATGGCAAATTCAGGAAGAGGAGATTGGAAAGCAGTTCAGTGGATTCATAGATATTTGTGTGGCACTAGTGATGTTTGTTTGCAGTTTGGGAGGACTAGAGATGGAGTTATTGGTTATGTTGATTCTGATTATGCTGGAGATTTAGATAGAAGAAGATCGCTCACTGGTTATGTCTTTACTCTCCGAGGGTGTGCTATCAATTGGAAGGCTGTTTTACAGACTATAGTTGCTTTGTCTACCACCAAGGCTGAATACATGGCGATTACAGCAGCTCGTAAAGAAGCTATGTGGTTAAAGGGGCTATTCAATGAAATTAGTGAAGACTTGGAAGTTTCCACACTTTTCAGTGATAGTCAGAGTGCTATTTATCTTACTCATAATATGTATCATGAAAGGACAAAGCACATTCAGATTCGCTATCATTATGCACGTATTGTTGTTGCTAGTGGTGACATTGTTGTGAGAAAAGTTAGCACTCATGATAATCCTGCTGATATGATGACTAAACCAGTTCCTAAAGCCAAGTTTGAGCATTGCTTAGACTTGGTTGATATTTCAGTTTGATACTTACCCTTCTTAGGGTTGTGGAAGAGGGGAGAGTTTGTTGATGGTGAATGATGTTTTCATTCTATGTGGAATTCGAGTCAAGGTGGAGATTGTTAGAGTTTGTGACCCGAATTTAGTTTGGTTTTATTCCAAAAGTTCGCGGTGCGACAATTTTAGAAGAATATTTTTTTATGGAAATTTTGTTGGGGTCTTTTGTGATTCCTTTTATGATTAGGGTTTTGGCTATTATTTATTCGTTGTAAAGCCGTCACTCATCATTCTCTCTTGTATCTGTTTTCTCCACATAGTGAAACTCTCTCTCTGCCCGTGGTTTTTCCCTTTAAGGGTTTTCCACGTAAATCGTTGTGTTCTTGTTTCATTATTGTTGTCTCTTTGGTTCGAATCCATTGTTACACTCTGCATTATGGTTTACTTAAAGTAATTGTTCCAAGTGTGAGTCGGATTGACAAAGGAAATAGCTTTACTGTGTTTCAAATAGAATTCATGTTGTATTCTTTGGCCACTTTGGTTATGGTGACAAATATGATGGATTTGAGAAGTGTGTAATGTATGACTTGTGGACTTATAATGCAAATGATGTGCTGCACTTTCCCATGTTTGAATGAAGCTATAATGAAATTGGATTTTTTACAGTTTAGACTTGCCAAGTGTGTGATTAGTCTTGTGTAATGGGTCTCTTAGTTTGAAAATTTTCTTCTCTTTATTTTACATGTTTAAATTCTATTAAATCGTTGGCTCGGAAATATGGTTCTTAGTTGTGACGGATTTTTTTGATGGATTGATTGTCCAGTATTGTATTTTGAGTTTGATATTGTAAAATAATTTGTTCTCAAGTTTTCGTTGTTCATTTTGTGTTAATGTGTTTGCACCAAATTAAGGCGCATTAGTTTGGAAACGTATGGTACTAGCTCAAAAAGGCCCTACCCTAACTATTATATTGAGAGTCTATCCGACGACGGAACCAATTGGGGTGGCATTGGATATCATCACGAAAGGATTCTTGAGGATAAAATTTTATGGAATTCTCATCCATTGAATGGAGAGGATTTTATGAATTTTGTGGGAAAAGTATTTCAATACATTAATCCACACAATGCACTCAATTATTAAATTTCAATCATACTAATTTAATAGTATGGTTGGGATAATCAACTGCCAATAAAAAAAAAGGGGAACCGAGTCTCTTCAATTTGTAATTTTTATTTGCTATTTGTTATTTGTTAATAATGTGTTTTATTTGAAATGTGTTTTTCTATCTTATGTGATCATATGTGAAAGTTCTATGATTTAACATGTTATTATATTTGAATTGTGATTTGCGACAATTCAATATCGTTTAATCCACAAAAACTCGGTTCCCAACATTTTATTTTTGTTTTATTTTATTTTATTTTATTTTATTTTTCTTTTTATTTATTTGTTTTTATTATTTGTTTTTCTTTTTATTTATTATTTTATTATTTTTAATTTTTATTCATTATTATTTTTAATTTTTATTATTTTTTATTTTAAACATTCATACTGTATATTTTATTTGTGTATACAAATTATATTGAAAGTCTTAACCTATAATGAAATTAAATTGGAGAACGCATTGGATGCACCATCAGAAAGATTCTTGAGGTGAGAGTGTTTCTTGAAAATTTGACTATTGGATGGAAGAATTTCATGAACCTCAATATTAGACTTTCGATATAGTTTTTATATTTTCTAAAATTACCTTACCCTATTTCGATATAGTCTTTGTATAATTATTTTACCCTATATACGTATTTTTTCTCACAATTAATATTTTTAAAATCATTTAATGAGACAATAAAAGTTAAATTGATAGCTGTTTTTTAAAACAAATGTTGTGGGTTGCCTTACATCTTCCTCATACCTAGCAAACTCACTTACCTATTTTTTTGAATTTTGGTAGACCCAAAAATCACTACAAGAAAATGATAAATTACCGACGGAAATTTCCGTCGATAAAAATCTTATACCGTCGGCAATTAAAATTACCGACGGTTTACCGACAAAATATTTTCGTCGGTAAATCGCTCGTCGGTAAATAATTACTGACCAAAAATACAATTCATCGGTAATTTACCGACCAAAATATTTGTCGGTAATCCGTCGGCAATATTATTTAAATATATTTTTGAAAAAAATAAATTTTCGTCGGTAATCCGTCGCTAATATTATTTAAAATAAATTATTTTTATTTAATTTTCGTCGGTACTTTGTCGGTAAGTTCATTTAAAATAATTATTTTTAATTTAATTTTCGTCGGTAATTCGTCGGTATTTTTTTTTTACCAATCATCAAAACTTCAAATTAACTAATATTAACCTGAAATATATATATATTTATTAAAATAAAAATCCATAAAAAAAACGTGCTCAACGTCTAAAATTTATGCAATCCAGAATAATTATTAAAATGCAAGAAAAGTATAGAATACAACAGTATACGTAAACGTATAATACATAAATGTACTCACATAAAAGAAAATAACGTATATATCGTAAAAAACTAATCCCGCGCATCCGGAGACGTGGCGAATGAGGTTAGTTCTCCAATAAGGTAAATCCCAAAATATGCTACGCTTCTTCCAACCACAAATTGAAATTCTATTCATATGTTGATTCCACTGCTCTCCACCCTCCTCAATGACTTTCTCCAACCCAAATGCACATATACGATTATATATCTCCTCGCCAGATCTTACTGGTGGTGCCATTTCACTGACAACCATATTCTTTCTAAACCAGTTCTTGTTCCTTCTAAACGGATGGTTTATTGGTAAAAACTTGCGGTGGTTGTCAAACCACGATGTCTTACGTCCTCTTTGAAGAATAAATGCTCCAGAATCTTCCATGCAATATGGACAAGCTAACTTCCCAGCCGTACTCCAACCAGACAACATCGAGTATGCTGGAAAGTCACCGATAGTCCACATAAGAGCAGCTCGTAGCTGAAAATTCTGCTTCAAAGATACATCCCATGTCTCAACACCATCCTCCCACAACATGCACAATTCATGAATCAATGGCTGTAGGAAGACATCTATTTTACGTTTAGATTCTTCGGTCCAGGCACAATCACCGTCAGAAACATAAATTCATCTTTCATACACATCCAGGGAGGCAAATTGTATGGAGTGACTATCACTGGCCATGATGAATACTATTGGCCCGATTGGCCAAAAGGTTGAAAACCGTCTGTGCATAAACCCAGCCTCACATTACGGGCTTCGCCCGAAAATACTTGTTGAACTCGGTTGAAGTGTTTCCATGCCTCTGAATCCGAAGGGTGACACATTACTCCCTCTTCTTGGTCATGGTTATCATGCCACCTCATGTGCTCTGCTGTGGCTGCTGAAGCATACAATCTCTGTAGCCTCGGTGCTAAAGGAAAGTAGTACATCTTTTGGTGTGGAACCTCCTTCTTTTGCCCCGAATCCCTTCTTCTTCTACTCTGAAAACGAGGGTACTGACAGAATTTACAACTTCTCAAGTCAATGTCATTGCCCCAATATATCATGCACCCATTCAAACAACAATGTATCTTCTCCACCGGAAGCCCTAATCCTTGGACAAACTTTTTAGTGCTATAAAAGCTATCTGAAAGTGTGTTGTCCTCCGGTAATGCATCTTTAAATAATCTAGTGATTGCATCATAGCAATTCTCCGACAAATGATATTCAGACTTAATGCTCAGCAACCGTGCCATAGCCGATAGTTGAGAGACTGTTTCACACCCTGGCCACAATTCTTGCTCCGCTCCTTGCAGCATGTCATACAATTTTTGTGCATTTGGGTTCGGAGATTCCTCAATATTTGATGGATCAAAGTTCGGGCCAGCTGCATCTATCACCATTGTGTGGTAAGGATTAGGGATCTCCACATCTGATCTTGTAGACGCAGACGCAGACGCCCACGTGTTAGTGTCTCCGCCATCATCAGTCCCTGCTCCAAAATAAGATTCTCCATGATGAGACCATATGTAATAATCCCGCACGAATCCCTTCTTCAAAAGATGGAGATGCACTTCTTCTGGTTCCCAAAATCTACGGTTATGGCATCGTACACATGGACATCTAATCTTACTTCCATCCATGTTCTCTGGTTGAGAACGAGCATAGGCAATGAAATGTTGCACCCCCTCTATAAATTCCTGATTGAGAAGTCCATCAATTAGCCTAGCATACATCCACGACCTATGTATGCTTGACATTTTTTTCTTTCTAACAAAAGGTTAAAAAACAAGGTATTAGAGACATTAGTACTCTTCCTTGTGGTACAAAAACATCACATGTTGCTATAGAATTCAGAGAAATCAAAGCAAAAGCATGCATGGGAAATAAAAGAAAGTAGCCTCATTTGGCCATATTTTCTAATTTAAGCCTCTAGTCCACTGAGTAAGCCATTTACGTTACTGTTTAGGTCCCTAACAAATGAGAATTTTATGCATTTAAAACATTAATTACTACCAGCAACATTTGATATTTTTCAGTATACATAAATGCATACACTTTAATCAAGGAGAAATCAAAGAATTTTGATTAATATGTGCTTTCAACCAATAAATTTTCAATCTTATCAAAAGAACTTACTTAACCACCACACTTATAATAATTTCTTGCTAAAGTTGTTAGCTAACCAAGAGAGGAAATTAATGGGGCCATACATACATATTATAGTTAAGACATGAATGGAAAACTATAACCTACTGTGGAAGAAAAAAAAAGTAACAATTAAAGAAGATTAAAGGTATAAACAAAGGACTGAAATTTATAGTATTAAAATCTATCTCAATAGTCATCATATGATTGAAAAAAAAATCTCTTTAACTCTCTAAAACATCAATCCAAATTGCTGCCAAATAGCCCCTCAAGTTGTACAATTGAAAAAATTACAGAGACTCACACGGAGGACATAAACAAGTAACTTATGTCTTCTTCACATTATGTTTGTGGGAACTTCTTGACTAGTGATATTTCAGCATTCATTGAGTTCAATTCCCTTTTTTTTCTTGGCTACGTATATATTTATAGAGGTATATATTAATGGTCATTCAAGATATACACATATATATATATACACACTATATCACTACCTTCTAACTGTGGCAAAGCTGTTGCTATAGGCTTAATTACCACTACCAACTCTTCACAACCCTAACGTCTAAGGTGGGTGGAAGTTCGCTATACCTATATGCATTATTTTCTCCAAACGCAATCAAGGTAATAGTACTTGAGAACCTATCACCAAGAGATGCAAAAAGAAATGAGAAAATCCATGCCAAATTGCAGCTATATTTTGTTTTTCAGTAATACTTTCCATCCCAAGACGACTAATGTGATAAAGTACATAAAATTTAAGAAAGGCAATGAAAACAGAACCGAAAAGGATATAAAATGATAAAAAAAAAACAGAACAACATGGAGTTTCAAGATGGAGCTTGCATATTAGTCATAACATGATGTGTCAAGCTTATCCAACTAATAGAAAATTGAAAAGTTTAGTACAACACAATATGTAAGATTAAAAAGTCACACGAATTCAGGGAAGTTTCCAATACAGGAGAATGTAACAAAAACAAATCAATAAATAAAAAATTAGCCACAGAATTGGATGCCTAACCTGATCAGACTAGAGCAGCAGTAAAAGGAGGCGGTGAAAGTGCCCTGAAAATGAAGACGAAACTTAAGAAAAAATAGATTTTGAATAGATGAACAACCAATGTAAGAAATGTTAACGGCTAATTCAAACCCATTGAAAGAGAATGAACGTGATCATGAGTTCATTATCAAAGAGTATAAAATAACAGGCACTCGTTAAGATTGCACTTGCATCTTTTGTATTCCCGAGCCCATGTAATTTTGACAAAAAATAAATAGAACTTATACCACAAAAGAGTGAAATGCTTGTAACACAGAGACCATTATGACCATGAGTTTCACAAGTCATAGAAACTATGCAACCAATAAAGACAATGAAATAAGCCAAACCGATTAAAATTCAATAAATGGAGTTTCCAAATATAAAACAAAACAGACCCCTGGTTTTAGACCTTTTAGTTTGGACCTAATAGGTATTCGTCATTCCTTCAAACAGTGACGAAATTAAGATCTAGCTGAAAGTGAAGGCTAGGGAGAGTGCTTTCAGAGTTAAAAAAACTAGTGTAAGTAAAAGAGTCCATTCCAAAACAGAAGGAACTAAGAACAACAGCACTCAAAAACGCATGAATCATAAACCCTAACCAACTCTCTCATCTCTTAATCTCTCCCTGTGTTTCCCTCTCCGCGCGACGAACCAAAGCATAAGACAAACCCACAAATGGCAGAACAAATTAACAAACTATAGACGAGAGACGAAGCATAAGCATACTTTACCTGAAATGTGCGAACCAGTGATTGTGTGGAGAGGATTCTCCAACGCGATTTCTGCAGCGACTCATGGGGGATAGTGACAATATGTGCCGGAGAGGATGGAAAGAGGCAGAGAGAACGCAGGTTGTGTGTATTGGTGAGTTAGGGTTTTTTTAAAATAATTAGGAAACTTTGCCGACGGAACTATCGGTCGGCAACGTGGAAATAATAAAATTATATATTTTAAATTAATTTAAATATTATATTTCAGAAAAACTAATTAAATTAATATAAAAACCATTGCCGACAGAAATATTTCCGTCGGCAAAATTAAAAAGTAATTAGCACAGCAAAAAAATATCAAAAATAAAAATTGGACAAAGTCACCGACGGAAATTATTTCCGTCGGCAATTACCGACGATATATCCGTCGGTACTTCGTAGCCACATTTCGCGGCAGACTTTGCGCCTTAATTTAGCGACCAAAAACACCGTCGGTAAAAACTCCGTCGATATTCCGTCGGCAATCCGTCGGAAAATCTAAAAATTTCTTTTCCGTCGGTAATCCGTCGGTATTTACCTACGAAAATATTTTCGTCGGCAAAATCCGTCGGTAAGAAGCGGTTTTCTTGTAGTGAATATTTATATGGTGATCAATTACACATATTACAACTGATGACAACTTCTTTTATTTAAAAAATCATTTCGCAAACCGGTTGCAAAAAAACCCTAGAAATTGAAACTCTTGGTATTGTGCTTAGCTTGGATTCGAGGTAAGGGATTCTAGCCCAATCTTTCATTTCTTTCTTGTTATCCAAAATTCGTTATTTAATTTTCATTGATCTTTGTATTTGTGCTTTTCCTTATTTGCTCCCTAAGGAAGAACAAACCTATGATTATTCTTGTATTTGATAATATGTTTTTAGATTGCATTCTCGATTCCCGATTGATTGTTTGGTCTTATACCAAGCATGTATGGTTCCTATTTATGCATCATGAGTAGTTATATTTATAACTATGATTCGTTTATATCTATATTGATTCCATGACATGATATTGTTGCATTAGAGCCACATGGAAGTGCGAGTATGGATTCGTGACTTCCGTAGGTTGTTTGAATGTCATATAGGAGGAGGGTTGTGGAACCCTGGCTTGGTTGCAACTTAATGACACCCATATGAGACAAAATACTAAGATTCCAAGGGATCGATTCAAGGAACCCGAGTCAGTATGGACAAGGTTGATGTCTTGTAATTAGTCATGCTTTCCTTAATGAGTCATATGGTGGTAGTGTTCACCAATAACAATGTATTGGGATGGATGCCGAGGCGTCATCCCATCGGGACTCATGGGAAGGAAAAAAGACCATAGATTGATGAATATTTGATATGGTGGTTCATAGTCTTTGGCATGTTGTTGCATTGACTTGCCTTTTATTTCAGCTAATATATTTCATTATCCTCTTTGCCCCTACTGAGCCATTGCTCACCCTTTATTTTCTTTTCTTCCCACACAGGCGAGACTGGTACGGATATCGACACTACGAATCTATAAGAGGCGAGATAACATGGTGCCACCTAGAGACACTAGGATGAGATTAGGTTAAAAGATTGACCTCCTTTATTTTGTTGGGTATTATATATGCGGATTGAATATCGTGTATGTTTATTACATTTGTGAAAATTTTGTCAGTGTGTGGTTGGTACGGTTAGGAGGGTCCCTGTGATAGAACTCCTGAACTTGAATGTGAACTCTATAGTTTGAATTGCATGTTGATACATGTATGGTTGCTATGTTTTATTATGTATTGCTGATGCATGTTGTAGATGGTCTGAGGCCCTGCCTAGGATTGTGGATTCATAAGATTTGATTGCCGAAGGCCTTATATTATTATTGAATATGTGTTGCGCATTTCAGGTAGGCATTCTCCAATATATGGGGAGATGCTATCGGATTTTCGGTAGAAAAATTATGGATCCTAGATGGGAAAACTAGGATTAAATCTTTTTGTGATATTGTGGAAGGTTAATATCTTATAGTTCTTGGATTAGGTTTAAATAGTAGCGCCTCCAGGATCGAGACGTTACAAAGATTGTTTGGTTGACTTATGCTATAACAAATTCTCAAGATGGTGTTACAGATGT
This sequence comes from Euonymus europaeus, assembly GCA_963580455.1. NCBI lineage: Eukaryota > Viridiplantae > Streptophyta > Magnoliopsida > Celastrales > Celastraceae > Euonymus > Euonymus europaeus. The sequence goes on along the minus strand of OY756967.1, from coordinate 14,988,145 downwards.
TTTTGGGATATATCTTCTTATTCTTAAAGAGAGCTTCAACAATTTATGCTTTTACTGGTGAGTTCACAATAAATAAATCACTTCACTTGTATTGGTAGGGCTATGTTTGGTAGTTGTGCCATTAGGTCCCTAATTGCATAAACAAGCTTGCCCAATCAATCACTAAAATTTGGGCTTTGATTGGAGATAAGATGGAAACTGCCATTAATATATATTGCGTATGACTTTCAATTCTATATTTATTATGTTGAGGCCGATTGTTAACATTACTTATGGCGGTAACTAACTTAATACACTATGCTACAATTATGCTTGTACTTTGCAAAGACAAGGCTTGAAGCAGATTATGGACAACTTAGATAGTCCATGCCAGATACTCAAGCATTGGAAAAGGCAGAAGACAAGGCTGCGATCAGCAAGGTAACGTTATTTGTTTTCAATTGTTATAGTATTCTGATGATATACATGCCAACAATGATATATGTCATCATAAATGGCAAATAAGAAGGTTCTGAGCTGTAGTTTTGAAACCTCGAGTGCAAAAGCATAGATATATTCACTCTTTATTAGTTCATAGAAGGCAAAACCCTGAATGGTATTTCTCTCAAAAGATTGACTATTTGACAAACAAGTTCATCTAGCTTTTGACAAGGAAAGACATGCAATGACAATATGTAATATCTTGTTGTAAGTTCTCTCTAAAACATATATGGTTTGAGTTCCAGTGCTATGATGATTTTCATGGCATTATAATTGATCCTATTTATTTTTGGATTTGTTGGAATTTTGAAAAGAAAAAAACCACCTCAATGGTTGTTGCCAAAGATTGTTTCTGCTCAAGATTGTGCATATTTTGTACAGATTGTTGTTTACAATGCTTGCAGAAGTGGCGAGCTGTTAAATTTTGGGATTTTATGCTCTATCTAATAAAGTTGTATATGAGTCTGTTTGTATTCCTTTTACAAAAGAAAATGAAAACCAAGGAGATGGGACTTGAGCTAACCCATAATTACTTTGTAGCAAAAGTGGTGCATCATTGCTTTTGTGACTTGGTGATACAACACATGCCTTAAATATAGGGGTAGAGGGAATGTCTTTGGAGCTATGAATCCGTGATATGTTGTAGACATGGTTGTCCAATTGAACAATTCTCTCTTACATGGTTTGATATTCATCAATAGACTATCAACAATTTTAAATACTTTGTATGCATTTGTTCCTCTTCCAATGTATATAGTTCCTAAGGGATATACATTTGGAACACTAAGTTATATGTATTACTTGGATTTTGGATTGGCAAGTTTTCGCAAAGTTAATACTTTTAGCAAAGTTAATATTTTTTATTTTGATATGTTCGAGTTTTGTGTTCCTTTTTTATTTTATTCATCTTATGTTTTTTATTTCAAGTTACATGTTATGTCAAACGACTCTTTTTTGGTGGGTCAAATTTACGACATTTAATGATGTTTACTTTAGCCCTAATTTTTTCGATTTGTTTGGAGGGCGACAAAAAGGCGCAGGTCCCACACTAGTTATTATTGTAAGTGACTATAAGAATATACACTAGCATAATTCAATTTGAGTCATAACTCAAAGCAAGCAAAGTAAAAAGGTTTTTAAAATAGGATTAGACTTGTCGATCTAACTGTGGATTGATCCCATCAAGACTTGTAAATCAATGTTTGATATAATCAATGTTTTTGAATAATTTGGCTGGTTTTCCAATTGAATCGATCGATTAAAGCAAGTTTAGTTCAGTTCATTTAATTAAATTCAAAAAAAATTAAAATTTGATTTTCAAAGGATTTAAACTAATAACTTGTCATTGTTAGACAAATGTTCTAAGTTCTAACCAATTAAGTTATGAAAATTTTGTTTCATTAAAGTGGTTCATTAATTGAATATACAGTATTTTATAACAAATTTCTTACCTATTATAATATATGTATATATATATATATATACACACACGCTAGTGTCATACCCGCACGTTGATGCAGGATCGACTTTTTTTTTTGGCTATTGTTGGTGCTAAAAAAAGCCCTACCTCGAGATTTTTGTCACTCCTTGAAGGGAGTGATCTTGATCTCATGGGTGTGCTCTTGAGATTCCTCCAGCCCAGGCTTTGTGGCCTCGAAGCATAAGTCATTTTTTGATGCCTCAAATTACCTGTATCAGAACAAATGACCAGCACAATTCTGCAAATGAGGGTTGAAAATCATTATGAATGGAGCCAAAGAAGAACTCCCCTAGAGAAACACTAACATCAAAATGATAAAGATCCTAAAATTTAACTGCAACAAAGTAGAATTCATCTTTCCGCAGGAACGTTAATCGAATATTTTTAGATATAATTAGGCTCCTGGTACTAAGCAAAATTTATAGTTTTCCTTGCAACCAAAATATATAGTTGTGATATGAAAAAGATGCAGTAGCTGACGAATAAAAAAATCTACGATCAAATAATTCGAACATTCCTCAAAGGGAAGCATATTGAATGACGGCTACTGATCCAGCTAAATAAATGACAAAAAGAACGATGAGAAAGCTGGATAATTATTTAACAAACAATGGTCACTCTGGTATGAAATGCGAGTTAATTTGAAGTGAAGAATCAGCGCAGCAACTGAACCAAAAGGAATTAAGATTGGAAAGCGTTTGATTCAAAGCAGAGAAGTGAAGATGTTCGCTAAGATACTCTTTTAAACAGCATAGAAAGGTAACAAACAAAAGGTTTAAAAAAAATAAGAGCAAAAAAATATTGGGATGCCAAGCTTGAAGTGAAAGAATAATCTGTGGATGCTATCCCACAAATAGGCCAAGAAGAGGAAATAAGTTGAGTAACATCTGAGCTAATCATCCAGAGGCAACAGAGTTAAACTGAGAAGACAACAAAGTTTGGAGTCTAAATAACTCCAACATCAACACCCATTAATGATTACAAACATGGGATCTAAGGAAATGAAAGATGGAAGATGAAAGGATAGAGTTACACTTTATGTACCTGCAGAACACTTCATGTACCTGCAGAACAAAGATACGCACAAAAGATAGAGTTACTCCCGATGCTTGAATGGAGACAGTGAAATGAACCAAAATAACTCGAACAATGTTTCTATTCAACTTGTCTCAACTTTGATGCTCATGTATAAATAAAGCAGTGCAAATAAAGGGAAAACATAAATGATGGTTTCTCTTTTCCATGTTGGATTTCTTGATGCTACCATGACAACATGAATGAATAGTCATCAAATTAAGTATCTACAAAAAGAAAGAGGAGAAAAGTTTAAAAAAGACATGTACTATTAATTTCAGCAAACTTTTCTTAAGAGGCGGGAGAGATGAAAGATGTGATGTCCTACCCTATATGTAAAGTACTGAACATTTAAAAGAAATAAGTTATTTTGTGGCATATAAAGGAGTTTTTGTGTGTTGTGGTTTGGATCTAAAAAATGTTATAGCAAGTTGAGACTTACCACTACCATTTCGCTTGTGGTATAGACAATTGGTGCATGATTTCCATCTATTTGAATGCTTTGGATTGCATAAGCTTGTCCTTTAGGCTTTATCAACAATGCCACTGCCTGAAAAAAGCCAAAAAAAATTCAAATGCACAACACGATATTTCTAATAGAGAACCATCTAGTCTTAAGATAAAAACTTAACAATTTCTGCATGGAGGTATAGAGTATAGACAATTCACAAAGAACCTGCACCTTAGAATTTGTGATAGAGGTTCCTTGGTGTCAGATTCCCAATCTTCCTCATAATGTGGCACATGACAGCCTGTGCAGTCCTCATGTACATATCCTTTGTTTTTAACGGTGTTTCTCTCCATAATGTCAAATCAAGGCCACAGTTCCAAAAGATTGCAACTTTGAGCATTGTCTTTTGTAGGCAAGTTGTGGGTGGTAATAATGGCAGGCATTGGAGTTGTAGTTGGAGATTGATTAAGTTGAAACCGATAGCAAAAGGATTCATGTAAAACACTACACCAGTTGCACTGTGATTTTTCGTTGTTTGTGAAGTCTGTTGGACGTTGGAGAAGCAAAGCACAAACCGGTTTGAATGTAATGCGATTGTTTATATAAAACCCAATAAAAAAATAAAAGGAGAAAAGAAGAGCAGGAGTAAGTAGTCAAAATAGGAGTATCACAATCATTTAATCCAATCATAATTTGTACAGAGACTCCATAGAAAGAGCACCCAATTATGGTTTTAGACAAAATCATAATAAATAAGAAAAAGAAAAGAAGCCATTTTTTTTTAGGAATTACAGAACCAATGCAGATGACACCTTGTAGCACTTACTTGATAGGTAAATGTTTCTTTGCTGATTTCAAAATTTTCTTTATGTAGGAAAATGTAAATAAATGGAGAGTTTTAAATGTTGGCAAGCATACCTCAAGATGACCTTCCACTCTAACCTTTTTAGTTTGAATGCCAAGTAAATCTATCCAAATGTCAAAACATGAAATTAGAGTCATATTGGCACCATTAGTGACATTTTTTGGTAAAAAAACTAACAGGATGAATGAAATATCATAAATAAATAGCAGTAATATATAGATACAGACTTGCCTGTTCTTGAATCTCAATCATTGTGGTCTTGCATAACTTTAGCAGATACAAATTCCAATATCAAATGAATCAAAAGTAAGTGAATCAACAGTTAGCTAAATCAACCATAATTGACAGTCATAACAAAGCTGGAGCTTCAAATCATCAGGAGCTTCGCTGTGTTACTCTAAACCGAGATAGATGTAGAAACGGGCAAGCGAAAAGGAAGAACAAAGAACAACCCAAAATTAAAGAACCATGAGTAACCTGGATCTGCTAGGAGGTTCGAATTTGAGGTTTGATAAACCTTTTCTAGGATCTTCGATTGTTCCACTTTTCCTACCACAATGATTTTGTTCGAATCGGGCTCTGCTTTCACCGATTCAACACCTAAACCCAACAAATCGAAAAATAAAATAGAAGAAGTCGACAATTGCAAAAACATAACATGCGTGGTGAATAAACACCCAAGGAAACCGTCAATTCCAAAGCCTAATTGAAACACCAAACCCTGACCTTTTTGAGGAGGTTCTTTCAAGAGTCCCAAATTGATTTGCTCGCTAAACCTAGAGTAAAGGGAAAAGGCATGTCCAAAAAGTAGATACATGAACCTGAAAACCGGGAAAGGCGATGACGTTGGTGAGGCGGTGTAAGAGGTGAAGAAAATCGAAGGAACTCGAAGGAAGCGAGATATATAGATTGTCGGTGAGGCGGTGTAGGAGAGATGATGCCAATGACGACAGTGGGTGAAACAGCGTCGTTTCGCTCGCCAAGCTTTTGTGGAAAGAACACCAGTTGCCAGAGTACCGAAAATAGACTCGCCACAATATTGCGCCGACATTTTGAATCTTATATTAGACTAGGTATTGCCCCTCCACAAGAATATGATTGCGTCAAAGCTTGCATCTGATGGATTTGATTACTTGACTTGCAGTTTCAACATCTAAGACACCAGGATAAGTAATTCGTTATGAAGCAAGAGTACTCTGCATTGTAATATGGGTGCAAGTACATATATGACTAACATATGATTGAGAAGGCACCTTCAATGTAAGCACCATTGAGCCTCCCTTTGCTCAGTTTTTAAGATACACAATCTACAGAATTCCAAGGATGTGCTCACCACAGCAAAAGCTGCCCTGTTCTACTATTCCATCACGTGACTATAATATAGATTAGGTAAGTGCCGGAATGGGTTGACGACAATCAATCAATGTCTAGAGAGTAAAGGAAATAAATATTTGAAGGCCAAAATGAAGCCAGGAAATACATTTCATCTGCACTCCACACAACCACATCCAGAGAAGAGCAAGAAACCAAGGAACCCATACATATATAAACACCGATGTGAAAAGGAAAATGCAAGATTAAATACAATTTGGAAAGCTACTAAGGCAGAGATCCGCAGAAGATTGAACTCAAAGCCTTAATAGTAGTTGAAAAATGTAGACCTAGAACTGAAGAACATTTTTGGTGCATATCTACTGTTTGAAAGTAAACAAATAACCTGTTAAAAAAATGCCATGCAAAAACATTCTTTTTTATCACTCTCGGTGACTTCATCATCATTTTCTTTGTCATGAGAGTTTTTTGGCAATTCCTCCTTTTTCACCAACCTCAGAACACGTCTCTCATATGTTATTGTTTTATACTCTTCATTCACTTTCTTTGTTGGTCATGTTGCTCTCCGCATATGGAAACTCATCTTCAAAGACTTTATTGTCTTTTGTGCTGTATAAGTCCAAAAGTAGAGAGTTTTAGTTGAAGCCAACTATAAGCACGAACCAAATTATTTATTAGTTGAAGCCAACTATAAACACGAACCAAATTATTTAAGAACAGCTAATGTTTAGTCATTGGAAGCTCTAAACCCATATATACCTTTAATCAATGAATCCTATCAGCGGAGTGCTTTTTGAAGTGAAACATGAGGAGTTCACGCTGACATGACGTGTTGGCTAAAGCAAGTAAAAAATTGATATGTCAGTCATGCAACTCTATAGACAGAGAAAATAGAACATAACAATAACCAACTCTAAGAACAAAGTTCTTTGTAGATGCCATCAGATTCCATTTTTTCTTTGTGCTCTATGTTCTGATCTCATCATTGTTAAAAATACGAAATGTCAGCAACCATAGCCTTGTGTCAAGAAATTATTAAGATGGCTTTCATGCAGTGGTGCTGGGAACCACATATATACGTATAGAGAACCACTACAATGTTGGTGGGGGAAAAAATACAAATTAACACTAAAATATGTCGAAACAAATGAGAAATGCCAGAGGTGAAATACATATTGACAAAAAAATATAAAAAATTACAAAATCTTTTAGTCCATGGAACTAAAGAATTGACAGCCTTCCTAAGAGTAATCAAAGCGACAGAGGGTGTTCCCTCAAAAAAAAAGCAACAGAGGTGGGCAAATTGCAGTCCGAGCCATGATACTATTCGACGGTATCCGCCTTGGCCAAGAAACCTCCTGCAATACAATAACATACATGATTGGCCATATGTTCAAAAGAGAGCAAATTAGTAATTACCCAAAACATCCTAGCCTGCTTACAGTAGTTGCATTTAATATACACAATTTATGTAGAAAAGCAAATATAGAGAGGGGCAACAAAAAACATAGTGAAAAGGAATGGAGATAATAAATTCATTCGTATCTCTTTAAACCACTTAATAAAGTGGCCTGCAGTTATGCACCAAAAAAATAATAAAATTTCACACTCAGCATCATTAGATCAGACTTGTTTTTAGCAATCTATAATTGACACTAATATAACAAAAGTTCAATAATCAAAAGGACTCTCAAGCAACTATACAAATCAAAATCGAATCTAATCAGAATTGGAGAATCTGAAGCTAAGATACCAGTAGGGAAAAACACCATGAATCACCCTAAATTTATGACAGAAACATGGAAATGATAAGGAAGTAAGCACTTATAAAAAGCTAATAAAAAATCATTCCTAAAAAGTAAATCAGCAGTAGCAAGTCACACAATACATGTTTATCGGCTTAGCCTCTTCGTTGAGTTCTAGATAGATTGTAAATGGTTATACCCGAACAAAACTCTCACAACCAACTGAATAACAACTTTAAAAAAGTGGTGTAATGGTGGCCACTCAAGCTGAGTTTTCATATACCTCACAGGACAACAAAACAAAGGCACACGCAGCTAATTCCATAGTCGATAACTAAGATTAAAAAAATAATTGAACCAAAAACAATATATAAAACCCAAATATAACACAAACACCCAAAAACGACTAAAGCTAACCCAAAACGACTAAAGCAGCGAAATAAAATAGGAGAGAACCCGAAAATGGCAATGACCTAAGCAAATTTAAAACCATTGACGCGACAGAACACCCACTCACCTTCAAAGATGAGAATGATGAAGTCCTCCTCTGCCAACTAACCTCCGTCGGATGATAACCGAAGACTGACCCAGCCAAACACCTGTATTAATTACAACAAAACCACAGTAGCCCAACAGTCAATGAAACCATAATTGTATCAATCATATTTGGGAAGAAGATGGGAAGAAAGAAAGGAAGAGAAGCGATGAGCGAGAGCGCAAGAATCGGTGCAGATGGCAGGAAGAGGATAAGCATAAAGCATGACAAAAAAGTGAACGACTCGAAGTTTACCAATTACAAATTAGCAACAAAAGTCATAAATTGTAATAAAACTAATCTATCCAACCATATGGATTACATGAGCACATATATACCTTGCTTGAAAGTGGTTCAACGTGCATAGGTTCAAAGGGGAAAATGTTCAAAATCAGAGGTCTCATTCCAGAATTCTCTGCAAATAAAAGCAAATACAAATGTCTATTTTCACAACTATTAGGCATAAGAGAGGTGAGTGAGACATATATGATTGAATAAAGTAAGAGGAATCTAGTCATGATGAAATACCAGCATGTGCAAGCTGAGAAAACTCATACCCTAACCTTCTTCATGAGGATATCCATGAAGAAATTCTCTTTCAACTAATTTTCTGTCCAAGATAATGGCCCAAATAAACCAAACTAAGAAACCAAAAATAATATTTGACTTCTACATAAGCTAAGAAAAATGATAGAACTAAGAACAATTAACAATGGGTGAAAACCCTTGATGAAAATGAACTTAAAAAATTGACTGACCTAGAAAGAGAGTCGCAGTAGAATGAAAAGAATTCCACAGTAGCTGAATAACCTACATGGTCCCTACTGCAATAACAACACAGTTTGAATCATGAGTAAAAGAGAAGTAACAACCAACTGATTGGAAGGCCGCAGAACAGACACCTAAAACTAACACAAATCGTACTGCAAACCTACCAAATCAAAGACAAATTGGACGAAATACGTGATCCAAAGACTTCCCTTCCATCTTCAATTGAGTCGGCAGCCCTAACATTCGTGCAAAATTGGGCAGAGCAAACCCACAGAAGGCGAGCTATCAACTATCAGTAGTCAAAAGAAATCATGAGTAAAAGAAATGACAAAGACGAAACTCACCGAATCGAAAGACAAAACTCAATCGGGGCCGCGATTGAGACGAAACTCATACCTTATCGGTCAATTGAACGGAGGTTGCGAAACAACACAGGCGGAGAGTACAAAGAAAATCAGAAGCAAGTTGATCCATAAACGACGTACATAGCTTTTGTTGGTCACTGTGAGCTTGCCAGAGATTCATGAATCTAGAAAAGTAGCCGCGTAAAGATCTGCAAGGATTGCAGAATACGCAGACGTAGGCGTAGGCGTAGCTGTGTAGGTGTACAAAATTATCAAGTGAGACGACATCATTTTCACACTAACCGATGTCGTTGGTCACTGTGAGCTTGCTAGAGATTCATGAATCTAGAAAAGCAGCCGCGTAAAGATCAACAAGGATTGCAGAACACGCAGACGTAGCTATAGCCGTGTAGGTGGACAACAATTATCAAGTGAGGCGGCGTCGTTGTCAACCAAAACAACGTCGTTTTGCTTGACAGGTTGTTTTTTTGCTTGACGGGTTGTTTTAAAAAAATGCAGGAAAATACAAAATGTGGAGTAAGAGATAGTTAGACGAGAGAGTATGAAAATAGAGGTGAAGTTGAGGTTGACAAAAAGAGTTAGCGACTATTATTTACATCTGAGCATTGACAAATATGTTAGTTTTACATACGCCAAATAGTTTTCATACATGGGAATAGAATGTTGTCGTCGAGAAGAGTCCCTAAGCTCTCTAATAATTTGTGCCCGTAACTTTATGTTGGTTCTACTTGACTCTCCTAGGTTCATCTTAGAATAAAATATCATTGATTACAAACATATTTCAAAGATGCAGTAAAAGATTCAAGTAAATGATATTTGAAATTACAAACCTGAGTATCAGAGACTCGAAAAGAACCAAGAACTATTGCAGACCGGAAGACAAATTAACAAAGTCTGCAAGAGAGAGTGGAAATTAGATAATAATATTAAGGACACAGATGGAAAGACTCCTCTTGATAATTTTTAAGTCATATAGTCTTTGGGAAGCAATTTAATTGAAATTTCAAATTTCAAACCTGAGTAGGAGAGGCGCAAAAACAACCATGAAATATTGTGGGTAAAAAGCTCAATTGACAAAAGTCTACAACAAATAGTCACAACCTGATAAGAATAGTAAGAACAGATATTGTAAGAGATCAATGAATTATCAAAAATTATTTGGGCTATGAAATTGTTATTTTTATGGTAAAATTTAACATTTTCTTTCTCCCTCAAAATGTGACGCCCCGGTCCGGGAACGCCACGGGTGCCCTCTGGCACTGTCCTAGGCCGCTAGTGCGATCATCCGGCAGACCGGAAATCCGGCGGCATCTCCCCGTATGTTGGAGAGTCCCCGCCTGCATCAGAAAACGCGCAGCAAACATACAATCCATCACACTAGCAACCTAGCCAGGCCTCAGGCCTCAATCACATGCAATCCTGATCCTAGGGGCCTCAGGCCATCCACTACCAGCATGCACAAACTGATAGTAATAATCAAATCATCAGATTCATAATATCATATAACCACACAATCAAATCAGCATACATCATGCATACACCCTCTGGTGCCAAATGGTTATAAGAATATCATGAATAAATATCAACACATCTCATATACAAAATACGTGCTTAGAGTATCTCTCTAGCACCCACATCCTACCCAGGGCCATCCATGTCACATCCTGCTCTCACTGATCCGCTCCACTAGTACCTGTACCTGTACCAGTATCACCTGTGGGAAGGAATGAAAGTAAAGGGTGAGCAAAAAGCTCAGTAGGGTATGAGTAACATGAGTATAAGGCCGAATCGGAAACAATAGGCTATGCAACAATATGAAACCTACCACATGCACATAAACTCAACGATCACAAAGAACATCAACCCGGGCAATCCCCTCAATGAGCAACCTCATCGATACCATGGCTCGTTCCATGTAATATCGAACGTGAGCAAGCTCACCAAATCAACTCATCAATATCATGGTCGCTAACCATGACTATTGAACAGGAGCAAGCTCCCCAACATCAAACGCTCTTGGATTACCCGGTTGCGTGACTCTACCACGCCCGCACCACTCCAGGCAAGTCCCTCATGAACCATACCTCTAGTGCGTTATCCTACTTGGAGTTCACATGACTCAGTGGTAACTCTCATCACCTCGTCATCCCTCCAAGTAGCTTTCAAGAAACCTAAGGAGCCCCGAGTCCATACCCGGTCCCCCATGCAACTCTAATGCATTATGTCATGACATGCTGAATAGATATATATATATATATATGAACAACCTACATATATATACATAACTACCATGATGCATGAACGAAAATCACATCGTGTCCATAGGAGATGGAACACACACACTCGGGTCATGCAACATCAAGAATCAACAAGAATCACAATTAGGGTTCGTTTCCCCTTAGGAGCAATTAAGGCGGATACACAAATGGAACGACCAATGAGGAATCGAAACGCTCTTAACATATCGAAAAGGAACGATAGAAAGAATGGTTGGAAATCCCCTAACTCGTGTCGAGCAATTTACCACAAATTCCCAAATTTCATCCCTAGGGTTTCGGTTTGCCCAAACCTACAATGTGACGAAACCGAACCCTTACACGCATCAATATATCAACCACAACTCATATGAACATCAAGTAAATCAATAAAGTCGAAATCACTTACTTCTCTCTCTTGAAATTCCTTCCAATATCCTCCAAACTCACTCCAAGTTCAACTCAACTCCAACACACAAACCAATCTACATAAACATCCAAAATCACCCTAGGATTAACATATATAAACCTTAGGAATCAACTCTAAATGAAACTAACAAGATCTACTCAAAACCCTAGAAATAGAAAAGTGAAGAAACTTACCTCCAAGGCTTGAATCTTCCTTGAATCTTCCTTGAATCCTTTCCAAATCTCCAAAACTAAGCTCAAATCTCCAGAAATCACCTCAAATGATCTTCTCTCTCTAGAATCGTCTCTCACTCTCTCTCTAGAACTGAAACAAAACTCAGAAATCTCATAACTGGCTCGCGGAAGCCTTTTGAAGAAATCGGGTTGCGCCTAGGCGCTACCCTGGGCGCCTAGGCGCCCTGGCCTCTACTTAACGTCCTTCAGGCGCTGCCCTGGGCGCCATCCTGGGCGTGCAGGGCTTTCACGCCTAGGCGTGGTGCGCCTAGGCACCTCTGCGCCTACTCCAATTTTTGGTCGCCCACTGGACTGGGCACAGCGCCTAGGCGCCCTGGGGTGCGCCCAGTCCAGTACCTCATTTCCTGGACTCTCTTCTTGAATGCACTTCTGCTAGATTAGCCGCCCCTGGGCGCACCATTGCACACGCCTAGGCGTGCTGCTCGGGCGCCTAGGCGCCCCAGCTTCTTCTGGTGTTCTTCATTTCCAGCCTCCCACTGGACTAGGCGCCCCCTGATGCGCCTAGTCCAGTTTTTCCCCTTTGTGAAAAACTCAAAAATTCCAAAAGTTTTTGGGTCGGGGTTTCACACAAAAGATGTTGGAAAAAAATTTCAGTGCCTGTTCAAAATTTTTAATTCATAGTCTTTGGGAAGCAATTTAATTAAAATTTGAAATTTCAAACATGAGTAGGAGCGGTGGGAAACAACCATGAAATACAGAGGGTAAGAAGCTCAATTGGCAAAAGAATACAACAAATAGTTACAACCTTATAACAATAATAAGAACAGACATTGTTAGATTTAGAACTAATCAATTGAATTTCGAAATTGTGGTGCAAACACATATGCATATCTAAAGAGGGAATAACTACTCATATTCAGGAAAAGATAGAGGTAAATAATCTTTATAATTCATTTAATTTTGAAAATGTTTGGGCATGCACGAAACATGGCTCATTGCAATTTGGTGAGTTGGATCTAAGTTGGCTAAATTCACGTGGCCAATGGTACGCTATGCTGGAAAAAATAGCATTGATTACAAACATATTTCAAAGATGCAGTAAAATATGCAAGTAAATGAGATTTGAAATTACAAACCTAAGTATCAGAGACTCGAAAAGAGCCAGGAAATATTGCAGTCTGGAAGGGGAATTCACAAATCTGCAAGAGAGAGTGAAAATGTGATAAGAATAATAAGGAGAGAGTTGGAAAGACTGACAACTAATAGTGTTGATTTTCAGTTTGTATTAACAAACACATCCAGCCAATTATATTTCAAAAAGGGAAATCTCAGAATAAACTGAAGTACCCAAAGGACCAACATAATCCATGGATGTCTGAGTTTAATTTTTCTACAACAATTTTTCTAAACTATATGTGAGATAGAATTAAGATTCTAGGTAATGGGTCGAAACAACTTGAAAATGCATGCCTCCTATGAGGAATGGTTTTATTTTGAAGGAAGCACACACCCAATGTAATTTCCACAAAGGAAAGCAAGATGACATATGAATACATGCATAGAGGTCCCATTCTTCCTTTTGTGATTTTTTTTTTTTGCTTACAAAGCATTGGACCATGAAGAGAAAACCCATTTATTCCTGAGAATCAAGAGTCCTTGTATGAACAAGGTTGGAAATGCCATTACAAAATAGGATGCCACAATTGCAGTTCATCCACAATTTATAGTAATAATTGTAATAACAATTTTTTTTTAAAATAGTAATGCCAATTCTATTTGAAATTAGTAACTGAATTCAATTTGCTGTGTCATCATCAGCAATTGCTACTGCTGTTCCAATGCAAAGAGGAAGTCATTGGCCTGCCAATTTTAGGTAGGTAACCCTGAGTCATTTTCATAACTAATAACCACCTGTGATTTTTAACTACGTCCAAATGATATCTTATTTTATTTGAGTTCCATTATTAGAAATCTGATTATATCTGCTAATCTGTGCAAGTTTGCTTCCATTTCTCTATTTTGCAGTTGTCTTATCTACCTCCTTATGAGTGTGTGCTCCATTTTAGAGGTTCAAGGCATCAGTAACCCTGAGTCAGTGCTAGTCATTTTGAAAATTTTAAGTACAAGCAGCAACTATGCAAATGAATATTCAAGTCTGGTAGAAACTTATTTCTTCAAATGAAATATCTCTTTCCACCGCAAGAGTAATGCTCGTATAGGGAAAAACTTTTAGAATGGACTACAGCGGAGGACTAATGTACTGAGCTGTTGGACACTACCTGTGTTTTGCTTCACTAATTTTATGATGCATAGATAGAAACTACAATTTTAAGACTGACATGGCCAGAAACAAAGGTCAAATAAAGCATTTGAAGGTGAAATGAAAGACACATAAGTAATCAAATAATTTTAATGTTTAAAAATGGCCACCAGAACAAGTTTTAATAATTTGTGAGCATACATATAAGACTTGAAGAGCAAGAATGAAAGACTCGAGAGCAAATGATAGGGAACCCTCTCTAAGAGAATTTCATCGAAATAAAGTCAGTGCCGAAGAAGAAATACTTACCAGCAAGAGAGAATATACAAGTTTTAAAAAAAAATCAATGGAAATTTTGGAATTAGAAGTTCAAAGTCAACCAGTGAAACTGTATTTCAAAATTGTAAAATATACATAGACAAAGGAATAAGAAAGGAACTAACCAGAAAGGAGTCCGAGCAAAGCAAATTGCAGTGAAAACCTAATTTACCCAATCTGTAATACATAGTGAAAACCAAGATGAAACAGAGATTGTCAGAATCAGGGCATTCACAACAGGAATAAGTAGTGCAAAAGGCAGGACATCAACAATGGAAATAAGTATTAGGAGAATATAGAGAGCGTACATTGATTGGCAACAGCTGAGTTGTTGCTTCTATGGGAGAATAGTAAATGGCAGCTTAGTCGTTGCCAATCATACGACTCGCAGGCATGAGTCGCTCCGCGCAGGTCCACAAAGTAGGCATGACTTGCGTCTAAGGGAGGAGAACAGTTAATGGCAGCTCAGTCGTTGCCAATCATACGGCTCGCAGGCATGAGTTGCTCCGGGCAGGTACAAAAAATAGGCATGACCTGCTTCTATGGGAGATACACTCGCGGATGATGCACTACACGGCTACGAGAGAAGGTCTGATGTCAAGATCTATGTGAGATAAACTCGCGGATGATGCACTACACAACTACGTCTGATGTCGAGGACAGGTGCATGAATCTGGAATAGAGGAGGTTTGATGAAAGGCGTATCACAGGGCGGAAGGCGAGCTTGAGTTTTTGGTAGGTTTTGCTGTGTATTTGTGTCATTTTAGTTGGAACGACGTCGTTTTTCGAGAGGTAGATGGACGCCTACTCGCAGAACTGTAGCGGAATAGTAACTACTCGTCACGAGGCGCGAAATGCTGCAACTTTATATAAAAAATAAAAAATATAATAATAATAATAAGTGAACAAATGCGGATACTTCTCCTTCATTTTTGACTCGAGTTCCCAAGTGGCTTCTTCCGCTCCGTGATACATCCACATAACTTTCACAAGTGGAATTACGCTAGATCTTGTGACTTTATCTTGTCAATCCAGAATCTTTACCGGTTGAAGAGTGTAACTCCCATCTTTCTCAACTTCTAAGGTAGTCCAATCCAACACGTGTAGAGTCGAGCTCGTACTTCCGGAGCATAGAGACATGAAACACATTGTGTACCTTTGACAACTTTGGGGGAAGTGCCAAACGACAAGCTCGAGAATCTCATATGGTCCCACGAACCTTGGTGTCAACTTCCCTTGCTTGCTGTACCGCTGAATACCACGTCTCAGACTAACCTTCAGAAATACCTTATCACCAACTGCAAATTCTAATGGCCTTCTCCTTTGGTCAGAATATGACTTCTGTCGACTCTGAGCGGTGAGTAATCGCTTCCTAATCTCCTCAACCCGTTTCTTTGCTTCCATGACCATATCCGGCCCCAAAACTACATTCTCAAGCCTAAGGAATTCCACCAATCATAGGCATCACTTCTCAGATAATAAAACACCAGCTTCACCCTCCGTCATCCGGTATGGCTAAAGTATCAAATCTTGCTCCCAGTTGATGCACCCATTCTTCAGCTTCTCGACCTTCCCCCTCTCCGAAAAAGATAGGAGGACTTGTCTTTCTCAACTGGTCAACCTCGTACATTTTCCTACCCAATCCTTGCAATTATCTTGTTTCGGTACCAGCTCCTGAAGCCTGTCCCTCAGTACGAGCCTCAGGTGTTCTAGCAAGTTGGTTCGTCACCACCTGAGTTAGGTTTATCATTGCACTTGGCAATGCTTCCAATGTCACTGGTTGACCCCCCAAGATGGTAGGAGCAACCTGTACCACCGGAGGTGCCTCCACGTGCACTAGAGCAACCTCTGGAGCTGTCTCCTGTCCCCCGGTCTGAATATCATCACCCAATTGTTGTTCCTCCAACACTGTATCCTCCTCCCTGATCTCTGTACCTAACCCCGGTACCTATCCCTGTGTGCTAGGAGTGCGCCTAGTAGTGCGCGTTACTCCCCTCCCACGACTTCGGCCTCGACCCCGAGGTCTATCACCTCTTCCCCCATCCGTAGGGGTCTCAGTCGTAGCTCTCGATGCTCGAGTCGTCCTACGAGTGTCCATCTGTGCCACAACAGATAACACTATTTAATACAAAATGGATAACGAGGATTTAAGGGGAAAGAGTACGTACCAGATCTACAGAGGTCGTGACATGGTCTGGAGACTACTAACATACAACTAGGACCCAACCCCAGATCATACGTAGAGCCGTAACCTGGCTCCGATACTAAATTGTAACACCCAGACCCGGGAGGCGCTACTGTTTAAACCTAGTTCAATATCTATGAGATATTAAACCTCCACATTATCATAAAATATTAAATCTTAATTTCTCCAAACAGAATCCATAAATTTCTACCGAAATTTTGGCAGCATCTCCCCGTATATCGGATAATGCCCACCGGAAATATGCAGCACATACTCAACAAATATATAAGGCCTCCGGCCATCACATCACAAGCAATCACAATCCTAGGCAGGGCCTCAGGCCATCTACAGCATGCATCCGCAATACAAAATAAAAAATAATCATTATACATGTATCAACATGCAATATAACCATAAGGTTCACATCCAAGTACATGAGTCTTATCACAAGGCACCCTCCTATCCGTACCAATCACACACCGTCAAGATATTCACAACATAACCAACATACACAATCGTCAACTCACATATATAAAATCAAACATAATAAAGAAAGTTAATTCTTTATTCTAACCCCATCCTAGTGTCTCCAGGTGACACCATGTCATCCCACCTCTCCAGTGCCGGTATCCGTACCAGTCTCGCCTATGTGGAAAGGAAAAAGAGTAAAGGGTGAGCAATGGCTCAGTAAGGGCAATGAGGATAACCAAACATAATTTCTGAATTAAAAAGATAGGGGCAAAGAGGATAACCAAACATATGACGTTCACACAACCTACGGAAGTCACGAATCCATACTCACACTTTCATGTGGCTCTAATGCAACAATGTCATGCCATGAATTAATATAGCAATAAACGAACCCTAGTTATATATTTAACTAGTCATGATGCATGAATAAGAACCATACATGCTTGGTATAAGACCAAGCAATCAACTGGGAATGCAAACTAACATTTTAGGAAAATCCAAGAATAATCCTAGGTTCGTTTTTCCTTATGGAGCAAATAAGGAAAAACACAAATACGAATAACGATGGAGATTAAATAACGCTTTTTAGATAACAAGAAATAATCGAAAGATTGGGCTAGAATCCCCTACCTCGATTCCAAGCAATTTCACTTATTGAAATTTTTCCCAAAACCTAGGGTTTCGGTTTCAAGCCTAATATTTGGCAAAAATCGAAACTCACGTCGCAACAACGCATTATTAACATCACATTTCTCATAAAAATAACAATTGTCTCACAAAACTCAAAGATTTACCTTCTCTCTCTAGAAATTTCCTCCAAAGCTTGAATATCCACCTAATCTAGTTTTCACTCCAAATCCACAATAGAACCTAATTATACAACCACAATCATGTATCAAATCAACTTACTAAAGCCTCTAAACCAATTAATCAAAGATTTCTACAATTCTAAATAAAAACCTAACTTTTGAAAAAATTAGGAAAACTTACAAAAGCTCCACCAATCTTCTTGAATCTTGTTAAACACCCTAATCTTACCAATTCAAGCTTGTATCTTCCAAAGAAACTAAGTCTCTTCTCCTTCTCTCTTTCTTCCCTCTTTCTCTCTTTCTCTCTCGGCACTTTCTCCTCCCTCGACACTCTTTGCAATTTCTAATTTTTTTGTAACAGTGTTGCGCAGCAACACCACTACCCATCTTTACTTATCTATTACCATTTACTTTTTTTCTTTAAAAAAAACTAACAAAGCAGCACATGGACATTAGCCCACTTCACGGCCAAACAAATTTGGACATTGATCCAAATTTCAAGCCCACTTTCGGTGGCCAATCCATGCCCACCGAAAGTGGGTATTATATATATATATAATTTATTGTTTTTATTATATAATTTTCTTAATTCCATTTATTTAATGATTAACTTATCCTTATTCGAATTTAACCTATTTTTTGATATTTTTGAACTCGAATTGACAATTTAATTTTTTTTATTATTATTCTTATTTCTATTACTTTCTTGGTATTTTAGGGTTGGGGTATTACATCCCTTCCACCTTAAAGAATCATTGAACAAATAAGCAAGCAAAAATAGACATAAAGCAAAACTATTCAGTCCCACTACTTTATGTATTACCAAAAGAAGACATGAATGTCTACTCAGTATCCTCCTGTAATTAAGCTCAGAATCAAAGCCAAAGTCGATAGCCAAAGGCAAAATTCTAACAAACCATTAAATAGGGTTGCCTCACAACTAAATCACATCAACTAATTGTTTACTAAATTGGGGGAAATCACATGTATGAAACGATGATAAGCAGAGAAGAATGCAAAAATAATCTTACGGGAAAAAGATTTCATGGAAACAAAACGATGGCATGGGGAAAAAGAGAAACACAACCTATAAAGAAGCCCCAGACAAAAACACAACTAAAAAACACCACTAAACCCAGATGATGATCATATAATTAACAATAAGAAAATAACTGTTATAGAATGATTTTGCTTCCAGAAGTCCCTACAGCACTTCTAACATGATGTGAAAAACCCAAAGGTATTCAGCACCGCCACATCTAGGAGAGAAGTTATACAAACAGAGTTTGATAGAGAGCCAAAAAATTAAGAGATTACAGGAAATAGATGTTCATACAGGGCCGAGAGAATCAATCGATCAGAGGAAACCCTAGATATGCGTAGAAGCTCTTTTGATGCATGAACATATGGTCTTGTTGAAAATAGCTGATGTAGCTGGCATCAGTTTCTTGGAAAGCAAGTGCATGAACCTACGAAAAGGAAAGTCCCCAAAATTCGACGTCCACGATCAAAAGAGCATGAAGAAATCGAAGGTTGTGAGAGACTGTGGAAAGTAGGTGGTTGAACCTGGGAAGGCTATATCTTTAGCCAAAATGACAAAACAATCCCCAATATCCAACGTTCACGATCGACAGAGTGCGACGGATCCGACGACTGTGAGAGAGTAGAACACCAGTCGACGCGCGAGAGTACGTGGGAGCGGTCCGAACTCGCCACAGAAATCTCCCAATTTAGGCACTTTAGTATTTAAGTATTAGATATATATATATAATAAATATAATAATAATAATAATAATAAATAATATATATAATATAATATATATATATATACTAGCTTTTGGCCCCGCGCGTTGTGATCGAGTGCTCTATTTTACTTCTTTTTCATGTTTCATGCGAGAATGTAAGTCATACAAAGGGACAACGAATAATAGTTAGCAAGCAAGACATAATGGATGTTGATGAAGTGTGTCGGACAACGAATAATAGTTAGCAAGCAAGACATAATGGATGTTGATGAAGTGTGTCCAACAAATGACACAATTAAATAGTTCGCATGTAGAATAACTTCAGAAGTTTTAATGTGTACATGCAAAAGAAGGCCCTCAACATATTAAAGTCGTAAAGAGTTCATATATAGCATCTTTGGACATTGCTTCTTTTTAAAGGTCAGTATAATTGATCTACATACAACAATTTTAATTATTATGATAGCAAAAGCACAACCGATAGAGTTCATTACTCTGAAACACACACAAACTGTCCAATACATGCTCCAAATGAAACACACAAAAGACTACTATGTTTGCTAGCCAATACCTGCTGCCATCCGAGAGGAGTAAGCTGTGCATCAAAAAGATCATGTTGCTAAAAGACCGTAGTAGCCATCCTGAAAGATCAAGTGTTCAAAATCACATACATTAATTTAGTATATTAAAAATAAATCTTATTACTAAAAGAAAATACTTTTTAAAAAAAATAAAGTTGTTTGCGACATGTAGTTGTGAATATGTTGTGCCTATGTTTTCAGATAAACTATCAGTCTTTTCACATGGAAAAAAGACAGGAAAGCAAAAAGGTTATAAAGTCAAATTTGGTTGTATATGTTTCTATCCTTTGGTTTTTGCATTTGAGCCTACTACTGCGCTTTAACTCAGCAGTGCAAGACCTCACGAACAACTCCAAAAAAAAAAGCGTTAGACACCCTTGCATTTTGACAAGTTATAGAATTCCAATCTGTCAAACACAACTACTGCAATGGCGAGAACGGAATAGCAAGCAAAGAAAACTCATTTACCCGATAAGAGTGCAAATAAATCAAGTAAATAAAAGTATAAAACCCATAAATAATCATCATGAGTTGAAAATGGTTACCATCAATTTTTTGGAAGCATATAAATCATTTGAAGCATTAAGCTCTTAAAAAACTTGCACAAAATCGGAGTTGTCATTGTATATTATATAGAAGCAGGAAACCCAAAAAAATTGCACAGCATATGCTTTTAGCTAGAGGACAAAAGCATCACATTCAAACCTATATAGTCAGGTCAAAAACCCAAAAAAAGGGAAACAACGTAACGAACTAAGGTAATTCCACTAACTCATTTTTTGAGTTATCATAAGCCATTAGAATTTCTTCTGATTCTCAAAAAAAAAATCAATTTTAATGAGGGAAATTAAGTTCTTTAGACGTACAAAAACATCAAACCCCATTTACACCAACAAAGTCAAGATATGCACTGTAGCAGGAAGAATTTATGATGATATATGCAAAACCTAGCTTTGTAATACCCCATGAAGAAAAAGATTCAGCCCAGAGAGATGAAATAAATCATGAGTACCAATAACCAAACCAATGAGCCAAAATTTCCATAAAGCTAAAAAACGTAGATGCGCAAGAAAAGTAAGGTTAAATTGATTCAATAATTTATTTTGAGTTGTGGTCCTGTATCCATAATAAATTGACCTAACAAATTTATTAAATAATTGAAATTGACCTATAACTTGGACAAATAGAATAGCAGAGCTCATCCAAAGGCAGAACCAATAAGGTATTTTGATTATCAGAAGTAGATGATCAGCTCACCTGATTTATCTCTCACAAAAGCATGGTCAATTTAAGCTAGCTGGATGAGAATGTAAAAAATGAGTTGTTCATAAACTAATACATAATCATTGTGCAACTCCAACAATTAGGGAGGGAAAGGAATAAATACCTCCGCATCTAACATTCTCCATTTATCGAATATGTCGAACGTAGTCGCATAAGGGACAATGACACCTGGTTAATGGACCCAACACAAAGTAAATGCTATAAATACCTGCAATAATCAAGCTACTCAAATATCCAATAACTATAATTATGACAATGATCACTTAAATAGTTGCAATAATCAAATTAATCAAACACTGATTATATACTAAGCTCAAATATCTGCCACTGAACAATAAGTTCCAAGGTAAAGCAGGCATAAGAAAATGCAAGGCAATGAACAATAACTTTTGAAGAGTTCTTGAGGTATTTGACATCAAAAATTGCTGCAGAAGCTGCAACTACATTCTTTTCCATCTTATGAGATCCAATAAGATTGTACTCCCAGCTTCCATCTTAGTACCCCTTTTGTCTGCATCATTCCCACATAAGCATGCAAGTTCCATTAAAGTTGATTTCATTTCTCAAGTGCTGCATGTAATCAAGATAAATGACCATTATCGTCGTGGCACACTAAATGAACTCTGCATATCGTTAACTTGTCCTCTGATAGATTTGAACTTGGTACAAATGAACAGATGCCTCAATAATTCATCAACATAATGCAAATAAGATTTAAATAGACATTTCAATGATGCGAAAATAATAGCTAGGAACATCAGAACATGCTTTCCCTCCACTTAAAAGAGAAAGTACGTTTATTAATCAGTGAATTGCCTCACATCCTATCAGGGTCACTGAACAAAAAACACAAAAGTGAGGCTGCAAAAGGAACTAAGGAATGGAGTATGAATCAGAACTAAGAAATATAATATCATAAGAAGGGAAAAGATGAAGAGTCTAAGCTTAGGCTTTTGGGCATGCCATCTAATCCGAAATTTTCTCTACAGCCAATGTAGAAACACAATCTTCATATTTGTGAAAACGCAACTATGAATTCCTCCAGAATTTCCAAAGCCCAATCAAACAATATATATAAATTTAAAGAACTCAAGTTATAGATCGAAGAAAGAGAAGCATGAAGAATAATTGCTCATGAAATCTAATAATACCCGAAGCAAATTTTAGGTGAAGTCGACGTCTTTGGAGGAGACCAAAAAGCCAGCAAACACTTGCAGGGAGCAAAGCAATAAACAAAAGTCATAATCTGAGTAAAATTAATTTCAGGAAAGTTGATAAATGCTATAACTTTAGCACTCTGAATTCACACGAACAACAATACATGTTTTCAATTGGTGCCCATCGAATCAGTCAGCACTCCGAGCCGTGATTTTATGACAAATTAAACTGGTGGATCCCAGTGAAAATGCAGGGTCTTTGAGTATTGTCCCCCTAATAAGCATTTTTCTGTTCCCCCACTGCAACAAAAAATCCACACCCTTCGCTCTACATGCTCTTTGGTTCTTCTCTTCCCTATCCATTTCTGCATAACCCCCCCCCCCCCCCCCAAAAAAAATCAAATTGAGTTGTATGTCGAATCCATAAGTGAATACAACAATTTTGATTTCTTTCTTTTTCCTTCTGTAGACAATGGATTTGGCTAAAATCAGCATATACTGAGATTGACCCAGAAGAGGACACCCGATATTGATTGAAGATTTGAAGTCACCTGTCAAGATTTGCGACTATCACTGGAATCCCTTCAAAATCATAGTCTACTCTACAATTCAACAAAATTGAGTTTTAAACCAAGTATCAAAAAGACACAATGAGGAAAAGAGGAAGGAGAAGGAGCAGGAGAAACTCTCTTACCATCAGTCACTCTCACTGAGATACGCAGAGTTATGAATACAAAGTTTGGTTCTAGGATGCCCAATTCCACCATCTCATCAAGCCAAATCCATCACCTTCATCGACAATGCTCATAACTAACCTCAACCCATTGTCGAAGAACAAAACACACCACATAGCTCATTCGTGTTGAGACTTTGAGAATCGAGCATAAAATAACCAGCAAACAAAGTTCACAAACATAATGCAATAAACCTTTAAACAATGAGTGGAATTTACCTCCGCTGCTTGACTGAATTGAGGAAAATTATTTACAAAGAAAGAGAACCACAGAACATGGTCAACAATTATTCCAGTTTGAAGGAATCGACATAGGGTTTCTGAAATTCCAGGAAATATATGTAAAAGAACCATTGAAAACAGAGATATGGGGTCATTGCACTAAGACTAAAATCAGAGGTAGAAGAGAGTCACAAATCGAGAACCAAGTCCGTTGATCCGCAGGAGAAAGACACAAAATGGAGCGAGGTAGGTTAATGGAAATTACAGAATTCAGCAGACAATAACAAACAAAATGACAAATTGAAAGCGAGAACGATAAATACACTAACAAATACCCTAAATCAGCAAAACCGACCTCAAACTCCTGTGACCAGAAGGTAACATACCTGTTGTGGCGAATGACCATGAAGTAGGTGAGTTCCATGTCGATAAGCTGCAAAAATACCACAAATTGAGAGTTGAATTCCTCGATCATCTATTACAAAGAGGACGACGAAGAAGAGTGAGGGATGATGAGAAACCAGAGACTTGAGGAAAAATCAAAGGGCTAGAGAGAATACCCTTTTACTCGTACATACCTGGATTCAAGGTGAAGATGGAGTCTTCAATTTTCGTGTGAAGGAGAGGGCGAAAAAAAGCGGAGGAAGTGAGATATAGATGCTGTCGGTGAGGCGGTGTAGGAGGGATGACGCCAATGACGACGTTGAGTGGAACAACGTTGTTTTGGTGTACGAATCGTTGTGCGACAGAAGCAGCCACGCTATTGCGGAATGAACGGGAACTCGCCGCCAGAGGGGCGCGCTTCTTCCAGATTTATATATAAGTAATAGATAATAGATAGATAGATAATATATATATATATAGCGTTATGCCCGCGGCTTTGCCGCGGGTGTTTTTTTTTTAGGTTAATGTCGGTGTTGATAGTGTAGTTTATGAAACAACAATACAATAATTTTTTTGCTGTTTTTTTATACTGTTTGTGATTTAGGTAGTTAAATATTTGACCATTAAGTGTAATAACTATCTTTGTATTCCATTTTAAGCTTTTTAGATTAGGTAAACTATATATATTACATTTTTGTGTGGTTTTTTTCTACTGTTTATGATCACGAGAGTAAAGAAATATATATTTATATATGTGTGTGTGTTATTATCATACAAATACATATGTTGTATAGAAAAATATATGCATATATCTGTTAAAGTAGAACACTAAACACTCTGTGCATGCACAAAATACATATTCTTCCAAGTTTGGGAAACTAACCTGGGTTGTCTTGGCTGATTACATACTCTGTTTGACTATCATTTAGATTACAGATGCAACTACTAAGTTTGTTTCTTACCACCACGTAGAGTTTAAGAGTGGTACATATCTTTTAATAGACAAAATATAGTGCATTATCAGATTCGTTTTTTCCCAATTTCTAGCAGACAAAATATATACTTTATGATCAAACTTATTTTTTCCTGAGCTCCTCCTCCTCTGGCCCTTTGTCTCCTACGGTGTTCAATTTCCTGTTCAAAGAGCATAAGATTTTTTGTTTATAAGATTTTTTTGTTTAAATGATTACATATAACAATTATGCAATAATAAATATTAAACTCATCTGTTCTGGACTCTCTTGTCTAGCAAAGCTTGTACTTAGATCATATTGCATTTAAGTATATGTATTTATGTAGTTTTTCCAAATGATAAAAGAACGATTTTTTGACTCCATCTATGAGGGGAAAATTTTAAATCGTTAATTTAATTGATAAAATGGTCGATAAATAGCAGAGATGATGGTAGTGTTAAATTTATAGACACATGTAATAACATCAAAAATTGTACCATTTGCTTTATAGTAGATTTTGCAACTGAATGACACTATTTATCTATAGTAATTTGCGATGTAAAATTATGTAGTGGCATATAAGTATCATTTAATGCATGAATGTGTAGTAGTTAGTCATGCTTGTAAAAAATTTAAGTACAACAGTTGTTGTGACATACAGTAAGAGTAAAGTATAGATTACCTGGTTTTGTAGTTGAGGGAGCTTCCAGTCTCATTGCTTGCTCTTATGGGGTTGTCTGATGTTTTGTGAATAGTGTTACTGTTAATTACACCGACATCTTTGTTTGTCGACTCGTCATCTTCGATCTTTATCACAACCTTTTCATTACCGAACACTCTTGATACTTTGCATGTCATTTTTTTAGGATTCTCTTCTTTCTCATTGATTGATACCTGGAATTTAAATTTTTTCCCAAAGAGTTGCCTCATCACTGTTGGCACTGTGTATTTTTCAGATCCTGGGAATTCAAATAAGCTGCTAGCTGGTACTTTGATGAGACGTTCGACATGCTTGCCAAACATCATGAATTTTGTCTCAGCGCTTGCGTCTTGCACATTCATATTTACCTTGTATCTTTTTTGGAGCATTTCATGTGAGTGAAAGTCTTTTAGTTCCAATTTTTTGAGTTAATAGAATAGAATTTAATTTTAGATGAAATATGTACCATGGCATTGGCAAGTTGTTGGAGGGTTCGCATCTCCTGCATGTTAGAACGCCATTTATGTTGCTAACACCAAGCTTGCATTTTGTGCACGCATTGTACCACCATCCGCTGGATGCATCTATTCCACTTATAATTGCGTTGCAATTATATTTTTTATCCTGCCATATTTTTTAGAGTAAACAATTGTCAACTAACAGTTGTGTTTATAAATTAATGACATTGTGTATATGATTTTTTTACCTTGTCCAGGTTGCGATCAAGTGCTAGTAATTCCGAGATCATCACATTGTGTTCATTCTTATCAGTGTAAGCACTCGATGAGGGTTGTGGGTCTTCTTCCAAATAAGTTACCTTAATTGGAGCTGTTACCCTATATGTGTTAAATTCAGCTTAGTTCAAAAGCATGTGAAGCATATTTAAATGTGACCATATCTTTGTTCTTGATGTGCTCGACAATGTTGTCTCAACTTCATATAGTGGACATAAAATTACAACAAGTCAACACCAGTTTAATAGAACATAGGTTGAAAACAATAGTGAGAGCATTAGACCCAAAAAATAGATCAAATTGTAAAGAATGAGACCAAAGTTAAAATTGCCACCCTGTAATTGGATGCAAGCATCCTAAACTGTAAGAAAAATAATCAAAATGAGCAAGGCATAAGATTATCAATTTTAGTCATGTATGTAAAAGCCCAATATAAGGCACCTTGAGGCAGTCCTAACCTTTACAAATTTAGAGAGTAATAGCTAATCCCATAAACAGCGTACTCACACTTGGCATGTCAAAAACTTAATATTTTGCACATTGACAGAGATGATTATTATTATAATTTTGAATGAAAAAACACAACGCGGGAAAAATTTAATCAAATACAGGAATAGAACAACCTAGGAAGAAGGTTTTTAGTGTAGCAATAAGTAAAAAAAATGTCGTTTTGAGGTTCATAAATGTTGTTCGACATATAAACTTTTCCATACCCATATAAGATCTGATAGTCATTGATGTCAGTATTGTGATTAGATGTTGTTTGGCTCTTTCTTTCATAGCAGCTTCAGCATCAAACTTCTGAGCTAATGACCCCCAGAGTGTGACCGATATTTCTGACATGCTGGTAATAAGAATAGATGTCAGTAATATTGAGTTCTTTTGATTAGTTTTGAGTTTTGAGTTGATTGAACATTTACCTTAATGTTTGGATGATTAATGTCCTCTTTGGTGTTGGCCTTTGATTAACATACACTTCTCCCAGTTTTCCAATCTTGATAACGTTTTCGATAAAGTCTGTTTTGTAAACACATAATTAATAATATTAAAAAAGCACATTGTTTATAAATTTGTTGTTTGGTTTGTAGTTATACCTGTGAGGAAAGTGTCATCGTACAATCTTGATTCAACCTGGTTTTCGTCAATCAATGAAAAGCAGTCCCTTGGGATTTGCATGTCAACATCCTTATCCTCCTTAATTATAGTCCATGTGCCAAAGTGAAGCACATTTTGATGTTGACAGACTTTGTAGGTTCTCTTTGCAGCACATACAGTGAAATTGGCAAATGTATACGTCTTTCCTTCAATAAGTAATTCCCTCATCCTTGGTGCATCTTGTTTTCTTATGGATCCTTGTATCCCTTCTCCCTACAAATTGAGAGATATACTTTAGTTTGTGTGCAATAATATTATGATATTTATATGTGATGAATCTGATGAAAGGTTGTGAGAACTTATATAATTGTTAATTTTTTTGTATATTAAACAGCGAATAGATTTAAATTAGAAAGGTTGATGTATGATAGAAAATGAGTAATAATTATACCTGTGTATCAACTAACAGAAAGTCGAGAGTCATCATCGGATCTTGTAGATTTGGATTTAGTGAATCCCATAGTCTTGCAAGACGACATCTAACCTTGTATCCTCGTTGACCTGATTGAAGCTCTGAGAGGTTTGTGTACTCCATGATAAAATTTGTAAACCTGAGATTCAAATTTAGTTGTAACATATATTTATGAAAAATAAATTTATAAAGCTTGATGTTTCACATAAGGGAAATTAAATATTTGCATTGAAAAGGATGTTGTGAGCTCATTATTTTAGTAATTGCAAGTGTAATCAATTTGTCTAATTAAGGAAGTATTTTGTAGGGGTAGATCACAGTTCAAATTTGTTGTTTGAAAGATTAGTCAAAGTTGTCAAGTAAGTTGGATAGTGGAAGAATTGGTAGTCAGAAGATCTAGAACATCATTAATAGGAAAATTATTTACTACAGGCCACATAAATGACATTATTTTTGTCAGATAGCTATAATTAAAATTTTTGAATGAGCTTAAGCCCTAGCAATTGAAGTTCTTGCAAGAAGGAGCTAATAGTGTGGATAGTTTTCTGAGTAAATGACATACATGTTTGTTTGTGCAGCTTTACTTCTGTTGTAAATTCCTTTCCTCTGAAACCTGTAGAATGTTTTTGGAGATAAACACAGACCTAGGAGAGATATTAGTTGTGTTTGTAGTTGTTTTTATACATTTTCATGGGTAGATATGTACTGGAGCTCAAAGGCTAAGGCACAAATGATTGACACATGTTTGTGAAAGATGATATTTTGTTTTGTAATAATTTCTTGTTTAGTGATATATGATAAATATTTGTATAATTTTTTAATGTTTATCTCTATAAAACCAACTCCAAATTTTTTTTGCAGCGTATATTCCTTTTTCTAAAAGCTCTTGTTTTGTTAGCCTTTTTAAAGCAAGAGTTAACTATTTATTTTGTTTCCCTGTATGAATTTAAGCAATATAAAGAGATGCGTATAAGATTGAGTTGGTTACCTGTAATGTTTGTAGTGGTCTTGTAAACTTGTTTATTCAATCTGTTCATGTAGTTGCTTTGATAACGGAAACCCCTGCAATATGTATTAATTCAATAGTTGTTGTAGCTTTTTCTTTTTGTATTGTATTAATTCATATTTCAACATTTGAGTCCACGTTTTGATAATGATCATGAGTTAAATTATATATAGCTAATGCGCATTAATTATGACCTAGAAGGTTAAGCTTGGTGTTGATAGTTCAGTTCATGAAACAACAATGCAATGGTTTTTCTGGCCATAGTAGCACAGTTGGACTGCTATAATTAATAGAGAGATTATAAATAAATGTTTAAATGAAAAAAGCTCATGGACTGGCAAAAGTAATAGACATATTATAAATTACTTCTAGGCATAAGTTTCATGTTACTTGCAAGCAAAACAGTATAGATAGATGACTTGCAGGAGGAGCTAAAAATTGTTTTTGTAATTGACGCACATTTTCCCCTATGACTTTCAAGAGAACTATGTCTGGCATTGTATTAATTCCTGCAGAGGTTCTCCTCTGGATGTTTTGCCTTTGCTATTGAATCTGCTGTTATTATATCATGTAAAGAAGAAGCTGGTATATAATTGTCATTTTTCAAGGAAGTGATTGACAACTAAAATTGTAGTGGTATCTTAATATCTGATTTAGTTCAGTCTGACCAACATATATGTAGGTTATTATAGCAATGTAGCTCAGTTCCTGTAATTCGACATGATGATTGACACCATAGTCATTGTTAATAAAATGAACTCTCACCTAGGAGCAGAGTGTCTGTTGCTTTGAATTTTCATCTTCGTCAAGGAATTGCTATCTTCGTCAAGGAATTACCATCTTCGTCAAGGAATCGTCTGTTGAGCAGACTGTTTCTTTCTTGAATTTCTATGTTCCTGAAGAGATCTCTCTCTGCATTCTTCTATCTAATAGGGTAAGAAGGGCTTGGTAGGAATGAAAGTGGGCTAAACTCCTGAGGAATGAATTCAAGAGTTATAATTTCCAAATTAATTCATCAAATTAATTACTAATAGAATCATGAATCACATAATTTAAACAGTGTGTAATCACTCATATACTTGTTTAAAATGGACCATGAAAAAGAGGAACATGATCAGTGTATAATTGCTCATATATTTGTTTGAAATGGAGCATGAAAAAGAGGAACAAATGATAATGGGATAGTTTATTGTAAATCCACTTTCTTGACGTAAATAGTTTGAGATTGGTTTTACCTTCAAATACAGGTAATCTCAAGGAAAAGAGTCAGGTACATAACTTTGTGCAACTACAAGCCAAAAAGTAGCTTAAATAAATTGGCAGAACGGCCCATGAAAAAGAGGAATATAACAATAGCAGAAAAATCAAACTTTGTAAATTAATGACATTGTGCATATGAGATTTTACCTTGTCTTGTTAGTCATCATGTGCAAGCAATTTGAAAATCATGATATTTTGTTCATTCTGATTGGTGGAAGTGTTTGATGAGGGTCGTGAGGCTTGTACCACTTCAGCTACAATTGAAAGCTGTAATTGAAGACATGAAAAATTATATATAGATGTTTTACAACTTGGCTATGAAAAAAGAACTTAAACCACAAGACTAACCTTGATATAAGCCGTTGAAGCACATATTTGATGGTTCGGCCAAGAGGGAGAGTGGATTGAAAGCTGAAAGTTGCAAAGATGTGTTTTTTCGAGCTTTTCCGCCCTAAATGAGCAACTAAAATCAGGGAGAGAATAAGTAAAATAAGGCTAAATGTTTTGGTGCTTTTGTGTCATGAAAGCCAAATACGAAAACACTCCAGGAGAAGAGGCCACCTCTGGCTGGATCTTTTAAAGAGAGAAGATGAGGATGGTTCTAAAAGCAGGTGTAAATGATTGTAATAATAGAGGCAGTGAATCAGTTGAGCTGAATTTTGCATGACAGGAGTTTGGAAGACATGGCTGATAATGATTTCGTAGCTGTGACGGTTGAGAAGAGATGAGGATGGTCCTAAACTCAAGTGTAAAGCGCAAATTACTTTTTGTTAACACATTATTCATCAAATTAACTAACACATTTAATTATAAATTTGTTAATAAAATGAATTCTCAACATAGGCATTGTTAGTTTTATGAAATCTCACCTAGGAGAAGAGTGTCTCTAGCTTGAATTGCCATCTTCCTCAAGGAACCTCCATCTGCATTCTTCTATATAGTTTCTCTTGCTTATATTTCCATCTTCCTCAAGAAATCTCAATGTGCATTCTTCTACGTAACAGGGTAACAGGGATTTGATAGGGATAAAAGTAGGCTAAATTCCTGAGGAATGAATTCAAGAGTTATAATTTCCAAATTTATTCATCAAATTAATCACTAATAGAATCATGAATCATAGAATTTAAACAGTTTGTTATTCGTGATATATGTTTAAAATGGAGCATGAAAAAGAGGTACATTATGAGAATGAAATAGTTTTGTATAAATCAACTTTTTTGACGTAAATACTTTCATATTGGTTTTACCATGAAAGACAGGTAATCTGAAGGTCAAAGTGATCTCAGGGAAAAGGTATATCAGATCAATTGGAATCTTGTTAGTCATCATGTGCAAGTATTTCGAAAATCATCATTTTTTGTTCATTCTTATCGGTGTAAGTGCTTGATGAGGGCCGTGAGGTTTCAAACACTTTAGCTACATCATGCAGTAGCACAATCACTTCAGCTACAATTGTAAGGTCTAATTAACGACATTAACGATATATTTTTTTCATTTAATGAGTATATTATGTTTCAGTACATTACCTATATAAGATATGATAGTGATTGGTGTCAGTATTGTGAGCAGATGGTGTTTGGTTTGTTCCTTCACAGGAGTAGAAACACAGAGCCACTGTTTTAATTAAAGCATGTAAGAGGAACAAATTAAATTGACTAATCATGGTTGTCTGTTATTTTTGTTGTAGTTTAGGACTAATGATGGAGAAAAGGCATTTTCAATGGGTTTGGTTTCCATTACATCATGTAGTAGCAGAATCAGTTCAGGTATAATTGTAAGCTCTAATTAACGGCATTAAAAACCACAAACTATATACATATGTTTTGGAACTTCACTGTGACTTAAACCACAAACTAACCTTTCATTAAGGCATTGAAGCAGACATTAGAGCAAAAGGTGGAGTGGCTTGAAAGCTGAAAGGTGCAGATATCTATTTTTTCCCCTCTTTTCCTTCCTAAATGAGCAACTGAAATCGAAGAGAGAGAAAGCAAAGCAAGGTTAAAGGTTTTGGAGCTTCTGTGTCATGAAATCAAAGACAAAAACACTTTAGGATAAAAGGCCAGCTCTGGCAGAATCCTTTAAGAACTTGCATCAGAAGAAGTAAACTACAGAAGAATTAGGGACATAAGAGTACCTGTGATAAACGGAAACCATGTGGTTCTCAACTCATCATTGAGAGTTGTATATTTTGGTGTTGTGAATTCTACTGGCTTGCAAGATAGCATCTGATCTTCTATCGCCGATTGCTGCATTGAAGATTTGAGAGGTTTGTGTACTGCATGATCAACTCTAAAGACCTGAGATTGAATAAGAATTAGTGTTAACATGTATAATTGATTTGAAAATAATAAAATCACATTATAATATGAATAATATCATGTTGAGAAATAAAAAATAGTGTTAACCTTCATCTAAGTCATTGAATATTTCGGAGAAGACTATGTTTTTTGTTGATCTGTTTCCATCTTGTGTGTCACC
Source organism: Euonymus europaeus (assembly GCA_963580455.1). Classification (NCBI taxonomy): domain Eukaryota; kingdom Viridiplantae; phylum Streptophyta; class Magnoliopsida; order Celastrales; family Celastraceae; genus Euonymus; species Euonymus europaeus. Next base: position 14,955,342 of record OY756967.1, on the reverse strand, counting down.
AGTTATCAAGATTCTAAGTCCTTTATTAGATGTCACTCGAGACACAGCAACATATAGTTGACCATGGCTGAAAACAGGCCGCGGTAGATATAGACCAACTCTTTCAAGTGTTTGACCTTGACTCTTGTTTATAGTCATTGCATAGCACAACTTGAGTGGGAATTGTCTTCGTCTAATTGTAAAAGGCCATTTCTTTTCTGTTGACGTCATTATTATTCTTGGGACACAAATTTGATCTCCAATATTGCTGCCGGTTATTACTGTTGCTTGAATAACTCGATCTCCTAGCTTTGTGACCATTAACCTTGTCCCATTGCATAGGCCATGGCTTTGATTAATGTTTCGAAACAGCATCACAGGGGTGTTAACTTTAAGGCAGAGTTCATGGTTTGGGAGCCCATTAAACACTAGTGAGTTAAGATACTCAGTTGGATAAAGGAGATTGTCTTCATCTGATTCACCATCATCTTTTGAGATTGAATCAGCACTTAGATATGTTCTTTGCTCAGATGGTATGAGGGATAAAACATGTGCATTAATTACATCTGCTGCCTCATTTGTTGGTGTGATGATAGCACGTTGCTTGAGGTAATATATATTGGAGTGCATGCTTTGTATTTCTGTGTAAATCTCATTTGTGATATCTTCAACATCACATCCTTTTCTTTCTACCAGCAGATTAGCAGGGATATGTATCCAATCAGCATCATTGTCATCATCTGTCATTTTAAATGTCTCCACCCTACCTTCACCAACTGATAGAAGCCACTCTGAAAATTCTTGCATTTCTGATTGCTCATCAATGCTTAAACCAATTTTTGATAGCCTCATATTTTTCGTAAGGTGGAAAACTCTACAATGCATCCATAAATAAGATTTTGTTAGACATGCCATGATGGTGTCATGTCTACAACCTTTTACAACGACAGGGAGAATTTGACGGAAATCTCCACCTAGTAGAACTGGTTTACCACCAAATGGTAATAATTGTGGTTGCACCCCATCAGAATCATTCAAGATATCTGCCATTGACTTGTCTAATGCCTCAAAACAGTGGCGGTGTGCCATGGGTGCTTCATCCCACAAGATCAAACTTGTATTTTTTAAAAGCTCTGCAAGATGAGTTCCTTTCTTGATATGGCAGCTTGATTCTCCATGTATATTTATTGGAATTTTAAATCTTGAATGGGTTGTTCTTCCACCAGGTAATAAGAGTGAAGCAATACCTGAAGATGCCACTGCCAAAACTATTTTTCCCTTTGAAGGCAAGTGAGTAGTTATTGCTTTGTAAAGGAAAGTTTTTCCCGTTCCACCATGGTCATGAACAAAGTATAAGCCTCCTTTAAGCTGGTTCACTGCTGATACAACTACATCAAAAATGCACAGTTGTTCTTCATTTAGTAATTTCGTGTACTGAAAATTAGCTTCTTCTAGGAGAACTGTGTTGTACGCGAGTTCTTCTCGCACAAAGTATTTGTCATATCACCATATTGTGCAGTAAATGGCTCTGGTAATTTATGCTCAGCTATTGATGAACCATTTCTTTTAAGCAGCTTCTCAATCTCTATCAACACTTGGTTCTTCAATTGTTCATCTGAAATAACTATTGGTGCTACTCCTAGCATGTTCGTTATTTTGTGAACAATATCATCTCTCATGCTTTGCCAATGATCTTCAAATAGTTTGGGATTGTCTACTACTTGGCAGAATATCAACATAGTGACAAATAAGTTTCTGAGTTGAGCAGAACCAGCCCACATTGCAGCCTCATTCATGGCTTCATGCCACTCCCTATCATTTCCTACCAAACCCATAGCATTTGCAGCTTCTTTAAATGTTTCATACACAACACCATTTATAGTTCTAATCTCAATAAAATTAGTTGCTCCTCTGACATGTGCTAGTAGCATTCTAAGATAGTAGACATCGCTAGCTGATGGATTTACGTATGAGATTCTGCCAATACATTGCCCTCATTTCCTCCTAAACTAGAATTTTTTCGCAGCATCCCACCTCCAAGAACTTGGAAATTCAGTGTATGTTAGAGTACGTGCATCAATGAAGTTACTGGTTGTGTACATCCACTTGTCAACATACTTTTCTCAACTCCTGGTTGGCGTAACACTACATCAATATCACCTTTGTAGACCACACTATTCATCAATTGTAAGTGTATTCCCAGGTTTTCAAACAACGTCTTAAGTAACTCTGGAGGTTCTCTCAACTGAGGGAGGCTAATCCTACCTTGTTTACAACACATGGAAAAAGTTAGCATCCGAACGGGCATAGATTTAAGTCTCTCAGCATACCAGAAAATTGCACCGCAATACTGGCAACTATATGTCGGAGATCCAAGATCAAGAAGCAGAGAATTGTTTTCAGTGACCAAGAGGTTAGACGTTGATGTTTGAGGTATACTGATGTTACTATGTGAACTACCTTCATTGTTCCTATTCTCAATTTTTCTTTTCCTTTGTTGCCTACTGCTCCTACTTGACTCTCCAATTTCCTTCCGCTACAAAAACATGATCCATAACACATATTTAGTTATTGAAATTATAGCAAACACAAAAGAGATCTCTTCGTTAGAGATTAATATACAAATATTGTGCCAAAACACCAAATTGAAAAAGGAAAATTATCAGGGGGTAGGGGGAACAATTAAAGTATGTGTTAATTTGAGAGGTCAGTTGACATTATTCGTCCATAATTTTTATAAGCATTCTAAAAGCATTTGAGGTAGATTGAGTAACGTATGCAAATGGATACAGTGGGTATTTAAGGCAACAACACCGTAAAACTGCAAGGCACTCACAGGTGCATGTATTGGGCTTGAATTTTATAATTCAGCAGCCTCCACTCTGGATCTTTTATAATATTGTGTGGTGTATGGCATTCTATCTATAGCAAGGGCGCCGCAAAATTGCAAGAGAAATACAATTGCATGAAACAAAAGAGTTAAATAAATAATTAAACAATGGATGACATTTATAGAAGCTGAAGAATCAAGGTTAAGAACAATGACATACCTCTTAAGTCGCTTATATTTTTATGAGAGGGAGATAATCTAGAGCAGGCATAACATTGCCTGTAAATATAGATATGAGATGAAGATATGATGTCCTCGTATATAGGCGAAGATGAAGTTAGGAACAGCAACCCTTCACTGAAAAAGAAACCATTTGGCACATAAGAACTATTACAAACTGAAAATCATTGAGGTGGGAGTTAAAAAAAAAGCAATTGCATCTATGGAAATGCAACAATGAGGACTTTTGAAATTTACATTGAGGAACAACATTCTATAATATATCCAAAACTAATAGAGATTAAGAACTACCTGGAAGATGACCAAACGCCAAAGAGAAAAAAAGAAAAAAAAGGCAAAGGAAATATACCTATCATGTGAATTGATTTTAAAACCTTTTCTACTCTAGATTCGTCAATTTTCCTATCAAATAGACCCCCCGAAAATGATGTAACATTTTTGTCTCATATAAATGATTTTTCCAGATGTGCATGAAGGTTGTGCAAACAATAATTTCAAGATAACGAAAGAACTATTTGTCACCACTTGCATTTCCAAAACATGCAAAAGTACCACCAATATAAAAACTCATGCAGTCATAGAGGATAAGATAGCTGAGTTATGGATTTGGGGAGTAACTCCATCTGCTAAAATGGTTAAGAAAATTATGATAAATACATAGTAGATACACACATCAATATCTTCTTATTACATGAATATATTTAATAGAGAAATGGACTAACAAATAGTCAAGTTTGAACTGTGTATCTCAGTGTCTTTCCCTTTCAATTGATAGAGCAATACCTGGTACTTTACCTAGCAGTTTGAATTAACCACAAATATGATCACTAGCCCCTTTTCAATATCATTCTCATCTCCCCTTTTCAATATGATTATCATCTCAATGCATGTGTTTTCTCGATGATGTTTTCAATATAAAAGAATGTGCAACCTGATTGTTAGCAGATTTTCCATGATGGAAATATGATTACTCGCAAATGAAGCAAACAAAAATTAGAATCTCATCACCAATGGAGCACCATGTGTGTGGAGGAAGTACAATAGTACAACACACACAGAGAATTATATAAACTTAGGTAACATAGGGTCTCAAAAGAATCAGACTGCTCAAAGTATATAACTCAAAAAAAATTATCTATAAATAAGAAACAACATAAAATAAAATAAAAAAACCAAAGAACCAAACCTAGAAAGGGAAAATAATATAAAACATAAGAAATTTAGCGAAAAATAGTAAGTTTCTCAACATCTATTTCACAATGTGATGCAGAGAACTAACCTTAGAATTGTAGATAAAGGCTGGAGGTTGTAATTGGGGACTGGATGTTGTAGTCTATCAATAAAGAGCAGGAGACAGTATTAGATGTGTTTTGTCATTTTTTTATCTAACAAATACACATTTTCATGAATATAATAAAATTATAAAAGGTTATTTTGAAGCACAATTAATTCATTGGCTACTGAACCAACAATTTGGTACTAAAGAACTAAAACTACCTTACATAAAAGTTTTATTGCAGCAGAGAGGGTAGCAGTGGTAGCTACCAAATCATTAATTACCAATGGGCGTTCCCCGGCTGTCGGACAGGCAGTAACGCATCATTTTTTTGACGGTATAGTCAAGATTAAGAACAATTATATACCTATTCAGTCGCCTATATTTTGATAAGCAGAGAATAATGAGGAGCAAGCACAAAATAGGCTGTCAATATAGAGATGAGAAGAACATATGATGGACTAAAACAGGTAATTACTATATTGAGGAAAAATGTAGAGCATAATTTTAGCATATATTAGAGGGATTAAGAACCCCATTTTAGCATATAACTGGAAAGTGTTTCTAAGAATTTCCACAACAACAAAGCGACCAAAAATTCCTACAAACAAAAATGGGAATAAAAATAGGGGAGTAATTTTCAACTTATGACGACGATATAATAAATCTATTTAATGGAAATTTAGGTGGAATGCAGGTGTAAACCCTTCTATATGCTAGGATCCAAGCTGAATCTAAAGCAGGGACACATAAGGTTTGTCAACTGTGGAAAACTGAGGAGGTGATTATATATATTGTCAACTAAAATGAGCACAAACTTAAGCATTAAATAGAAGCACTGGATATAAAGTAACAGTGACCGTATAGAGCAAAAATATCGGGCGAAAAACCTATGTACGCCTCCAACAAAAAATGGAGATCCGCAAAATGACAACGTAAATTTTTATTTAGCAGCTAAATAACCAATCCACAGAGTAAAGAAAAATGTAATTCATCAAAATTATGAACTTGAGAGAACTCATCAAATCACCATTCAAAGTAATCACAGGCGAAGGAAATCCACAGAGTGAAGACAAAGGTAACTATTCCAAATTATGAAGTTAGGAGAACTCATCAAAACAACATTCAAAGCAATCACCAAATTTGAAGGCAAGAGTATAAAATCAACTAACCTAATGGATGAGTCAGCACAAAGGTCAAATCGAGTAAGCCACACGAGGATGCAAGAGCAAGAGATGAGGCGAGAAGTGGTGACTAACCCAGAGTGGGTACAACATGGAACTGGCCAACAATCAAGGGTGAACAGTAAGGGGTGGTAGGAAGATAGAGTAGAACGCGAAGAAGTGGCGTTGGGGTTAGGCTAATGGCCGATAGGAAGGAGGAAGGGGGAATAGTAACATGGAGGGAATAAGAGCCGAAGAAGCGGTGTTGAATAATGAAGAGATGAAGAGATAAGGATGGGAGGAGAACGAAAGACGATGGGGGAAAAAAGGAAGGCGATGACATAGGAGGGACGATCGAGATTGAAGTACACACACAGAGCAGGGGAAGGTGGGCGGGAGGAGGGGTTTTTCGGAAAGGGTGAATAGTAAGGGGTGGTAGGAAGATAGAGTAGAACGCGAAGAAGTGGCGTTGGGGTTAGGCTAACGGCCGATAGGAAAGAGGAAGGGGGAACAATAACATGGAGGGAATAAGAGCCGAAGAAGCGGTGTTGAATAATGAAGAGATGAAGAGATAAGGATGGGAGGAGAACGAAAGACGATGGGGGAAAAAAGGAAGCTGATGACATAGGAGGGACGACCGAGATTGAAGTACACACACAGAGCAGGGGAAGGTGGGCGAGGAGGAGGGGTTTTTCGGAACGGCGTCGTTTGACGTACTACATCGTTAGCGAGAGAGAAGGGAGCCGAAGACACCAGGGGAAGAAGCAGTTGCGCGAGTATGGAGTAGAGTGTGACTCGCTGGCTAAGAGCCCGAATCCCACGAGGTTTAGAGTAAAGTATAGATAGGCTGGACTGGATAAAGATAAAGATATATGCTTAAAATATTATGAATATTATATTAAATATATATATATATATATATTAATTTATTTTATTCAATCCAATTCGAACCCAATATGAATCAAAATAAATTATTAATCATGAATGTATAACTTTTTGAATGATTGGTCTAGTTTTCAAAATCTTAGTCTAAGTGATTAGCCACCAACTCAATTCAGTTTGACTTCTAACTAGTAACGAGTGTCTTGAGTGAGGAACATCGGGATTTGGTATAATTTTTTTACAGTAAACCACGTTGTAAATGGATTTTTATGCAGTAAATATTTTTTTCCCAAAAATTATGGATGTATTTTAATTGAAATAATGAATTTAATGGTATACTGTTTATGTCAAATAAAAATCATATGCGTTCAGAAAAATTAAGATAAAAATATTTTTTGTTTAATTTTAACAATTCAAAATTTTCGTCTTTCTTCACAATCCATTTGATTTTCGTTTAGCATAAAAAAAAATCTCCTGTACTCGTAATTTGGTTCAAATTACATCCAAAAATTTTACTGCATGAAAATGTCTTTATGGACCCGCTGTAAAAAAAGTACACTAGACCCAGCTTTCTTTGAGTGAGCGTAATTATCAAGGTAATATTAAGAAATATGTTTTTATTGATGAGAGAATATCATATTGATTTGATTATATTGAAAAATATATTTTTATATAATAAAAATAATTAAATAAGATAAAAAATTGATTTTACCGGGGGAATCACCAATTCACCGTTGCAAATGCACTGATCTGGCTTATTACTGCAAGCGAGCGGATATTGGGTGGACGGAAGTTTCCTTTGTGTGGGGAAGTATTTCAACCATTTGACTGATTGTTATCGTTACGAAGGATTTGTCACTGTACTCGGTAGGGGAACTCTCTGTCTTCCTTCGGCTTCGCTTTCTCCTCTACATTTCCCAGTTAAGAACAAAGAGGTATGGACAAATTTTTATTAAATTTAATTTCTTAGCAAAAGCGAAGCAAACAATTCATTCATATTCATGATAGATGAATCAAATATAACCAGTCCACAGTCTCTAAATTTTAGCATGATTTGGATGGCGGAAAACATCTCTTCCACTCCAAAGTGTTTCATTGCTTCACTAGCATTCCTTGGACCTTCTGAATAGAAACAATAGTGTTCTGCCTTGTTTTCTCCATTTAAATAAAATAAAATAAAATTCCAGTTTGTCATTCATATTTTCCGAGTTAGTGAAAGCAGTTCACTTCCATGATTGGGGCTTTTATTTTTAGTTTTCTTTAATGCAGATAGAGTAATTTTTTGACATGATATGATTAATCATTATTTATTTCTCTACATTTTGGGGTTTGATGTCCAGAACTGCTGATTTATTTATCTTATGCTTTTTAATGTCTTTTTTATCTAAGAATTCAAATTGCCCTGTTTTTGATGCAGAGTTAGTAGTTGGTCTATCACCTCTGTCGAGGTCTTGAAATTGTTGTGAAGAAATGCTTGTCTCTGCTCTTCTCACGTCTCTTGGAATAAATTCTTGCCTTTGTGTTTTGTTCTTCGTATTGTACTCTATATTGAGGAAACAGCCGAGTTATTATCCAGTGTACGTGCCACGCTTGCTGGCTCAAGGAAATTCTAAACGAAGAAGTCGTTTCAACCTTGAAAGGCTAATACCGTCTACTAGTTGGGTGAAAAGGGCATGGAGCATATCCGAAGATGACCTAATTTCATCTTCAGGCTTGGATGCTGCGGTTTTCATTCGCATTATAACTTTCTGGTAATTAATTTATTGTTGAGGAATTTAGTTCTAAGGATTTTCATGGACGTCTCTAACCTGTTATTGAGTCCTAAGGATTTTGATTTTGTTGCTGAGCAATTGAGTCTGTGCACTTAAACGGATATGTCAAAGAAAGTATGATTCTTCCCCTTCCCCTTCCTCTCTCCTTCTTTAGATATGAAAATTATTAATGAAAAAGAGGCGAGACTAGGCAGTAATCTGGCAAAATACAGAAATCTGGACAAAAACTCAAAATGATGTCTGAACCATGGGAATCCTGCTCTCATAAGCCTAATATTTCCCAAAGGCAATTCTTGGTAGTTTGATTGTTTATTCTTCTCGACATTTCCCTTCTGTCTTTTCCTTTTCAGGGTGATTTTTATTGGTTTATGGAATTTTCTTTTGTTTTTCCAGTTTATATTTCATTTTAACCTAAGTTAATACTTGATTCATATTAACACTGCAGTTTGAAAGTGTTTTCACTCGCTGGCATAATTGGGCTCTTTGTTCTTCTACCAGTGAACACTGCAGGAAATCAGCTCGAAGAAATCGACTTTACTGATTTGTCAAATAATTCTTTGGATATATTTACAATATCAAATGTAAAAAGTGGCTCAAAAAGGTGAATATTTTATTGTTCATTTGATTCTTTTTCCCATACGTTCTTTGCTGCATGGCATCAAGTTTTGAGCCTAGAATGCCCTCAAAGAAGTGTCTATCATAATCTGAGGAATGATTGTTCTTTAAGAGGAAATCCTGTATTTCCTGTATTTATTTCCAAATTTCTTGTTTAGATAATGGTTTCTTCTGATCGCTGAATTATCGGCCAAATAATCGGATTCCACCTGCTAACTGTTGCCCATTTAGTCGGTTGCTATGTCTGACCTAAATTTAAATAATTGTAGATATTCTTGTTTTAAAGTGTGTTCAGTCAAATGTGTCTCTTTGAATCTTGAAGTCTACATTTCAGTTTGTGTTTCTTCAGCCTTTGGGACAATATTCTTAAACCACCTTATATATTTTATTTTTTAAGCAGTCAATGTTTCAATAATGGATGGTTTACTGCTAAACTTATGTTATCCTTATATCTTCTTTTGTACAGGTTGGCTAAAGAATCATATGTCTTGAACTCCTATTTTATAATATGAATTTCTGTCACTTTTGAGCACTTGTAAACAAGTATTATATATTGAATATTATATTATATAATTTATGAGTTCTTAATAAGAACACTAAATGCTCGGTACAATAAAAGTTAAAAGAGAATGTACATGTTTGAAACACATGCTGTGTCTTTTGGACTAGAGTTATTTTGCTCTAGGTCTTATTAAATTCACCAGCTCTCCTTCCTCCTTGTCTTCTTTCATGGTAACTCTTGCTTGGCCCATTAGATTAGAAATTTATTTGTAACAATCTATTCAAAATGTGCTCCTGAAATTCTACCTTGATTATATAGGATTTTTTCTACATATTGGCATATTCTTATCTTCTTCAAGTAAGATTAACCTATCTGTGATTGCTGAGATAATTATTATGCTATGCATTGAGACCCACCCCGGCACCCAACCCCGCCCCACACATACACACTCACAGAGATGAATCACTGTATTTGTTGATTTCTCAGTTGAATGTATCTATTGAATAGTAAACTTCAGTATTATATCGCCAATGTTTCGCTTGGATTCTTGTCACTGAGGGAGAGAGAACTTACTAGTTCTGGTTATTTGGCAGTTTATGGGTTCACTTCAGTGCCGTGTATATTGTCACAGGATTTGTCTGCTATCTACTTTATTATGTAAGTCAGCATTCTCCAAGTACAATTGGATTACCAGACTTTAATAATTACAATTTTCTCTGCCTGTCATATGGAATTGCAGTAATGGACTTGTCACGTCAAGGATGGTAAACCAAATTTATGTTTTGGTGCTTGCTATTGACTTATTGTGTAAAGGAGGAACTTCTGTGTTTAATGTCCTAAAAAAAAATTCTGTAAAATAATTTTCTTCTACATTTTCTGCTTAAACCATGTAAATGAAGCCATTTCTATGCAAGCTAGATAAGAGCGAAATGTTTATCTTGATACTGAGTACTGTTTGAATGTATAGGAATACAAGTACATATCTTCAAAAAGGATTGCCTATTTTTGTTCATCCAAGCCTCAGCCACATCAGTTCACCATCTTAGTACGCAGTATCCCTATTTCAGCTGGGAACAGCATCAGTGACAACGTTAAGAGTTTCTTTAAGGAGTATTATCCTTCTACATATCTCTCCCATGTGGTTGTTCATCGAACTGGCAAACTTCGAAATCTCATTGTAAGCAATACATTAAACTTCCTTTTCTTTCCCCCTACTTTCGTCATGTAATCCCTCTCTCTCTCTTTGTGTGTGTCTTTCTGTCTGTTTGAAAACGAGGATTACTTGGAGAGCATCCCTTTACAATTGGATGAAGGTTGGTAACTACTAATGTTTTTGCCATTATAGGAGAATTGACTCAAATGAAATAGCTGGATGTAATTCTTAATAGAGTGGCACCTCTTTTGTGCCACACCTTGTTTTGCCATTGCCATTGAAAAACCAAATTTGATGACTTGTAGTCTCAGATTTCCTATGCTTGAGAAAATGAGAATCCACTAGTCAATTTAAGAACCCATGTTAGGAAAATATTCATAGCATACACAAACAAAAGAAAAGCCATAAAAAAAATTATGTTTATATGTTTTGGTAGAATTTTTATTCAAGGAACTAGATGGACATACTCTTTAATATTATAAGGAATTGTTTCTCTCCCTGTTCTGCAAAGGATGGAATTGATAGCTGCATGTTTTTTTCGTTAGAAAAATTTAAAATTAAAAGTGGTACAAGCATTCAAGAACATATCCGTGGGTTCTTATAGCGTTTAAGCTCAAGATTGGATGTAAAATCAACAGACAAACATTTGGCACAATGGTAGAGTTTTAGGGATGTAATCGAGAGGTCACATGTTCAATTCCTAGAAACAGTCTCCACATAATATGCAGGGGTAATGTCTGCATACATCTTATTTATTCATCACCAGCCTACTGTGTGAGGCTGTGAGCTGTGTGCACGGGTGTTTATCTTTATTAAATGTAAAGTCACTCCTTTACCTTTTACGTTTTCTTTCACCATTGTCATGTTGTGTTGTACTTCTCTATTATTCTACAGTATATTATTTTTCCTTTGACTTTATAACTAAAAGGTTTTGTTATTTTTTTGCCTATCTGTATCCTTGACCAATTTTATGATGGATCAAGATGAAGCATTTTATTTTTTTCATAGCTATATATCTAAAAAAGGTTGAATTTGAATGCAGTTTCCCTTTCTGTATGGTTTCTAATTGTTTGCGTTAATGAGTGAGAGAGGAAAGAGTTAGGGTTGTAAGCTGCGTTGTGTAATCACACGCAACAATATATATATATATATATATATATATATGAGCTTGGAATGGTAGTGTGGGCATACCCACATAGGAATACATATATACATAATATCTAGCATTCCTAGCTTGTTACAAATATAACGGATGAGTGCCATGTAATGCTAGTAAGAAGGTCAGCCAATTGTTCATCGGAACGAATAGAACCAAATTTAAGAATTTTGCACTAATAAGCATGACGGATGAAATGATAATCAATTTCAATATGTTTGGTTCTCTCATGATAAACAAGATTTATGACAATTTATGACAATATAAACTGCAGATTGGTTTTCACACCACAATTCAGTGGGACCATCTCGGTGCTCTCCCAATTCGGCCACTAATTGCTTAAGCCACAAAATCTCTGTAGTAGCTAGAGGCCTAGCCTGATATTCAGCTTCCGCACTAGAGCGGGCAACTACATCTTGTTTCTTGCTCTTCCAAAATATTAGCAATGTTGTAAAAATCGCTAGGGAGCTCATGGGGACAAGAGATTAATTGGATTAATTGGGGATTAGTCGAGGATTAATTGTTTTGAGTTTTTCTAATTAATATATCTATATTATATATATATATATACAGGAATGCTCCTACGAGGGATCCCGCGTAGGAGCATTCCTGCGGGATACTTTCTGGCCGTCCACGTGGACAGCCAGATCCGTATTTTTTTTAAAAAAAAATCTAGAAATCTTTTTGTTTTCTCTATCTCTCTCTCCGAGCTTTACCAATCCTCTCTCCGCTTGGCTTTCGATCTTCGATCTTTCTCCCACCGATCTCTCTCTCTCCCATATCCCTCTCTACTCAACCTCATAACATGATTATCTACTCCTCTTTCGTCGATCTCCCATGCTCATCTTCGTACTCTATGTTCGGCGACTTCCGATCAAGCACCTGCGAATAAAAAGCACAAAGCATCTGGTGACTGGTCAAACGTGGCACTCACTAGCTTTGCAGGACACACTCCAAGCTTGCCATCATAGGGGGGAACTTGATTTATGCAATTATGGTGGGATTTTTGGTGTAAATTTGACCTTATAAAAAATGTGTTCTTTTATGTAGTGAAGGTGTTTGTTAGAATGCCTATCTGATTTGCAATTGGCATGAGTTGGCTGCTCGACATTTGCACTACTTACATACTTTAGTATGTAACAAACACCTTTCTTGTTTGGACTGAGCTGGTTTCGGCCTAAGAAGAATCATTCCTTTCTTGTAGGAAGATATAACTTGTAGAGATATGGTTCGTTTTACAAGGTTTCACATAGGGGGAATGCATTTTATCAAATTGAGATACAATTGTATTTACTGAAATAGGCTTGCAAGGTTTCGCCACTAGTGCATTGTTGGTTCTTGCTGGTTCGCATCTTGCATTGTTCTACAAGATTGTCTTCTTTCATTGTTCTAAAAGCTTCAAGCTTCAACACCACTCACCTTCAATATGAACACGCAAGGCCAGAAATTGATTTCCCCAAGTTCGCCCAAGTTGCAAAGAGATTAAGAGCTAGGCTTCTGCTTTAGGTGATTTGGGCGCACATGCGTCTTTCTCTTTTGATTCTTAGTATTTCACTTCCTTCATATGAAGCGGATTCCCCGGCAGAGAGATCGAGAGCCAATGTGGTTTGGGTAAAGTTTGCAGAGTGGGAATCGGGGAGAGAGAGAGATAGAGAAAACAAAAAGATTTCCAGATTTTTTTAAAAAAAAATACGGATCTGGCCGTCCACGTGGACGGCCAGAAAGTATCCCGCAGGAATGCTCCTACGCGGGATCCCTCATAGGAGCATTCCTGTATATATATATATATATATATATGCAATACATATCCCATAAATTCAAGTATCCAATACTCCACTTATGCCAAAACAATTCTTTATGTACATTCAAGGGTATTGGTGAAAGCACCAGCAACAAAGTACCTGGTTCATCTAAGAAATCAAAGGATTCTTTTGTAGCATATACCCAACTATTTGAACAAATTGAGAGACAAATTCAAGTATATTAGAAACTAGAAAAATCAAGAAAGATCTGGAGCTAGCAGCTAGGGAATTTACAGGGTTGTAGAGAATTCAAACAACTCCCCAAGATGATCGAACAGCTCCAGCAACAACAAGAGAATCAAATAGTTCCAGCAAAAGATGAAGAGAATCGAACAACTACCCAAGAATCAGTCCCAGGCTCGCAACAATGGATGTCTGGATGAAGAAGAAGAGTAGTTTTGGCTTGGCGTAGTGTTTGTTACGAATTGAAAATTGATTTTATGGAGTTTGTTTTACATTGGGTTTCATTGTTTGAATGAGTCAAAAGAATAAAACAAGTCAAACATTTAATTGCTTTATATTGTGCGTTAATGACAATATGGGCAAAAAAAATAAAAATGTTGCAAATTAGTCTACTGCCCTTGCCTAGGATCTTGGAGAGGCGGTGGGCCTCGACTACAGCCTAGGCGGCCGACTTGGCCAATTTTTACAACACTGGATATTAGATTACCAGCCATAAAGATGGTAAAGGTAGAAAGACGGTCAGTAGGATTTCCATCTAAATTAGCATCTAAATAACCTTCTATAGATGAATGTCCATGATCTCAAAATTCCACTCCTTTGCCCAGATTAGACCGGAGATTCTGAAGAATGCGAACCATATCATTCCAAAGTGGAGTACGTGGACTAGCCATAAATTGACTTACAACACTCACAGGACTATATGAGGCCATGCCATTGTAGTCAAATAATTAAGCTTTCCCACTATACGATGATATCAATTAGGATTTAGAAACAATTAGCATCATCTGGTGTCAACTTGACACTGGGATCCATAAGAGATTCAATTCCCATAGCTTGGAATAACCCTACATCCTATAATAAGTCCATCACATATTTGTGTTAGGAGATGAATATGCCCTTCTTGCATCAAGGTACTTCAATTCCCAAGAAATAGTCAGAATGTCCAAATCCTTTGTCTGAAATTTTGACTGAAGAAAATGTTATAGATTATAAATTCCCTCAGCAACATCACCAGTGATGACAATATCATCAACATTCACTATCAAAAGAGTGCTACCAGCTGATGTACGACCATGAAATACTATGTGATCCTTCTCTGATTGTTGCATTCCAAAGGCTTTCACAACCAAACTAAACTGCCCAAACCAAGTCCGTAGAGACTGTTTGGAGCCATATAAGGAGCGCCATAACTTGCATACCTTTCGAGACCCCCAGAGAAAGGAAGCTCCATATAAACTTCCTCCCGTAAATCGCCATGTAAGAATGAATTCTTAACATCAAGCTAAAAGAGAGGCCAGTGTCGAGAAGAAGCCTAGGAAAGGAAGAATTGGATAGAAGCCATTTTAGCAACAGGAGAGAATGTCTCAAAGTAGTCCATACCATAAGTTTGGGCATAGCCCTTGGCAACAACATGAGCCTTCAGACTCTCCAAGAAACCACCAGGGTTTAGCTTGACAGTGTAGACCCACCTAAACCCAATTGCGCTTTTGGAAATAGAAAGAGAGACTAGATCCCATGTACAGTTGTGCTCAAGAGCACTCTATCTCTTCTTTCATAATAGCACACCAACTAGGATGGGCAAGAGGCTCTGCCACAGTCCACGGAATAGAATGATCAAGGGTAGAAATAGAAACCTACAAAGAAGCAAATTGTCCATGGAAGGAAACAATATATGTGGGATGATCCCTGCATGACCGGTAAGGGCAACAACTAGCAATAGGAACATTATATTGTGGTGGAGAACTTATTGGATCTTGAGACGAGGATACTGGTTTGATAGGAGCAAGTGGTAGTGGATCTATAGATGCTGGAGAGTTAGTAGTAGTTTGATAAACCAAGAAATCATCACCACTAGAAACTAAGTCAAGAGTACGAGCAGCATAAAGTCTAGGATGTTGGGACGAAGGAGAATAAAACGAAATATACTCCTCGAAAGAAACATTAGACGAAACATGCAAACAATTCAATTGGGGAGAGGATTTAGAGTATCCAAGAAAGATGCATCGCAAGGTACGGGCATCCAATTTGTCATTTGAGGTCAAGCATCACGAACATAAGGAGTACAATCGAATACCTGCAGAGATAAAGAAAAAGGATTTTGGTATGGTCATGGTAGGAAAGTCTTACCACCAAGGACTGAAGAGAGTACACGATTTATGAGATAACAAACAGTTAAGACAACGTCACCCCAAAAAGATTTAGGAACCTGCATCATAAATAATAATGAACATGTTGTATCACATAGATGGCGATTCTTTCTCTCGATCACACCATTCTGTTTGGGGTATAGGAACAAGATGTTTGATGAATAATGCGGTATTGGCGAAGATAATCAAGCATAGAGTGAGAGATATATTATCCATCATTATCATTGCAAAGCACTTGATTAATAGTATAAAATTGATTTTGAATGTCTGACACAAAAGTCTGAAACACAAATAATTCAGAGCGAGATTTCATCAAATAAAGATAAGTGACATGAGAAAAATCATCAATAAATGTCACATAATAGCGAAAGCCCATAACATAATCACAGAACAAGGTCCCCAAATATTCAAATGTACTAAAGCAAAATGGCCGGGCAAATACTCAGTTATTTTACCAAAGGGATTAGGGCACACAAGTATTCTTAGCTAAATGACTACACGTCTTTCAATACAATTTTTTCAAACCACTCCAAACGACAACTCCATTGGACTTGATATAATGAAGATAATTGTGCAGTACCACACCCATACACCTTTAATTTGAAGCCATTTGCCACGGTGATCCTATGATGATCCGGGGTCAAACAATTATCAAAAGGCATACTTGTGGAACAAGTCAGGTGGTGTGAAGATTTGGAATCAAGTACCCAGCTACGGTTGCTGGCCAAACAAACTGAATTACCTACAAATGTTGCTACATGTGGATTAACATAACTCTCAAAATATGATGCTAAGTATATCGAGCAAATTCAACATTTGTAATTTCTGCAATTTGGCAACCAAAAGGACTAGGCTTAGACACCTCAACATTAGCAACTGGTGCCATGCAATTTCTAGCATTGTGGATGAATACGGCCAACTTCCACATAGTAATGACAAGTATGGGTCTCATGGTCACTTATACCTCGACCACAGCCACATTTGCGGCCACCACGACCACCTTCGCGAAATGCTGCTAAAGCAGAATGCTCACTGACCATACGAAGAGCACTGAGAAGATCATCATGAAGCATAGATGGACTTATCCGACGATAAGTTTTAGAAAAAGTAGAAATATCCTTTCCTGATAAGATATGAGCACGAGATTTTTCCATATTTTTATTCAAATTGCAAGGAAACACACCACAATAATATGCACACTCTGCTAATTAAACTTGCTAGTGAAATGAGATAGTCTTAGCAAACTCATGCGCCAAGTCCACAATTCCTTAATTGTATCTGCATTAGTGAACATCTTAACATAAAAGTCCATAGAATTCATGAGTTGAATGACCTAGCATCACGCATGACCTAGGTAAGATAATCAGCAGTTGTGGTGGATGGTTGATCATCAGACAAGTGACCATCCAATCCCATGTCCTAAAGAGCTTTCAAAACATTTTTCCGCCAAAAGGGATATGCAATAATCCCATCCAATTTTTGATCTACAAAATGAATCGAAGAGGTAAAAACTTCAGTTGTATGTTGGCCACCAACATTATGCTGGGTCTCACGAGACTCAAAGCTAAGCACAACAAGCTCACTATCGTGTTCAACAATTGACATAATTCGGTCAGCAACAAATCACAAGTAATCACAAATTCATAATTAATTAGAAAATCCCAGAACAGAGTCGAGCAATTCTATTAGTATCCAATTAAATCACAAACCCAACAAAGAAGCAGATACTCGATTCAACTTAGATTCATATAATAAACTTGCCTAACTCTGTCAGCAGCCGATTAATCATAGCAGATCAAGAAATAATCAAACAAAGATTCACAGAACCAATTCGTATAGATCTGTCATGATGCAACTCAAGTACTACAAACCAAAGTTAGACAGAGAATACGGTACCTTTTTGAATCACTCATTGCAAGCTGTGAAGTCGCAAAACATACTGTATCTATGTGATTCAACCAGCGATTCATTCACCTGAGAAGATGAATCGAGAAAGCGCTAATCCAGAATTGAGATCATTTCAGGAGGACATTGTCAGTTACACCATTGTCGTTAGTCACAACACCCGACGAGGTGACAGAGCTGATAGGAAGCAGTTGAGAGGTAAGGCGATTTACCAAGGTAAAATTTTGGTGAACAAGGCTAGGTGTTTAGGCTAGGTGTTTAGGACAGGTTCTTTTTTGTGTGATGGGGTGGGTCACGACGATTTAGAGATGTTCGAAAAACCTAGGAAATAGCAATGACTAGGTTACAGCAGTTTGCTCTGATACCATGTTTCCGTTAACGGAGAGGTAGGGTTGTAACTTGTGTCGTGTAATCACACATAGCATTATATATATGAACTAAGAATGGTACTGTGGGCGCACCCACATAGGAATACATATATATCATTAACACTAACAATTATTTCATCTTCTTCTATTTCATCTTTTTTGCTTCCTGTTTGGTGGAAAGCGGGATGCAAAGAGATTGTACAAAAGCCTCATTCAAGTGCAATCAGATCCCACTCGACTGAGGGATAAACATGTTGGATTGTTTGGACACAAGGTTGATCTTGTTGATCGTTATGGGAAAAAGTTGGAAGATATAGAGAAGAATGTCAGACAAGAGCAATCAGAAGTATCACTGGCACGAGAGGTATCTGATAAACTGTTTCCTTCTCTTATTTGGACAATTGTGTTTTATGGATATTCTATTGTTCTTTGCATGTTGTTGAATATGCATACACATGAATCTTGCTGTCTATATTTTCTGTTAAAATCAGTCGTCAAATCTATGAATCTTGGTGAACTTTGTGAAGCTGAATTACTGCAAAATCCCTGGACATTGAAAGGAAGAAGCAAAAAAGAGGGAAGGAGATGAAATAAGCTTATGGTTGGGAAAGTGTGTGAGGGACCTGAGTTATCGACATCACCTGATTATAGTGTTCTCCTTTCTTATGAATGTTCTAATTTTTTAATAGTGGAAATGGCGATTTGAACCTAATTATAGTAATTAGTTCTTACATTGAGATCCCTATTTGACTGTGATTTTCCAAAGCCATAATATATGTCAAAGATGCTCCAAGATGTCCTCAAATAGGAAGTTGAATGCAATAAAAAAAACTCCTTGTAGTTATTGCATAGTTATTGTCTATACTCTCCTCATACAAGTCTATCATTGACCCCTCATATTGTGAATGGTTATACGTTATCCTACCCTTGCCATTTTGAAAAGCTTCAACTGAGGATTTTATGATAACTAGGTTCATTTCATTTTGGTTTTACCTCATGATTGCTTCTATAATGTTAACTACAAAAGTTTAGTTCCTTGGTTGGTTGTCTCTTAGTTGTCTTTGCTGAGATTGTAATGATCTAAGCTCGCTCTTCATTTATCTAAGGTCTTGTAACTGCATAATATATTTTGACTGACCATGGAATCTATTATCTCTGTTGCTATTAATTTCTCGAGAGTTAGAATTCATTATTTTTCAAATTTTATTTATTGATATTATTTGATGTAAAAGGAAACTCGAGCTGCGTTTGTGTCCTTCAAATCTCGGTATGGTGCAGCAATTGATTTTCACTTGCAACAGTCAATCAATCCCACACAATGGATCACCGAGCAAGCTCCTGAGCCTCATGATGTCTACTGGCCATTTTTTTCATCATCATTCATGCGGAAATGGATTTGCAAACTCGCGGTTGTTGTAGCATGTATTCTTCTTACAGTTTTATTCCTTATTCCAGTTGTGGTCGTGCAAGGTCTTACTAACCTAACTCAGTTGGAAATGTTGTTTCCATTCCTCAAAATCATTGTCACCATGTAAGTAACTACATTAAGATTGCTGTTCATTATCTTCTGATGTCATTTGTCATAATTACTGATCTCCTTTTGTGTCAGTTTGATGCATCCTAAAGTAATTAAGTTACTTCACATGGATACATGGTTATGGCAATTAGGGAACGACAGAATGCTATTACCTTTTCACCTGTTAGTCTATTAACGCAATTTGAAGAGCCGTCAAATCTAGTCCATCTTGTATTTCCGTACTTCTATCTATGATTTTCTCCTTTTTTTTAAGTTCACGGTAACCAGCTTGTATCTTGTAGCTTTTGATTTGATTGAGTAGACAGTAGTGAAAGAGAATCCGCTTGTTGGATACCAACCAGTTTGGACTTACAATTCACGTAGCCCAAATATTTGGAATGAAAAGACTTTGATGGTGTTCAGGATGATTACATGTAACAAGCTTGAAGCATAGAAAGCCTTTATACATTGAAAGGGGTAATATGTTCTTCTTCTGACTTGTTACCCCATCTAATTAAAACCAAATGGGTCAGATTGAGATGCTTTGTTTTAATATTATCTTGAAAGTATACATCCTATAGGAAATACATCCAAACTGGTCTATATTACTTAGTTTTTTGCATTATTACACCACGGTTACTTACTTACTCTTTTAAAGAAACAATTCGATAAGAAATGGTTAATGTTTCTTGATCGATATTGTATGCTATATGCTAGGTAATCCTTCTTAAGACTTGTCTCCGCAGTCTTTCTGAATTCTTTTGGTTACCTTGTGTGGCATGGAGGGGAAACCTCTTCAAATCAACTAATCAAGGTACCCCTTGGTTAGCTTTTCATGCAGAACTAGCAGGGCATGCTAACATTGCAAATCCCCTTACCAGCTACTTTTGGTTTAGGTTTATTCCACATTCAATTTTATTTTTATTTTTTTATTTCATTAACTGAGAAAAGAAAGGGAATATTGAGTGTTTTTGTTTCAGTCCATAAATAAATTGTTTTTTAGGCATGTTCTCTTTTATTTTAACATGTAACATTTTAATACAACATGCATTCACCTACTAATGAATATGTGCCACATAACTTATCAATGAAAAACACAGAAAGAAAGGGGTTAGCAATGCCATAGACTTGTGAATTGTGATGTTATTCTGGGCTTATCCCTTTAATGCATATGGTACACCAAAGGTATTTTTAGAAGATTATGGGATACTACAGAGTTTTGTTCGACATTTCACTGTTTGTTTTGTTATTTTTGGAGTCTCAATCCACTTAAAACTAAAAGTTCTATTGTAGGACACTGTGCATCTCTGGTATACTGTTGTGGAGGTAACTATTGATTAGTTTTTGTTAGAGATGTCAGGCCCCTATGGATTTGTATATAGTTAAAATAATAGATACTTTTCAAGTTTAAAATATGTAAAATTTTAGAGGAATTGGCAGGGGGATGATGATGATGTGCGGGTTTGTTGTGAAGATTAGATACAAAAACACAATAATCAAAGAGCAAGAAAAGAAATGACACAGAGAATTATAGTGGTTCGGCAAGACGTGTGTACGTCCATTGCATTGTCAATGGCTCAAGTGATTTACTAACTATGAAAGTAGGGTTACATATGTTATATATCTCTGTAGTCCCAAAATTACCCTTACAACACTATACCATCAACTAGCCCCTTAATATATGAGCCATATTTTACAGGGTTGATATCCAAAAATGTAATATTTTCATGTTCTTTTTCTTGCTCGATGAAATTACTTATGCAGATTGCTTCCACGCTATGTGATTCCACATACCCATCATACTTCTTCTGAATAAAAGATACAGCAGTTGCTAACCATTGAATATCTTTTTTTTTTTTGCTGTTAATTTTTCTTAATGTGGTGAAGTGCTAAAGTTTTAAAGAGATTTTAATTGCAGAAAATTTGTACGTCAAGTGATTACTGGATACCTTCCCAATCTCATTCTTCTGTTATTTCTGAAGGCTGTACCTCCAATCATGTGGTTCCTTTCTTCTATTCAAGGATATATTTCTCATAGTGAGATAGAAAAGAGTGCATGTAACAAAGTACTCTGGTTCACAATATGGAACATCTTTTTTGCAACTCTATTTTCTGGGTCATTCTTTTATCAGCTTTCTATCATCCTTGAGCCCAAAAATATTCCTACAAAGCTGGCTGTTGCTGTTCCTGCACAGGTGAGAGTGTATTTAATTTCTTCTATAGAAAAGCATTTTTCAATTTAATTTATCTACAGACAGAAAGATCGAGAATGACCCAAAATTTGTTGCCATACTGTGCTGGTGAATCATGTTTAAAAATGTTATTTGTTTGCTATTTTATACTCTAGTATTCATGATTATTTTGCACTTAACTCTGCAGTTCAAACCATACCCTCCCCACTCCCAACCCCCTCCCTCCCCAAAACACGAATATTTTTTTATTTCTATGAATGAAAATCTTGCTTACTCCCTTTTTTGTCATAATGATTATATTTTGCTGCAGGCATCATTTTTTATTGCTTATGTTCTCACATCAGGATGGACAAGCACTGCATCAGAAGTCGTTCGTGTAATTCCTCTAATTGGGAGTCTTGTTTGTGCTGATGATGATCTTGAAGTTCCATCTATTCCGTATCATAGGGACATTCCAAGATTTCTGTTCTTTGGACTTCTTGGCATAACATATTTCTTCCTAGCTCCCCTAATTCTGCCATTCCTTCTGATCTATTTCTGCTTTGCCTACATCATCTTCCGTAATCAGGTTAGTTGACTATCTCTCTCACTTTTGATTGATAAAGAGTTCATGTTCAACCAATGCATGCTTCTTTTTTATGTTGACTTTCAGTCATGAGCATTTCCTATAACTGGTTAAAGTGCCTCCAACTAGTGAACCGTAAATCTTTAGTGCCATCTAATTTGGAGGATGGATAGAGGAACTCTGCAGCCATAATTTATGGAAAAAAAAATGCTAGAAGAACAAGAGAATTTGTATACAGCTTGTCAGTTTGTCTATTTTCAGTTTCATAATTTCCTACTCACCATAAATGACCATTGAGTACAGCTTCTTGGACTTTCTGGACACAGAGCAAAAAAAAAAAGGGCCATACATTTATCCATGTTAATATATGCTCTTCATATTAAGTATCCTTAGGCAGAGCAAGAATGCAACGGCTTTAGTCCATCGTATATTTGTTAGTCGATGTTATGACACAATAACTCCAATGTCTTGCCATGTGTGTGCAAACTCATGTAAACTTGTCATGAGTAATCCTTAATGCAGAAATTTAAAATTTATTGTACATAGTTTGTGATGATGCTTTGCAAATCTATCTTACAGTTCCTAAATGTCTACGCACCCAAGTATGAAACTGCCGGGAAATTTTGGCCAATACTGCACAACTCAATGATATTTTCTCTGGTGCTCATGCATGCAATAGCAGTTGGGATATTTACAATAAAGAAGCTCTCACTTGCATCAACGTTAATTTTTCCTCTTCCCGTCCTTACCCTTCTGTTTAATGAGTACTGCAGAAAGCGCTTCCTACCCATTTTCGTTGCATATTCTTCTGAGGTAGGTTGATGCTTCACTATCAGTGCACACTCTGCCCTAAGTGGACGGGGTAGTGTTGGACTTCCCATCTTCTCCTCCATATTTATTTTTTCCCCTTAAATATTGTCACCTCTTATTGTGGAACTTCCACATGATTTCTTGTCCTACAGGTTTTGATAAAAAAGGACAGGGAAGAGCAGAATGATCCGGCAATGGTTGGATTTTTTGAGGAATTGGTCACTGCCTATCAGGACCCTGCTTTGTTGCCTATTCAGTATTCTGTATACACTGACAGCCTTAATACCCCTCTTATGTCTTCTGCTATTTGAGGCTGGGGTAGGATTTTCTTCACACAAGTTCCTGGAGCCAAATATGGCGGTTTCAACAAAATACTATATATTTTTTCATATTTTGTTCTTGATTTTGTTTTGTTCGTTAATAGTAGAAGCATTGAGAGAAAAGAATAATCTGCGTATGAAAGGGTACGAACATCCATGTGCTTGTACAGGTAAATATTTCTCTGTTAACTGTTGTAGATATAAATTAGCCCCACTATGTTGGCAATGCAAGATAAATTCCATTTCTTAGAATGCAAGTTATTATGTGAGTTTGTCAATGGTCTTTGAGTGGCATCAAGATTGGTGATTGGGAATTGCATATAAAAAATTGCAGTTGAACATCTTAATCATCATTCAAATACTTGTTTTAAAGCTTCGATTATGATTTAGATGGTTAAGCTTGTATCATTGTAAATAACAGGGTTAATTAGCTTCAGTTGTTTTTAATCTTGTGTGGTAATTTCAAACTGTTTGTTTCTTAGTTCGTTGTCATGATTTTGATTTATTTGGCATGTTTACGAGGACTATCTCTTTTATTTATGGTGTTGAAGATTGCTTAGATACGGTTCTCTTTTTTTACTCACATTGTTGTTAGGGGTTTCCATTCGGCCCATGCGCCTAAGCCCAGCTTGAGCCCGGCTCAAATTAAAGCCTGACCTGAGCCCAAATATACCTTGGGCCTGAGTAGCCCAGTCCTAATGCTTGGGTGGGCTTGGGTTCTATTTTTAGGCCGAGCCAAGCCCGAAACCCGACTCCTTCAAATTATTCGGGGTTGGTCAGAGCCCAAGACTAAAAGCCCGGCCCAAAATATCGGCTTCAACAACACATACCAGTTCTACCAATTCTAGTATTCTAGACAAACTTTCATTGTTTCGTTCAGTCTTCAATCACACACGACAAGCAAAGCTACACTCTGCATAACAACAACTACAAGTTGATGACGTCAAAAAGGTGTCACTACCGAGAAGACGATCAGTTGATCAGACCTGCAGTCAGGCACTAATACCAAGGATGTAGATCCTTCCAAGAAGCCGAGCAGCCAGGCAGTCAAATAGCTGTCCAGCCAGGCAATGTGTCAGTTCAGGTAGCCAGGCAGCTTACCTACCAGACAGTCTTCTAGGGGGGCAGGTCCTTCCAAGGAGTTGATCAGCCAGGCAGTCCTGCAGCTGAGCACAATGAACAAAGGTGAGCTAAAGGCCGCACCAGAGGTAGTCCTCTGGCGTTGGCGCTCCGACGCTCAAGTCAGTTCTTATCACCAAAATCAGGCAAGCTCCTTGACCAGAGCTTTCTCTCAGCCAGAATTCAAATGGTGATTAGTTAGGGTTCGATAATACCTGACTTGTTGAGCTTTATATAGGATTAAGGATCACTATTGAAGTGGGTCTCATAATTATGATTGTGGACCGCACCCAATTGCTTTTCACCTTAGTAGGTCCAGCAGGTGACACGCCTATCGAGATGACTGCTTGGTAAGCTTAAATAATCTTTGGGCCACATATGATGTGGCAGAGCACCATTGGTGGGGTCATTTTTGTAATATCAGTTGCCCCCCAACTCCCTTATCGAGGCGCCGTTCTGCGCATATCGATGAGAGGAGTAATTATGCCATTCCATTAATGAGGAGATGACAGCCCTGACCCTTAGATCAACGATCCATGTCTGCGTGGCTCATTGGCCATCTGTTTCTGGCCGTTGATCTAGGGTTGGTCTTCTGCTATAAAGGGGGACTAAGGGCCTGGTCATTCCACACATTTCCTAAGATTTGAGAGCGCTTACCGAGCAGTTGTGCATACCGACCGAGATAACATCCTCAAAACTTCTGATTTACCGAGCACCCTTCTAGGTAAGACATGTCTTCCTCTAGTTCCAGCACTTATTCAATATCCGGGCTTGCAACTTCTACTTCGGATAGTGACCGAGCAACTATCTCTAACGATGAGGTAGTTATCACCCAAACCAATCCTCCTTTAGTAAAACGAAATTTTGTCGAGTCTTCCTCGGTAGAGTACCCTGTAGAGTATGCCCCCCAAGACCTACCCCCTCCAAATGAGAGGGGTGGAGGTACCGATGCCAGCATCCCTGAACCGACCTACCTCACTTGTGACTAGTCCAATAGTTACATTGATGAAGTGGTGGCCAAGTGTGGTCTTCCCTTCCCTTACCGATGTGTCGGTAAGGGTGAGTCTCCTTTTCACCCTAGGCGAGGTGAATTTGCTATCTCCCTTAGGTCACTCCAAGCCGGTGCTAGGATCCCTTTTCCACCAGCCATAACCAGTCTTCTTCGTCGGTTCAATCTCTCTCCAGCCATTCTAGCACCCAACTCTTGGCACTTTTTGGCCAACATACTTTGTCTCTCCCATAAACATCATCTCGGTATCTCCTCCTTGGTCATTCAACACCTTTTTCTCCTGTGCCATCTTCCAAACTCTCCTGGCCTCTTTTGAAACTCAAGCCAGGACTCAAGTCTCCCTTGTACAACCAGTCCATCAAGAGATGGAAGAATTCATATATTTTTGTACGAGTTCCTCTCCCTGAAGGAGAGGAACTTCCTTTCCGTACAACCAGTTCGGTACCATTTACCGATCAGTTCAACCGTCCTCCTTTGAAGGACGAGGAACTAAAATTATTCGAAGCCTGGAAGGAACTCTTTGTTGTTGGGGCTGATACCGACATGAAGTTCAGTCTATAGGACTTCTCGGTGTCTAATTTTTGTTACGGATCTCGGCAAGGTTTGCATATTTTTGATTTTTCAACTTTTTTATTCATCATCACTGATCAATATTCATTTGACTTGTGGTGATGTTTTGCAGATATGATTGACTTGTCCGAGTACATGGCGATGAATGCTGCTCCCCTTCCTCTGCAACAGAAGAGGAAGAAAACAAGCAAGGACAAGGAGTCCAAGAGGCCTCGTGTGGGCTCCACGGGGGAGACCAGGGCTTCTGAGACGGCCCTCACTGGTGCCACCACCTCGGTCACAACTGTGATCCGGAGTGCTCCGTCTTCTCGGCTTGGAACTCCTCGGCATGGGGTTTCTCAAATCCCTCGCCAGGTAAATGATCCTCCTTTGGGACCCCCATTACCGAGGAGGACTTTGCTCAGCATGCCCCCCAATGGGATGTCAATCAAACGAAAAGGGTGGTCAACCCAAGAGTGGCTATCGAGATGCTGAAACACTTGCCCACCCCTGCAGACTATGACAGGGTGTCTGGTCTGACAGCTATGGAGCATCCGACTCAGATGAACTCCCTCTTCATGCAGGTACTTGTTGGTTTTAATAGCTCGGTTTCTTCCTTTTTTGGTTTAAATTTTTACTAACTCTCTTTTTTTTCTCTCTTTTTTTTTCAGACTGCTGTCCACCTCTCTGCCCTTCCTTCCAGCATTGCTCGGTTTGCCTATGAGGAAACCGTTCAAAGGGAGAGAGCTGATGCTGCCGAGGAGTGGGCTACCAAAGCCAAGAACGAGCTCAATCTGATGAAGGCAGAGATGGAAGAGATGCAGCAGTCTCACTCTGCTCAAATGGAGAAGGCTGCTCGGCAAAGAAAAGAGCTGAAGGAGAGGGCTATCTTCTTGGAGCGCAAACTCAAGAATGCTGAACAGACTTATCATCGACTCCTCGGTGATGCCGAGCAGTAGACTATCCAGAGATTCAGGGACTCTGAGGAGTTCAAGGCTGCCCTGAGGGAGGAAGGCTTCTATGGCTTCCGTGGAGGGGTCAAGGAGTCCAGGAAGCTACTTATTAAGGCTGGCCTGGACTCTTCAATCTTGACACCCTTGTGTCCTTCTCTCATGGGGAGGGACCAGCTTGAGGAGTCCAAGGAGGAGATTCTTGAGGCCTTTAGGAAGGCTGAGCAGAGGAGGAAGAGGGACCTTGCAGAGACTGACTTCTCCGAGGAGGAGGCTTCTGATGAGGAAATCAAAGTGGTGGAAGAAGAAGAGATGGCAGCTGCTGATCAGGGGTCATTGCAAGACCAGCCTCATCATCCACCAGCCTTGACTACCGAGGAGGCTCCTTTGTCCGTTCCTGGGGATGTACTTCCTGCCGAGGAGCCGGTCTCAGAAGTTCCTGCCTTAGATGCTTAGGTCTTCCTCTTATGGGCTTAGCCCCTTTTTGTTCTGCTCTTTACTTGTAACGAACTAGTTTTGTTCTTAATAAAATAAGCATTTTTGATTGCTCGGTAATTCACATTCATATACTTGTGTATTTTTCTTTGAAGGTCATCATGTCTTTTCTGGTCGGTAAGCCGACCAGTCTTCTTTTATTTTTGGGACTTTAAGTCTCAAATTTTCTCAAGTTTCTCAGAGGGTGCAGATACCACCCTGGTCGGTAGGCCTACCAGGGTCTCAGTATCTCCTTTCTTTCAGGATCAAAATCTCTATGTTTTGATTGCCTGGTTGGTATGCCGACCATGATCTTCGAAGCTTTTTCTTCCTTTCAGGAATACCTGGATACTATCCTGGTCGGTAGGCCGACCAGGCTTGTAGTATTTTCATTTCCTCTCTTTGGGAAATTTGTGTAGGTTTTGTCATCTTGTGACGCTGGTCGGTATGGCATTGATACTTAGCCAATTTATGGCTAAGTTTGCATGTTATCCAGGTCAAGCCTTCTCCTGCATTGTGATGCTTTATTTTGGGAAAGAGACCTGGGCATTTATTCATTCCTGCATGTTCCAAACTGAAAAGCAAATACATAAAATAGAAACATCATGTGTTTCAATAAAATATTACACATAGTATCTTCGAAGATTATCCACATTCCAGGGTCTCATATCCCCGGGTCTCTTTGGATCTTCGATCTTGTATGTGCCTTCTTTTAAGATCTTCACAACTAGGTAGGGTCCTTCCCAAGTTTCACCTAGCTTACCTGGATGCTTTCCCGTGGCAACTACTTTTCTTAAAACAAGGTCTCCAACATAGAACTTTCGCCTCTTTACTCGCCTATTGTGGTATTGAGCTGTTCTCTGTTTATATGCAGTCGTCCGGGTCCTTGCATTCTCCCTTGTTTCTTCTAGGAGATCAAGGTTGTTTAGTAATAGCTCATCATTCATTGTTTCTTCGAAGTTGGTGGTCCTCAGTGAAGGAACTCCAATCTCGACCAGGATAACTGCCTCGGTCCCAAATGAGAGAGAGAATGGAGTTTCACCTGTTGAAGTAAGCGGTGTGGTACGGTATGACCATAGCACACTAGGTAGTTCTTCAACCCGTCTCCCCTTTGCTCCATCCAGCCTTGTTTTCAAGCCTTCTAGGATGGTCCGGTTTGTAACCTCTGCCTGTCCATTGGTCTGAGGATGTTCCACAGAGGTAATCCTTAGGTCAATGCTAAGGTCTTCACAAAACTTATGCATCTTTCTGCTAACAAATTGTCTTCCATTGTCTACCACTAGGGCCTGTGGCAAGCCATAACTGCAGACAATAGTTCTCCATATGAAGTCCATTATCTTTTGTTCTGAGATAGTCGCCAATAGCTCTATTTCTATCCATTTAGTGAAATAATCAACAGCCACAATAAGGTTTCTCCTCTGCCCTACTGTCTGGACGAATTGTCCAAGGAGATCCATGCCCCATTGTGCAAATGGGCAGGGGTTTTGCATGAGAATAATGTCGGAGGAAGGTACCCTTGGTACGTTTGAGTGCCTCTGACACTTATCACACTTCTGCACGAGCTTCTTGGCATCCTTCATCATAGTAGGCCAATAGTACCCGTATCTCAGCACCTTATGACTTAAAGTCCTGGATCCTATGTGGCTTTCACATATCCCCTCATGCACCTCTCGGAGTGCATAGTCTGCATCTCTAGGTGCTAGACATTTCAGATATGGAAAAGTGAATGATCTTCGATACAACTCTCCCTGGATCAGGGTATATCGAGCTGCTCTTTTTCGGAGGCTTTTTGCTTGGTTGCGATCTTCGGGCAAACTTCCATCCTCCAAGTATTTCCTGATTGGATCCTTCCAACTCGGCTCATGATCAACATCAATATCCGCCATCAAAGTTTGCACTTCAATGCTATTTTGTGGGAGTATCTCCATTTGAACTGAAGTGGGTACCTGTACTGAAGAGGCAGACGCCAACCGTGCTAGCACGTCGGCCTTTGAGTTTCCCCTCTAGGTATCTGTCTGACCTCCACCTTTCGTATCATCTCCATCAGTTCCTGTACTTTTGCCAAGTACTTAACCATACTTGGTCCTTTTGCTTCATATTCTCCTTTGATCTGCTCGGTGATCAACTGTGAGTCACTATGAACGATCAAATTTTTAACTTCCAGCTGCTCAGCAAGGCGTAGTCCTGCCAATACAGCCTCATATTCTGCCTCATTGTTTGAGGCTTTGAAATTGAATCGCAAGGAATGTGCTATGGTCATGCCCCCCGGACCAAGCAGGAGAATGCCAGCACCACTGCCTTCCCGGTTGGACGATCCATCCACGAACAATTGCCATTGTTCAGGTGCAGTTTCGGCATTGTCCTGGTTCGTCTCTCTGTAGCACTCAATTATAAAATCAGCCAAGGCCTGTGCCTTCATAGCCTTCCGTGGCTGATACTTGATATCAAACTCTCCCAATTCAATAGCCCACTTCACTAATCTCCCTGAAGTGTCTGGCTTTTGGAGGACTTGTTTTAGTGGCTGGTCAGTCAAGACAATTATTGAGTGTGCTTGGAAGTAAGGTCTTAGCTTCCTTGCTGCCACTATCAGCGATAGAGCTAGCTTCTCAGCATGGGAGTACCTTGTCTCTGTACTGATCATCATCCTGCTTATGTAATATACCGGTCTTTGCACTTTGTCTTCCTCACTTACCAGCACTACGCTTACCGCATGTTATGATACTGCTAGGTAGAGGTATTAGACTTCACTTTCCTTTGGACAAGTGAGGAGGGGAGGCTGGCCTAGGTAATCTTTAAGATTTTCAAAGGCAATTTGACACTCAGGTGTCCATTCAAATTCCTTGGCCTTTTTTAACGCCTGGAAAAATGGTCTGCACTTGTCTCCGGAGCGGGCAAGGAACCTCCCTAGTGATGCTGCTCGGCCGGTCAGCTTTTGAACTTCCTTGGCATTTGTGGGTGGCTCCATCTGCAGGATTGCTTCCACTTTTTCGGGATTCATCTCAATACCCCTGCTGGTTACCAGGAAGCCAAGAAACTTCCCGGATGCCACTCCAAAGGCACACTTTTCCGGGTTAAGTTTCATTCCAAACTGATCTAGTGTATGAAAGACCTTGCGCAAGTCAGCAGGATGGTCTTCAGCTTTCTTGCTCTTTACCACCATATCATCCACATAAGCCTCCAAGGACTTTCCTATCTGATCTTTGAAAATATGGTTCACCAACCTCTGGTAGGTGGCTCCAGCATTCTTTAATCCGAATGGCATTACCTTATAGCAATATGTCCTCTCAGGGGTGATGAATGAGGTTCCTTCTTGGTCTTCGGGATGCATTTTTATCTGATGGTACCCCGAATAGGCATCCACAGAAGTCAATTGTTCCTGCCGTGCCTTTCTTATGTGGTGTCATTATTGGAGAGTTGGCAGCAGGTGGAGAAAGCACATCAGCTAGGAGAGCATATGCTCGCCTTGCTGAGCACCCAGCCAAGGAAAAAAGGATCAAAAGGGATGAGGAGGTTATCACATTCTCAGAGAAAGATGAGGAAGGTGTTCAGCTTCTTGGATGCCTATTCGGGGTACCATCAGATAAAAATGCATCCCGAAGACCAAAAAGAAACCTCATTCATCACCCCTGAGGGGACATATTGCTATAAGTTAATGTCATTCGGATTAAAGAATGCTGGAGCCACCTACCAGAGGTTGGTGAACCATATTTTTAAAGATCAGATAGGAAAGTCCTTGGAGGCTTATGTGGATGATATGGTGGTAAAGAGCAAGAAAGCTGAAGACCACCCTGCTGACTTGCGCAAGGTCTTTCATACACTAGATCAGTTTGGAATGAAACTTAACCCGGAAAAGTGTGCCTTTGGAGTGGCATCCGGGAAGTTTCTTGGCTTCCTAGTAACCAACAGGGGTATTGAGATGAATCCCGAAAAAGTGGAAGCAATCCTGCAGATGGAGCCACCCACAAATGCCAAGGAACTTCAAAAGCTGACCGGTCGAGCAGCATCACTAGGGAGGTTCCTTGCCCGCTCCGGAGACAAGTGCAGACCATTTTTTCAGGCGTTAAAAAAGGCCAAGGAATTCGCATGGACACCTGAGTGTCATATTGCCTTTGAAAATCTTAAAGATTACCTAGGCCAGCCTCCCCATCCTGACTTGTCCAAAGGAAGGTGAAGTCTTATACCTCTACCTAGCAGTATCACAACATGCGGTAAGCGTAGTACTGGTAAGTGAGGAAGACAAAGTGCAAAGACCGGTATATTACATAAGCAGGATGATGATCAGTCCAGAGACAAGGTACTCCCATGCTAAGAAGCTAGCTCTGTCGCTGATAGTGGCAGCAAGCAAGCTAAGACCTTACTTCCAAGCACACTCAATAATTGTCTTGACTGACCAGCCACTAAAACAAGTCCTCCAAAAGCCAGACACTTCAGGGAGATTAGTGAAGTGGGCTATTGAATTGGGAGAGTTTGACATCAAGTATCAGCCACGGAAGGCCATGAAGGCACAAGCATTGGCTGATTTTATAATTGAGTGCTACAGAGAGACGAACCAGGACAATGCCGACACTGCACCTGAACAATGGCAATTGTTCGTGGATGGATCGTCCAACCGGGAAGGCAGTGGTGCTGGCATTCTTCTGCTTGGTCCGGGGGGCATGCCCATAGCACATTCCTTGCGATTCAATTTCAAAGCCTCAAACAATGAGGCAGAATATGAGGCTGTATTGGCAAGACTACGCCTTGCTGAGCAGCTGGAAGTTAAAAATTTGATCGTTCATAGTGACTCACAGTTGGTCACCCAGCAGATCAAAGGAGAATATGAAGCAAAAGGACCAAGTATGGTTAAATACTTGGCAAAAGTATAGGAACTGATGGAGAGGATACCAAAGGTGGAGGTCAGACAGATACCTAGAGGGGAAAACTCAAGGGCCGACGTGCTAGCACGGTTGGCGTCTGCCTCCTCAGTACAGGTATCCACTTCAGTTCAAGTGGAGATACTCCCACAAAAGAGCATTGAAGTGCAAACTTTGATGGCGGATATTGATGTTGATCATGAGCCGAGTTAGAAGGATCCAATCAGGAAATACTTGGAGGATGGAAGTTTTCCCGAAGATCGCAAGCAAGCAAAAAGCCTCCGAAAAAGACCAGCTCGATATACCCTGATCCAGGAAGAGTTGTATCGAAGATCATTCACTTTTCCATATCTGAAATGTCTAGCACCTAGAGATGCAGACTATGCACTCCGAGAGGTGCATGAGGGGATATGTGGAAGCCATATAGGATCCAGGACTTTAAGTCATAAGGTGCTGAGATGCGGGTACTATTGGCCTACTATGATGAAGGATGCCAAGAAGCTCGTGTAGAAGTGTGATAAGTGTTAGAGGCACTCAAACGTACCTAGGGTACCTTCCTCTGACATTATTCCCATGCAAAACCCCTGCCCATTTGCACAATGGGGCATGGATCTGCTTGGACCATTCGTCCAGACAGTAGGGCAGAGGAGAAACCTTATTGTGGCTGCTGATTATTTCACTAAATGGATAGAGGTAGAGCCATTGGCGACTATCTCAGAACAAAAGATAATGGACTTCATATGGAGAACTATTGTCTGCAGTTATGGCTTGCCACAGGCCCTGGTGGTAGACAATGGAAGACAATTTGTTAGCAGAAAGATGCATAAGTTTTGTGAAGACCTTAGCATTGACCTAAGGATTACCTCTGTGGCACATCTTCAGACCAATGGACAGGCAGAGGTTACAAACCGGACCATCCTAGAAGGCTTGAAAACAAGGCTGGATGGAGCAAAGGGGAGATGGGTTGAAGAACTACTTAGTGTGCTATGGTCATACCGTACCACACCCAGTACTTCAACAGGTGAAACTCCATTCTCCCTCTCATTTGGGACCGAGGCAGTTATCCCGGTCGAGATTGGAGTTCCTTCACTGAGGACCACCAACTTCAAAGAAACAATGAATGATGAGCTATTACTAAACAACCTTGATCTCCTAGAAGAAATAAGGGAGAATGTAAGGATCCGGACGGCTGCATATAAACAGAGAACAGCTCAATACTACAATAGGCGAGTAAAGTGGAGAAAGTTCTCTGTTGGAGACCTTGTTTTAAGAAAAGTAGTTGCCACGGGAAAGCATCCCGGTAAGCTAGGTGAAACTTGGGAAGGACCCTACCTAGTTGTGAAGATCTTAAAAGAAGGCACATACAAGATCGAAGATCCAAAGAGACCCGGGGATATGAGACCCTGGAATGTGGATAATCTTCGAAGATACTATGTGTAATATTTTATTGAAACACATGATGTTTCTATTTTATGTATTTGCTTTTCAGTTTGGAACATGCAGGAATGAATAAATGCCCAGGTCTCTTTCCCAAAATAAAGCATCACAATGCAGGAGAAGGCTTGACCTGGATAACATGCAAACTTAGCCAAAAATTGGCTAAGTATCAATGCCATACCGACCAGCGTCACAAGATGACAAGACCTACACAAATTTCCCAAAGAGAGGAAATGAAAATACTACAAGCCTGGTTGGCCTACCGACCAGGATAGTATCCAGGTATTCCTGAAAGGAAGAAAAAGCTTCGAAGATCATGGTCGGCATACCAACCAGGCAATCAAAACATAGAGATTTTGATCCTGAAAGAAAGGAGATACTGAGACCCTGGTAGGCCTACTGACCAGGGTGGTATCTGCACCCTCTGAGAAACTTGAGAAAATTTGAGACTTAAAGTCCCAAAAATAAAAGAAGACTGGTCGGCTTACCGACCAGAAAAGACATGATGACCTTCAAAGAAAAATACACAAGTATATGAATGTGAATTACCGAGCAATCAAAAATGCTTATTTTATTAAGAACAAAACAAGTTCGTTACAAGTAAAGAGCAGAACAAAAAGGGGCTAAGCCCATACAGAGGAAGACCTAAGCATCTAAGGCAGGAACTTCTGAGACCGGCTCCTCGGCAGGAAGTACATCCCCAGGAACGGACAAAGGAGCCTCCTCGGTAGTCAAGGCTGGTGGATGATGAGGCTGGTCTGGCAATGACCCTTGATCTGCAGCTGCCATCTCTTCTTCTTGCACCACTTCGATTTCCTCATCAGAAGCCTCCTCCTCGGAGAAGTCAGTCTCTGTAAGGCCCCTCTTCCTCCTCTGCTCAGCCTTCCTAAAGGCCTCAAGGATCTCCTCCTTGGACTCTTCAAGCTGGTCCCTCCCCATGAGAGAAGGACACAAGGGTGTCAGGATTGAAGAGTCCAGGCCAGCCTTAACAAGTAGCTTCCTGGACTCCTTGACCCCTCCACGAAAGCCATAGAAGCCTTCCTCCCTCAGGGCAGCCTTGAACTCCTCAGAGCCCCTGAATCTCTGGATAGTCTGCTGCTCGGCATCACCGAGGAGTTGCTGATAAGTCTCTTCAGCATTCTTGAGTTTGCGCTCCAAGAAGATAGCCCTCTCATTCAGCCCTTTTCTTTGCCGAGCAGCTTTCTCCATTTGAGCAGAGTGAGACTGCTGCATCTCTTCCATCTCTGCCTTCATCAGATTGAGCTCGTTCTTGGCTTTGGTAGCCCACTCCTCGGCAGCATCAGCTCTCTCCCTTTGAACGGTTTCCTCATAGGCAAACCGAGCAATGCTGAAAGGAAGGATAGAGAGGTGGACAGCAGTCTGAAAAAAAAGAGAAAAAAAGAGAGTTAGTAAAAATTTAAACCAAAAAAGGAAGAAACCGAGCTATTAAAACCAACTAGTACCTTCATGAAGAAGGAGTTCATCTGAGTCAGATGCTCCATAGCTGTCAGACCAGACACCCTGTCATAGTCTGCAGGGGTGGGCAAGTGTTTCGGCATCTCGGTAGCCACTCTTGGGTTGACCATGCTTTTCGTTTGATTGACATCCCATTGGGGGGCATGTCGAGCAAAGTCCTCCTCGGATATGGGTCCCAAAGGAGGATCATTTACCTGGCGAGGGATTTGAGAAACCCGAGGCCGAGGAGTTCCAAGCCGAGGAGATGGAGCACTCCGGATCACAGTTGTGACCAAGGTGGTGGCACCAGTGAGGGCTGTCTCAGAAGCCCTGGTCTCCCGCGCGGCGCCCACACGAGGCCTCTTGGACTCCTTGTCCATGCTTGTTTTCTTCCTCTTCTGTTGTCGAGGAAGGGGGAGCAGCATTCATCGCCATGTACTCGGACAAGTCAGCCATATCTACAAAGCATCACCACAAGTCAAATGAATACCGATCTGTGATGATGAATAAAAAAGTTGAAAAATCAAAAATATGCAAACCTTGCCGAGATCCGTAACAAAAATTAGACACCGAGAAGTACTGTAGACTGAACTTCATGTCGGTATGAGCCCCAACAACAAAGAGTTCCTTCCAGGCTTCGAATAATTTTAGTTCCTCGCCCTTCAAAGGAAGAGGACGGTTGAACTGATCGATAAATGGTACCGACCAGGTGGTACGGAAAGGAAGTTCCTCTCCTTCAGGGAGAGGAACTCGTAAAAAAAATATATGAATTCTTCCATCTCTTGATGGACTGGTTGTACAAGGGAAACTTGGGTCCTGGCTTGAGTTTCAAATAAAAGAGGCCAGGAGAGTTTGGAAGATGGCACAGGAGAAAAAGGTGTTGAATGACCGAGGAGGAGATACCGAGATGATGTTTATGGGAGAGACAAAGTATGTTGGCCAGAAAGTGCCAAGAGTTGGGTGCCAGAATGGCTGGAGAGAGATTGAACCGACGAAGAAGACTGGTTATGGCTGGTGGAAAAGGGATCCTAGCACCGGCTTGGAGTGACCTAAGGGAGATAGCAAATTCACCTCGCCTAGGGTGAAAAGGAGACTCACCCTTACCCACACGTCGGTAAGGGAAGGGAAGACCACACTTGGCCACCACTTCGTCAATGTAACTATTGGACTGGTCACAAGTGAGGTAGGTTGGTTCAGGGATGCTGGCATCGGTACCTCCACCCCTCTCATTTGGAGGGGGTAGGTCATGGGGGGCATACTCTACAGGGTACTCTACCGAGGAAGACTCGACAAAATTTTGTTTTACTAAAGGAGGATTGGTTTGGGTGATAACTACCTCATCGGTAGAGGTAGTTGCTCGGTCACTATCCGAAGTAGAAGTTGAAAGCCCGAATATAGAATAAGTGCAGGAATTAGAGGAAGACATGTCTTACCTGGAAGGGTGCTCGGTAAATCAGAAGTTTTGAGGATGTTATCTCGGTCGGTATGCACAACTGCTCGGTAAGCACTCTCAAATCTTAGGAAATGTGTGGAATGACCAAGCCCTTAGGCCCCTTTTATAGCAGAAGACCAACCCTAGATCAACGGCCAGAAACAGATGGCCAATGAGCGCGCAGACATGGACCGTTGATCTAAGGGTCTGGGCTGTCATCTCCTCATTAATGGAATGGCATAATTACTCCTCTCATCGATCTGCACAGAACGACGCTTCGATAAGGGAGTTGGGGGGCAACTGATATTACAAAAATGACCCCACCAATGGTGCTCCGCCACGTCATATGTGGCCCAATGATTATTTAAGCTTACCAAGCAGTCATCTCGGTAGGCGTGTCACCTGCTGGATCTACTAAGGTGAAAAGCAGTTGGGTGCGGTCCACAATCATAATTATGAGACCCACTTCAATAGTGATCCTTAATCCTATATAAAGCTCAACAAGTCAGGTATTATCGGACCCTAACTAATCACCATTTGAATTCTGGCTGAGAGAAAGCTCTGGTCAAAGAACTTGCCTGATTTTGGTGATAAGAACTGACTTGAGCGTCGGAGCGCCAATGCTAGAGGACTACCTTTGGTGCGGCCTTTAGCTCACCTTTGTTCATTGTGCTCAGCTGCAGGACTGCCTGGCTGATCATTTCCTTGGAAGGACCTGCCCCCCTAGAAGACTGTCTGGTATGTTAGCTGTCTGGCTGCCTGAACTGACACATTGCCTGGCTGGACAGCTATTTGACTGCTTGGCTGTTCGGCTTCTTGGAAGGATCTACATCCTTGGTATTCGTGCCTGACTGCAGGTTTGACCAACTGATCGTCTTCTCGGTAGTGACACCTTTTTGACGTCATCAGTTGCGAATACGTAAAAACTTGTAAAAAATTGGGAATTTTTCAATAGAAATATATTATTGATGTATTTCTACGTATTATGAGTATTATAAATATGAAATATTTTTAATTATTGCGTATATTAAATAAATATCGTATATAATTATGCATTACGTTGAACCTCAGTTCGATTTTCAAAATCTTGATTTTGACAGGCATAACCGGCTTGCCTGATGCGTCTTCACAAAATGTTTGTTGATTGATCCAACTGGCGGATTAGTTTCAATAACATCAATTTCATGAACAAATGATGAGTATGCCACTATTGTAACACGTGTTCTATCATATTAAAAAAAACTAGTGCAATATCCGCGATATGTGACATAACTTTTAATTTTTGGAATTATTTTTAAGATATTGTTGATTTTCATTTAAATTGATTATCATAATGTTAGTGCCAGCACTATATCCATGTCAACGCAATTGAACGAGCCCACAAGGCAAGCCCATGATAATCAACCAAGGAAGGACAAACCCATATGGATGGAGTAACATAAATGAAGATTGCCTACGTAGTAGTAAGTGACGTCCAGCTAGAGGTGAGCAACAGCCAGTCCTAAAAAAGTGGAACCCATATCTACAATGCGTGAGTTATGTGAACATATCTACAACATGCAAAGTATGAACCCTCTCTACTCCCGGCTGGAAAATTGAATCATAAGCAATTACACAATACTTTGAAATTAAACTCGCACGAATACATGTCTCCTCGTTATCTGACCAAAAATTAAATCAAAATCGTATATTCGGTAATCCAAAATTAAACGCATAATAATCCACATACGTTAATTGAAAATTAAAAATATTTTAATACATTTGATAATCCAAAATATTTTAATCTGAAATTTAATCCACATGATAATTTAATCCAAATTCAAAGACAACTTTAATCCGCATAATAATTCGAAATCAAAAATATTTTATTCTAGAATTGAAGACAATTTTAATCCGTATTATAATTTTAATCCTCATAATAAACCAAGATAATAGATATTTTAATCCGAAATTAAAGGCATTTTAATCCTCAAGATAAATCAAAATTTAATCCAAAATTTAAAGCATTTTAATCCAAGAAACATGATAATCTAAAATTTAAATCATGAAATTAGATATGTGAAAATCCAAAGTAGTTGATGCATGTTAGTATAAGAATGCAATGGTGAAGCCTACTGCCACCCTATACACTCGTGTAATGGCCAATCACGTCTTATTACACCCCTTGCTGCTCAAATACTTGTCCAACATAATCTTTTTGAACACTTTGTCATATTTCTATTGAACTTTGTTTAAATAAGCTTAGTAATATGGCTATGCACAAGAAAGATGAGAAGACATGTAAAGAGACAGTTAGCAAATTCAAGGATCAAGAAGGAGTATTTTCAGAATTTTACTAAGCAAATGATATAATAAGAATATATGGCTGAATAGCACATACGAGAACAACTTGAAAAAGGAAGGAAAGAATGCTTGAATTCAGAAAATGAGATAGCTTACAACTTGCACCAAAAATTTTTGCGCACCATATTAACAACTTATCAAATCAAATCTCCAACTATCATACTTAAAGGAGCTTATGCTCTAACTAGCCTTCTTCTTTCTTATGCATAATATCTTTCAATAGCGTCCGCATTCACCAGGTGAGGCAACTCATCTCTGTCCATCGTAGTTAATCACAATGCTACTCCAGAGAAGGCTTTTTTCACAACGTAAGGTCCTTCATAACTGGGGGACGACTTTCCCCGGTGGTCCTTGTGAGGTAGTAATATGATCTTCAATACCAAGTCTTCCTCTTCAAAACTATAGGGATGAACTTTTTTGTTATGAGCTCTCATCATGCGTCTTTGGTACAATTGCCCTTTATAGATTGTCTGTAATCGCTGTTCTTCAATCAATTTTAGCTAATCATATCTAGTTTGTATCCATTCTATTTCTTCTAGCTCAGCTCCCAAACAAACTAGAAGAGAAAGAATTTCCACTTTGATTGGTAAAATTGTCTTCGTACCATAAACCAATGAGAATAGAGTTTCTCTAGCAGATATACGCACCAATGTCCTGTATCTATATAAGGCAAAAAGGAGTTTGTCTTGCCAATCCTTGTAATTGAATCTCATTTTTACGATAATCTTCTTAATATTCTTATTTGCTGCTTCGACTACTCCATTCATTTTTTGACGTTATTGTGTTGAATTATGGTATCCATTCTTGAATTGATCGCATAAGTCTATTACCATTTTGCAATTGAAATCTGTGCCGTCCAATGATGATTCTCTTAGGAACCCCATATCATCAAAAAATTTATTTTCTCAAAAATTGGACAACCACACTGCTAGTTACATTGGTATAACAAGTAGCTTATACCCACTTCATAAAGTAGTCAATAGCCACTAAGATGAACCGATATCCATTGGAAGTCTTAGGCTCGATTGGACCAATGACGTCAATTCCCCACATTGAGAAAGGCCAAGGTGAAGTTAAGACATGCAACTGATTAACTGGGACATGGTCTTGTCTACGTAGACTTGGTATTTGTGGCACTTCATCGCATAACTAATACAATCTTTCTCCATAGTCAACCAATAATAATCAACTCTAATAATATTTTTTTCCATTGCATACCCACTGGAATGAGTTCCGCATAACCCTTCATGGATTTCTGCCATAAATTGCTTACCTTCCGGATCGTCAACACAACGCAGAATAACCATCCCATGATTCCGTTTGTACAATAAATTTTTATTGAAGAAGAACGTTCCCGACAATATCCTAAGGGTACGTTTGTCATTTTTTGACATTTCATCTGGATGTATTTTTTCCTTGAGATACATTTGGATGTCATGATACCAGGGTTTGCTATCAAGTTCTCCCTCTATGTTCGTGTAGTAGCCTTGAATCTCTCATTTCTCAATCTTGATTACTGGAATTTCCCCTTTTGGATCTATGTCAAACATTGACGCCAGGGTTACCAATCCATCTGCAATTTGATTTTCTTCTCTTGGGATGTGGTCAAACTCAATCCATTCAAAAAACTTTATTAATTTGATGATAAGGAATAAGTTTTCCATCTTTTGTCTCCCATTTATCACTCAACTATCTTACCACTAGTTATGAGTCCCCATAGACTTGTAATCCCTTTATATTGATATCGATGGCAGCTTGAATCCCTATTTCACATGCCTCATATTCAACCACATTATTTATACACGTAAAGCTGTAAAAGGGGTGATATCTCCTTCAGGTGATATCAACATTGCTCCAATCCCATATCCTAGCACATTTGAGGCTCCATCAAACCACATCATTTGCATCGATTCTAATCGATTGGACTTTCTTTATCCCCTTATATAGTTAAGACTTTAGTATTTGGAAACCGCTAGTTCATTGGCTTGAAATCATCAATCGCTCTATCAACTAAATAATCTGCTATTGCACTTCCCTTGATAGAATTCACGTGACATATTGAATATCATACTCTAATAGAAACATCTGTCATTTTGAAATCCTACATAACAATGATGGTTTCTCAAAAATATACTTGATTGGTTCCATTATGGAAATCAACCATGTGTTGTGGTATAGCACTTATTATCGGAGTCTGTGTGTCGTACATGCTAGTGAACAACAAGTATTCTATAATATGGAATAGTTAGCTTCACAACTTGTGAATTTCTTACTTAGATAGTATATTGCATGCTCTATCTTTCCTTCTGAATCATGTTGTCCTAGAACACATCCCATCGAGCTTTCTGAAATAGTCAGATATAAGATCAAGGGTTTTCTAGCCA
The DNA here is from genome assembly GCA_963580455.1 of Euonymus europaeus. Taxonomy (NCBI): domain Eukaryota; kingdom Viridiplantae; phylum Streptophyta; class Magnoliopsida; order Celastrales; family Celastraceae; genus Euonymus; species Euonymus europaeus. The sequence goes on along the minus strand of OY756967.1, from coordinate 14,913,961 downwards.
TAGGGGGTACTAATACTAGAGGCCTCTGTATATACTGCTTGACCTTTTCGAAAGCGACCTTGCAATCCTCATTCCATACCTTCGAATTATTTTTGCATAATAGTTTGAAGATAGGTTCACAGGTAAGTTGGCTGGGAAATAAACCTGACAATGTAATTCAACCTTCCCGGAAACCCTCTAACCTCTTTCTTTGTGCGGGGAAGTGACATTTCTAGAATTTCTTTTACCTTATCAGGATCTACTTCAATTCTTTTCCTACTCACGATGAATCCAAGAAGCTTCCCAGAAGTAGCCCCAAAAGTGCACTTTGCTGGATTCAATTTTAACTGATGCTTTCTCAAATGCTTGAATAACTTTCAAAAGTTCTCCAAATGATTTTCTCCTTCTTTTGACATGGCTATCATTTATACCTCAATTTCTTGGTGCATCATGTCGTGAAATAAAATAACCATCGCTCTTTGATAAGTGGCGTCAATATTCTTCAAACCAAATGACATGACTTTGTAGCAAAAAGTTCCCCAGAGAGTGACAAAAGTGATCTTCTCATGATCTTCCTGTGCCATATATCTTGATCTGGTTATAACTATAGAACCCATCCATGAACAAGAAGGTTGAATGTTGAGCTGTATTATCTACCAGGATATCAATTTACGTTTCTGTAATCAACACACATCTTGACCTTGCCATCCTTTTTAGGTACTGGCACAATATTAGCTATCCACTATGGATAATGTGCTACCTCAAGAAATCCAGCATCAAATTGCTTCTTAACCTCATCTCTTATCTTCAACAACATGTCAGGCTTTAACCTTCTCAACTTTTGCTTTACTGGGGCATACCTTAGTATTAATGGTAACTTGTGTTCCACAATATTTTCATCGAGATCAGGCATATCTTGATATGAGTATGCAAAAATATATTGGTATTCACGTAAGAGATCACCTAGATGTTTTCTATCATTCCCTTGAAAAGATTCTCCAATTCTAACCTCTTTCTTCTCAATTCAGTGCCTAAATTAATTATTTCCCTAACCTCTTGGTGCAACTAAATTACTTTTTCCTCTTGATTAGCTTGTCATACCATTTCGGGCAGAATCTCTATTTCTCCCTCATCTTTGCAATCAGAATCAACATTGTTAATAGGTACTTCAAAATCTAGTTCATTAATTTCCCCTTATTTGTTATCATCGTTTTCAAGCTTGTTAATGGGATGAGATTTGTATTGGAAACGAGATATGGAAAAATTGACAAAAAGAAAGAGATGGAAAACTGAACTTTTTTTCATAATAGAGCGTAGATGACAAAAGAAATAAGCAATAACTGCATTAACATAAGTTTATTCAAATAAACAAAATAAAACATGGTGTAAAAGGAAAAGCTTTGTCGTAATGATGGTAGTGCTCTCAGATTTACTTTTGTAGGGCCTTGAGAGAAACCAACATTTCCAAGCTAGTCCAATTGTTGAGTGTAAAACACGGAGGACGAGGTGTGAAAAAACTGAGCCTCTCTATCACATCTTCACCTTCTTCCGCCACAGCAATGTCAAATTTCTCAATTCGATCACACATCCTCTGGAAGGAAAGCTCTATTGTGAAATTTTCTGGTTCTACTTGATAAATTGCCCCAGTGTCAAGTGAATAATCCTCATCCATGAATCCGCCAAACATGAAACTATTATAGAGCCAAGGGATCTGCTTTTGCTTGGATTCTAATTCATGTCCTTCCAAGCGAGCCAACCTTTTCATAGTCTTTCTATTCGATCTTGATATTTATCCACCTTGCTTGGCTCATATCCCAGACCCCAATGTTCAACATGTTTCTTTATCTATATGGGTTGGGTGATCCCTTGATCATTTCTCCCTAAGCCTTTACCTGGTCAAAATTCCTTCTTCAACATTTTGGTCACAATAGATTTAGTAACCCTCGACACTCCTGACTTTTTAAATTGAAGCCCTTCCTTAACAAAGCTTGCAGCTGCAATTTTGAATGACTAGAAAGAACTTTCAATCCTATCCATCGGTGCATCGATATGATTAGATAAGCTAGCAACCATCCACTTTGTCTATCCCTTGACTATGTACATTCTCCTTTCATGTGTAAATTTAAGCATTTGGGGAAGTGAGGATGGACAACTCCAGTAGCGTGAATCCATGGCCTTCCCAATAGATATATATTGGTTGGCCGGATGTCCATGATCACAAAAGGGACATTAAACGTTACATTGGAAATTTTGAAAGGTACTTCAATCTCTCCTAGAACTCCCCTTTGAGTATTGTCGAATGCTCTCACAATGATCAATGTTTGTTTTAGATAAGAGTGATCTATTAGCATCTTATCAAAGTTCTCTTTAGGCATGATATTCAAAGATGACCCATTATCAATTAAGATGCTAGCTATCTCTTATCCATGGAACATGGCTGAGATGTGGAGAGCCTTGTTATGTCCCATTCCATCTACGAGGATTTCTTCTTCAGTAAATGATATCAATTGGGTGGTAACACATTCCTCACGATCCCATCAAATGAATATGTTGGGATCTTTTCTATTACATATGCTTGGTTGAGCATCTTTAACAAGACTTGATGATGTGGCTCTGAACTCAGGATCAATTCTTAGATAGATATATTTGCTGGAGTTATGCTTAGTTGATCCATCACCACGTACTCGCTTTGTAGTATTGTTTTCAAACACTCCTAAATCTCCACCTCTATAATTGTCCTTTTGGTATCTTTTTGGAAAACTATTGGGTATACTTTCATACCCATTTCATTCGCCCCAATAACTGCCTTCCATTTCCTTTTTTTCTCAGTTTCAGTCTCGGCTAGGTAGGTCGGTGCGAAAACCTTGCCTTTATCTGCTACATAATTCCACGGGATTGACTTTTTACTACTGTATGTAGGTTGTGGGAGCTGACCCATCCGTTTTGGCTCCTCCTCCACGTAATATTAGAGCACAATTGATTTAGCTGGCCCTCTAAGCTTTGGACCTCTATAGAAACCATCACATACCATGTTTACTTCTTTCCAGCTATTGTGGCTTTTCTCAATTACAATCCTTTTGTCATCCATCAATGAATGTATCCGTCTTTGAAAACTAAAACATCTTTTCAATGAGTGACCTCTCACACCCTTGTGAACTCACAACATTCATGTTCATTACACCCCACATACCTCAAGCCATGCTCCAAGTCTTTGGTTTGGATAAGCCCTTCCTCCAAGAGGACTTTAAATAACACCTCCATTGACATCATAATCCTTCCAACATCTCTTGTGATCAAACCATCCTTCTCAATGGCATTGACGCCGTCCTCATGGTTAGGAAGTAGGTTATCATTAACACTTGATTTTTTGATAGCATCAAAATTTAACCACTTCGAGTTTGCCATTCCTTGTACTATCCATTTAAACGGAAAGTAGTCATCCAATAAATGTCACGGCATGCTACCATGATACAAGCAAGTAACATCTGACTTATACCAATGAGGATAAGGGTGTGAGTAAACCTTCCCAGGAATTGGCGTGATAGCTCTTTGATCATACAACTTCGTGAAACACTAGGTATAAGTCATGGGGATAGGATCAAAATGTTATCGAGGTCTATTTGGTTGAGGATTCTAATGGTATGGATGAGGGATTTGAAAAGTATTTGGAGATAAGTAGCCTCAAGCTTGATTATTTGGTGGGAAATAACTGTTCTGAGATGATTGGTAGTATTGATTTGGAGCAGAAAAGTGTGGTGACCTTGGTGCATTGCTTTGGGGTCGATAGTCAGACACGGGAGGACTATAAGGTGACTGATTGTAACTCAAGCTAACATTGTGTACCTCATTCTCTTTCTTCTTTCCTTTCGTTTCTTTCGATGGATCAAACTTGTCAAAATTGATGCTAATACTTTCTCTTTTTATGCCTCATTCAATATGTTTTTCGGCATGTGTCATTTCTGAAATGCCTACATAACCTCCCCCGACCATCTTTGATATGTATGGCTCCTCAAGTGTATCTAGAAATGCATCTACTCAATCCATCTTATACAATGTCGAGTTATCTGATTGGCCAGCTCCCTCTAGTGGTATGCATAATCTTTGAAACTTCCTCCATCTTTCATTATCATATTCTGAATATCATATAAGGTGGGGATCTACGCCACATTGTGATTGTACTGCTTAGTGAATAGTTCAGCCTTGTCTTCCTATGTTGTAACCATTGAAGGGTTAAGGCTATTAAACCATCATTTTGCAGCACCCGTCAATCTTTCCTAGAAGAAGTGTATCAACATTTTGTCATCCTCGAAGTAGGGATGCATCCTCCGACAGTACATAGTTAAATGATATACTGGTACACTTGAACCATTGAAGATAGTGAAATTTGGTGCTTGAAATCTGGTGGGATATGCAAATATTTCATCAAGCTAAAACTTTTAGAGCTTAAAGTCCTTGGGGCTTCGAACCCTACTACGCATCTCATCCACTGTTTCATTTTCTTGATGCATGCTTGAGAATCGACATTTTCTACCTCAACCTCTTTACTTGGTGTGGCATTCACCACCTTGAGCACTTCAACCTTAGATGGTGAAGAGTCAGCATTCTGATGGTTCTTTTTTTCCTAAAATTCGGATCCTTTATTATCATCCGATGAATTTTCCTCCATTTTTCCTTTGTTCACCATCTACTTCACTAACAGGCTGAGTTCTTTCAATTCTGCTACTTCCAAACTCAGTTAATGCTTGCGTTATGTTGGTTCCATTATTGTGGTAAGTTGCGATTGCGATCAAGTGTTATAGCGGTAGCAGTGACTTTGTGTCAGTGCAATTTTGATTGAATAGAAAAACCTTGTCGTGTGCAAATAAATTTTTTTATAAGAATTAACAAATGTAAAAATATGATCATTAATGTAAAAAAAGTATGATGATAGGAATTGTGAAAAGTATCAAATTTGGAGAAATTATTCATTATCTATAGAGTTTATCACAAGAGATTCTTGAGTATATCGTGTAAGTTTCGAAGATTATGGAAAAAATACATAAACTGCTCTTGGATTCTCCATAGCGTGTCTAGCAAACTATATGCTGTTAGCCTCTTATCTTGGTATGCGTTGGTCAATGCATTGATCTCTGAAACCAATTCTCTAGCTCTATCATGATAGTACCAAAACCACACATGGGCTTGATCTAGTTGTTGGTTCATTTGTTCCACCTCTTTTTCTGGGCAAGCATACCTCACTCGTACTTGTATATATGGCTTTGACACTATCATAGTCAACCTCTTTCTGCATTAATTTTTGATGACAATGAGTCCAGACTTGTATTTCTGACATTGAAGACTCTCTTTCTTCCAATATGTGTCCTTTTTCAACTTCCAATGCTTCTCTCTGGGTGAAAATTTAATTCCATCTGTCGTGCCAATTCTTTCTCAAGTTGTTGAATTTTTTTGTCTCTCATAGTCATTCCATGCCTTTGATTTACTTCTTCCCATTCAAACACTCTTTTTTTCGTTATTCTAACCTTTTACTCGGCCTTCTTCTTCCGAACCTCTAGCGCTAAGTATGCCTCTCGTAATTTGTTATACTCCCTCTCATGCTTAGCATTCGCTGCTTCAACTGAGACTCGGTACTCCAAGATTTATTTTTTCCCTCAATCCTGTCATTTGATTCTGCCTTGAGGTCTCTAACTCTTTCACTCTCTTTTTAGCCTTTTGTGCTTTCTCTTATGCTCTGGCCACCTTTCTTGCCCATTATGTTCTTTCTGTCTCCCACTGCTCCTTTTTCACGTGTAAATTACCAGAGGCATTTTTCCCTCATTTAACTGAGCTTCAAGCAAGATATTCTCGTGGCGGACTTTTGTGTTCTTTAACTCATATCTTGTCTGAGCTTCAACCATGTAATCTATGGGTTCGTTGAAAGTGTGCACTGGGATTGCAAAACTTTGGATTATTGGTACTGTGCATTCTGTCTTTTTGGTTGCTTGCCACAAGTGGTATCCTTTATCGGTTCTACCTCTACAAATTTCTCTCTTAACCCTTTGGACTTGCTTCTAGGATTCCAAGATCTTTTTTATCACCTCCGTTCTTTCAGTTTCATAGTCAAAGGAAAAATTTGCTAATCCATGAATTATTGGTATGAACTGTTTGTGTGTCGGTTGCCTCAATGCCAATGCAGCGGCATATGCAATGGCTCCCCATATTCCTAGGAGAGGAACACAATGATAACTTCAGCAATGATAGATGGCCGATCCAGAACCCATCCAAGGTGCTTGTCATACAATCTCATCTAAAAGTGAGAGTCGAAAAGATCTTATCATCATTCAAATGAGTTTGAATGTGCTGAGTGAGGAAGTTTCGGGATATACACCAGCTGCCTTTTGATCATTTTCCCTCATCTCCTTTTCAAACTCATACTTGTGAATTCCCAGAATTTCAGATAATGCACCTTTAACCCTCTACTATCCGTCGTGGATTATAGACCCCTTTGAGACCTTATTTTGGAATTTTCAGTAACTCTTCATATTCCTCTAAACTAGGGGTTAAGTCATGAATCCTTGGAGTAAAACAATGATACGAAGGGCCAGAAAATCTCAACATCGCTTCTAGTATAGGCACATCAATAGCTACAGCACAAAGACAGACAATGTGACCAAATCTTTCATTGAATATATGACGTCTTTGGAATGTGACCAAATTTTTCATTGAATATATGACGTATTTCCAAAGATATGCTACTCCACAAATCTCTTATTTCTTTAAAATCAAATCTGTCAAACTCTATACTCTTCACATAAGGTAATTGCACATTATCAACAGACTCGAGGCTATCTCGATACTGTCTTTGTCCCCACTGAGATTCTTTGACTACTTTTTCGACTTCTCGTACCTCTAGCTCCATCGACTCAACTTACATGGTACTGCTTCCAACATCCATGGCTTCTAAATAATAACTCGATTCCAATAGTGCCCAAGATTCCTATGTATGCAATGCACAATGAAAAACAATGGAGAAAGAGATAAACGAAATTAGACATATATATATATATATATATTTATTTATATATATATATATAAGCAAAACAATGTATGTACAACAAAACATAAAAAATATATGTACCACCAAACACAACAATATATGTACAAACAAAATAGAAGAATATATACAACACCTTAAAGACATAAGGTTACAAGTAGTCTCCTGTAAGTGTAAGATCATGTAATAACAGAATAGTGTTTAGGGTTTGTTAATTGTGTGTTATTAGCACACCATCTCCTTCCATTAAATAGACACAGTTTTACAACACACACATGTGGGCACATGGACTACAACTCAACACAGCTAAGAGGTAGAATAGATGGGATACAGCTAATGAATGGGATACAACTAATACTACAGCTAAGACCGGCATACAGCTAGCATATATGAATATTATAACACTCCCCCTCAAGCTGAAGCATATATATCCAATAGGCCTAGCTTGTTACACAAGAAATTAACACGAGAACCAGATAGTGGCTTTGTAAGAAGATCAGCTAATTGTTCACTGGATCGTACTGAACCAAATGTAAGAATCTGTCGTCGATATGCATGACGAATGAAATGGCAATCCACTTCAATATTCTTGGTCCTCTCATGATAAACAGGATTTGTAGCTATATAGATGGCAGATCGATTATCACACCACAACTTAATGGGAGTACTGAGGTGCTCACCCAATTCCACCAATAAGTGTCTGAGCCATATAATTTCTGAAGAGGCTAAGGCCATAGCACGATATTCAGCTTCAGCACTAGATCGAGCTACTACATCCTGTTTCTTGATTTTCCAAGCAATCAAATTACTACCATAAAAGACTGTAAATCCTGATTGTAGACCAATGATCAAAAGGATTGCCAGCCCAGTCAGCATCAGAGTATGCCTCAGTCAAGGAATGACCGTGATTCCTGAATTCCAATCCTCTACCAGGGCTAGATTGAAGATAACGAAGAATACGTACCACAGCGTTCCAGTGTGGAATGCGTGGATTAGCCATAAATTGGCTAACAACACTAACCGGGTAGGCTATATCAGGACGAGTCATTGTAGTTAAATAGTTCAACTTTCCGACCATCCGACGATACCTATCAGGATGAGGAAATACAGCACCTTCATCTGGAAACAATTTGACACTAGGATCCATAGGAAATTCGACTCCTTTGGCTTTAAACAACCCAACGTCTTGTAATAAGTCGAGTATATATTTCCTCTGTGATAGAGAGATACCTTTCTTACAACTGGCCATTTCAATCCCCAAGAAATATTTCAAATAACCCAAATCTTTAGTCTGAAATTTGGATTGGAGAAATCCCTTTAGAGCAGTAATCCCAGCAACATCATCACCAGTAATAACAATATCATCAACATATACAATCAATAGTACACAACCCATCGGAGTACGGCGATAGAAAATTGTATGATCTTTTTCTGATTGTTGCATACCAAACTGCTAAACAACCATACTAAAACGCCCAAACCAAGCTCGTGGAGATTGCTTGAGCCCATATAAGGATCTCCGTAGCTTACAGACCTTATGACTCCCCCTGGGAACTAGGAATCCAGGAGGCTGCGTCATGTAAACTTCTTCGTCTAAATCACCATGGAGAAAGACATTCTTGACATCAAGCTGATATAATGGCCATTGGCGAGAAGCAGCCAAAGAAATAAATAATCGGATAGAAGCCATTTTAGCAACAGGAGAAAAAGTCTCAAAGTAATCCACGCCATAAGTTTGGGCATAACCCTTGGCAACAAGACGAGCTTTGAACCGAGCAAGAGAGCCGTCGGGATGAAGTTTCACAGTAAAGACCCATTTACATCCAATAGCTGTTTTGGATGAAGGCAGAGTGACAAGATCCCATGTGTGATTATGATCCAGAGCAGTCATTTCTTCCTTCATGGCAGCACACCAGTCAGGATGTGCCAGAGCATCAGAGACAGTTGTGGGAGGAGTGGTCATCCAAAGTAGAGATGGAGGCCTGCAAGGAAACTGATAAACCATGAAACGAATCTGAATAGCGAGGATGGTCCCGACAGGAACGATAAGGACGACGATTCGCAAGTGGAAGGTCAGGCTCAGGTGATGAATTAGAAGCAAGAGGAACAATAGGAGCGTCAGTAGGAAGAATAGGATCTGTAGGAGGACTTACCGGATCAGGAGATGAGGAGGCAGTCTCAATCGCAGTAGATGGCAGTGGAGCAATATGTGTGGAAGAAGAGTCAGATCCTGGAACTTGATATAACAAGAAATCATCATTAGTCTGCATAACAGGAGATGTAGGAGGAAATGGAGGAGCAGAACCGATTGGGGAATAATAGGGAAGTGACTCCTCAAACAAAACATCAGAAGAAACAAAAAAACGATTTAACTCAGGAGAAAAACAACGATACCCTTTTTGGGTTTTGGAATAACCAAGAAATAGACAGCGCACAGCGCGAGCATCTAATTTAGATTGGTGAGGACGAACATCACGAACATAGGCTGTTCATCCAAAAACACGAAGAGATAAGGGAAACAAACTGTGATTAGGACACAAGACAGAAATAAGAGACATGCCATCAAGAACAGAGGAAGGAAGACGATTGATAAGATAGCATGCAGTTAACACAGCATCACTCCAGAAATGTTTAGGAACATTCATTTGAAACATAAGAGCACGAGCAGTGTCTAAGAGATGACGATTCTTGCGCTCAGCAACACCATTCTGTTGTGGAGTAAGAACAAGAAGTTTGATGTACAATACCATGGTGGTGAAGAAAAGCACGCATAGATAGAGAAGTATACTCACCACCATTATCGCTTTTAACAAATAAAGGTAAGTAACACGAGAGAAATTGTCAATAAAAGTCACATAATATCGATAACCCAACATAGAGGTCACAGGGCAAGGACCCCAAATATCAGAATGTACTAATTCAAATGGAGCAGACACATGATTATTTTGTCGACTAGGATAAGACAGACGAGTACTTTTAGCCAAATGACATGAATCACAAGACAACTGAGATAAAGACTGAAAATCAGGAAATAAACGTTTGAGAGTAGCTAAAGAGGGATGACCCAATCTGCAGTGAACAGTCAAGGGAAGAGAATCCACAACGGCGGAACAGGTAGTGGCAGAACTCTCACCCAACACATACAAACAATTAGCCATCCGACCACTATTGATAGTCCTCCTCGTCGTAAGGTCCTAAAACACACAATAAGTAGGAAAGAATGTCACTGAGCAATGTAAATCACGAGTAATTTGGCCAATAGAGAGCAAATTGAATGGATTTTGAGGTGTATAGAGAACATTGGACAAAATCATAGAGGATGATAATTTTGCAGACCCACAACCATACACTTGTAATGGAGTTCCATTCGCCACAGTGATACTATGATGATTAGGAGTTACAAAATAATCAGAAAGAATACCTGAAACATTAGTCAAATGATGGGTAGACCCTGAATCAAGAACCCAAGTCTGAGGAGTAGCCGAACAGGCTGTCATATTACCTGCTGAGGTAGCAACAGAGGAATCAACAGAGCCTCGAATATGATGCTCAGTGTAACGTGCAAATTCATCTTCGGTCATTTCCACAATTTGGTGACCAGAAGATGGACTGGATTCATGAGGTACTGCAGCACTTGCAACTGGTTTACCATGTAATTTCCAGCATTGGGGGCGAATATGACCAGTCTCTCCACAATGGTGGCAGGTACGAGTTTCTCGATCACCCATACCCCGACCACGACCTCGGCCGCGAGTACGACCACCACGTCCAGCACCACAATAAGCCACAAAGGCAGAGTGACCACCAGCAGAGGAGGGAACACGTGGAGACTCATCATGAAACAGAGATCGACTGAGTCGTCGATAAGTGTCAGATAGTGTGGGAATCTCTTGTCCAGATAAAATATGAGCTCGAGCACTTTCTAGTTCAGAATTCAGACTAGCAAAAAAACACACCACAATAAGTTGCATTCGTTGTTCATTGAATTTGCTGATACTACTTGTGAAAGGGAACAACCGAGCGAACTCATCAGACAAACTCTTGAACTGTGTAAAGTGTTCCTACAAAGGCTTGCCACTTTGTTTAGCGCGGAACAAGCCATTCATTACTTCATATAACCGAGAGAGATCCTGTGAAGAAGCATAAGTTTCTTCAATAGCCAGCCATAGCTCCTTCACTGTATCAGCACTAGAAAATAGCATTTTGACAGATCGATCCATATAATTCATTAGTTGACTAAAAATCCTGACATCATGCATGATCCAGGCTTTATAGTTGGATGTACCAGTGGATGGTGCTTCTTCAAATAGATGATGATCAAGGCCCATGCCTTGTAGTGCTCTTAAAACATTTTTACGCCATAGTGGATATGCCACAATTCCATCAAGTTTTTCATCAACCAATCTAATTAAACTGGTAATTATCTCAGCCTCAACACCAAACATATTGATTTATTTACTGGAAATGCACATCAGATTTCAGAACTGGACCCACCATAATAAAATGTACCAAGCCCATAAATTCACTAGAGTAAAGAATGCAGCCCAATAAAGCTCAATAAAGCCCAATAAAGAATGCAGCCCAATAAAGATGCAGCCCAATAAAGCAAAAAAAAGCCAAAGAGAGCCTGTCTTGTAATGTAATCAAGTCACCGCATCACAGAACACACCGGTCGATCGGAACAACACATGAGATAGCGCCGATCGATACAAGAGACCAGGACAGAGATGACAATCGATCGACAGAGATCGATCAAAACAGAAGATATCAACACAGAGATAAAAATCAGTCAACAGAGATCGATCGAAACAGCAGATCAATAGAGGATCCAGAAAATTCACCAGAGCATAGTGGTGACCGGCTTGTTTAGCATAGTGGTGACCGACTTGTTTACACCATCGTTGGTGGCCACCACTTCAGACCAGGTGACAGAACCAGATGATCAAAGCTGGCAGAAACAAAGCTTAAGTGAGGTTGGAGATGGAAGACGAGAAGAACTTGATGGAACCAATGGGGGAAAGGAGATGGGAAGAAAGTGATGGAACCAAGCGCAGAAAGAGTTGACGACAACCAAGACCAGCAAACTATTTTTGGTACGGCTCTGATACCATGTAAGTGTAAGATCATATAATAACAGAATAGTGTTTAGGGTTTGTTAATTGTGTGTTATTAGCACACCATCTCCTTCCATTAAATAGACACAGTTTTACAACACACACATGTGTGCACATGGACTACAACTCAACACAGCTAAGGGGTAGAATAGATGGGATACAACTAATGAATGGGATACAACTAATACTACAACTAAGACCAGCATACAGCTAGCATATATGAATATTATAACATCTCCTATGTCCTACGACTATGGTAATTGGCTGTGGACAATCTAGGCTCTCGACTTATCCCCCACCAGTGCCCATTACTATAATAGCTAGGGTCCCTCTTAATAAAAGAGTGGGTCGAGTGAGGATTTTTTGTGAGCCTTCACATGGATTGGAATCCCTCAAAAGTCTCGTTTACTTCATTTTCTCATAAGGGTGTCATGGGCTCATGAAAAAACGTATAGTGCTCAATGTGTGGGGACAAAATAATCTCCCCAAAATTTAAATAAATGCGCATAAAAACATTATATTTTTAAGAAATTAAAACAAACCAAAATAAGCAAGATTAGTGAAATAAAACATCAAATGTCATGTTTAATTTTAAAAACCAAGGAAATCAATTAATGGGATAAGAAAAACTAAATATAGAAGGCTCAACTCACTAGTTTTTATTTTTATTATATATATATATATATACATATATTTTAAAAATTAGTTTTCCTTAATGAACTCGCTAGTTGTCACAACCTATTTCGCGAAAGAAAAATAATGAAGTCACCACAAACTGTAATAGGTGCAATTGATCATAATAAAAATATTTTGGCCTACGAAAATCCGAAAAATGGATAAGTGAGTTTGTTACGTATGGGGAAAGTGTAAGGCACCCCATAACGTCTGTTTTAAAAACAGTTGCCAATCTAATTTTTAATACCCCATTAAATGTTTTAAGAAAATCAATTGTGACATAAGTATATACATATGGTATGATAATTATATGTAATAAATTAATGCTTAAAATCATACAACTTACACACATAATCAAATAACACGGAAAAGACACATTTCAAATAAAAACACATTAGCGACATATAGCAAATAATAAACACACATGAAAGGGATTCCCATTTTTATGTTGGCAATCAACTACTTCAACCATACTATTAAATGAGTATGATTGAAAGTTTATAATTAACCTGTGAAAATTAATATATTGAGGACCTCTTAACAAATTTCATGAAATCCCTTCCATCCAATGGTCGGGATCAAGTTCTTCTATATTACCGATTTGATATACACCATCCTGAATAACTAATTCATCAAAATTCAAATCATTCCTTTCATGATTCCTAAAACTAGCAAGCACCCTAGGTACATGTATCTTATAAGCACATATAAGTTCACATAATAAAGAAGAAAAACAGTAGGTATATACATACATCATTATTGCATGACACTATAAGAATTTTATTTGAAGCATGATACACTATCTTTTAAATTAGTACTTTTCACACTCATGACCATTACTTTGATCAACCCCTGATACACAACTCAACATGAATTTTTATCAATTCTTCTTATCCAAAGCATATTAACTGATCAATACAGTCACTCCTATGATCACACCAAGTAAAACATTTCCTAACAACAAGTACCAATCATGATCACCACCCTTCTAGTAGTTGCATTTTCAAACCCAGATATAAGCATAAACCCCAAGATGCAAATAAACGAGAGATGAAATTCTGAATAGAAATGATTATTATATGTTCTAGCAAATTCCTTTAGACATCAAACTTAAGGGAAAGTTAACCAATTTATTAGCTCTAGAAGTACAGAACCAATCTAGCTCTCTAAAATACCCGTAAATGATAGCAATCTCGATCGCTGTCACTTCGAATGAAAATAAAAACTAAAAGGAGAAAAAATCTCATCATTAAACCCAGGGCAATAACTTAAACAAATTGCGTTACAAACTTTCAAAAATAGATTCAGGTATACAAATACTAGAACCACCATTCACAGTAAACACAAATCATCCATAACACAGCCAAGACTCAAAATACCAGGGTTGCATAACAAGCCCATAATTTAGACAACTTGCGTCACAAATTTTCCAGAATGGGCTCAGTTACCCAAATAATTCAACTATCATTTACAGTAAACACGAACTGTCAACAACATATCCAAGAATTCAGAAACCATGGCGTTACAGAACACTCATAATTTTCCAATTATCGCATTAGTCTGTATCATATTGGAAAGAGTATACCTGCACTTATCCTAGTTTTGAAGCACGACTTAACCTCTTTTATCAACACACTAATAGGACTGAAAATCTGAACAGTAAGGAACTAGGATAATAATGGCTCGAGGTGTTAAAATGCACGGGTAGGTTGGGATGTGCTGATTGGAGAAAGAAGAATGTTACGGGTTTAGTAACTTGAAGGGAAGGCGGTGAATGATTTTTGAAAGCTCCGGATAACAAAGATGGTACAGCGAGTACATATGAGAAGTAAGACTGATGTGGAGATGGAGTGATCGGGTAGTTTGATTAAGAAAGGATTTTGACAATCTGCTAGAATCAAACATAGAGAGCAAACAATGCCTCATTTTTTTCTGACACAAGACCAATTTCTCTTTTTACACCAAAAAACCCCAAATCAAATCCTCCTCTTTGAATCCTGAAATCATCTCTTTGATATACAGCCCCCCAAATCCTTTCTTTCCTTATTTTGCCCGATTTCTCACCCCTTCTTCCTAAAATAAAAACAAACCCATATCAAATCCCTACAGTCACTCTCAAAATCTCTAAATCCCAACTGTGAATCACTCCTTATTCCCTTCCTATGCGAACCCTAGCTGGCGCCTTTGATCAAACAAGCCTAGGATTTAAAATATTCATAATTTAAGATCCAAACCATCAATCACGTCATGTGGAAGTAACACCTTATAGGCATTTGGATTACTCTTTTTGATGGATGGTTCAACTATTCAAGAATCATAATCACAGTCACTTTGATTGATGAAGACTTTGGTATAGATGATTATGAATCTTCTTTTGAACTCTCTTGACTTGTTGAACTTCCAAAATATGACTCAAACCTCAAATATATGTTGTTTGTGTGTGGGCACTAAAACAAAGCAAGTTAGCTAAATAAAACATGAACCAAAAAATGAAGAAGAAATCACCATCTCTCGAAATCCATAGCGGAGGTTGGTACCCCTATATAATAAATATAGGGGTACCTCCCCTCCTCTCTCTCACTCCTAGTCGGAGTTAGTTTTAGGGTTTCCTTGGAAACAATGTCTCCTAAATCCCTTGGATTCATCTTTCCTTTCAAATTCTTTTATCCTTAAATAACTTTGGGATTTATGGGCAACTTTTAAGACCAACTAGGAGACATAAAGTATGGGCTTATTTTATATGCTTTAATAGACCGACCGATACATATAAAATTATAAAATATTCCACTTAAATTCCATAATTGACATTACACCCATTTTATTCTCAAATTACATTTGAGTCCATATATGTTGTTATCAATTACTTTCCCTTCATGTTAAGATTATGAAAATCATGAATAAATTGTACACTTCTGACCAATATATTGATTGACATATTTTCCTCGAGACTTATCTATTTAATAATTTAATTGTGTTGGATTAATAAAATTCATCGGCCAACTTAACACAATCATAAATCTCATAAGCTTCTATGGAGGTTTCTAAAATGTATTAGGCAAGGAATTCACTTAGTAATTATTTTTTATCATGCATCGATGTGATAACCAACTCCCTTTTGAATGAGCTCGAGGTTCCGTTGAGTTTGCAATTGCTCACTATTATCACAGTAAAGTGTTACAGGAAGCTGAACTGACGGCATCACTCCAGTATCCATTAATAAGTTTTTGATCCAAACGACCTCCTTGGAAGCTTCTAATGCAGCTACATATTCAACCGCCATGGTACTACATCATCAACTTTATACACGAGCATTTAATCTCACATTCTCCAATGTTACTTGACATTTACAGTAGTCCAGTATTCCATGCTAAGATTATTTTAGTATATGCCAACTAGCCCAACTATATAAAAGATATTGATCTAATACACATCATAACATACATAAGACAACCCACAGTTGAAGCATAGGGTACTTGTCTCACTTTCTCTTTTTCTTCAAGTGCTTTTAGGAATTGTTCCTGAGAGAGATTTACTCCATGTCTAAAAAGAAGATTTCCTTTATTGTAGTTCTACATGCTAAACCTAGCAAGAATTCTATCGACGTATAGAGCTTGAGAAGGTCCTAACATCCTTGTGTTTTTGATCTATCATAACTTGATCTCAAGGATATGACTGGCTCTTCTAAATCTTTCATCTTGAATTCGTTGTTTAAGCATAGTTTTATAGTAGATAATTTTCCTACATCATTTTCAATAAGAATAATTTCATCCACACAAAGTATAAGAAACACTGCCACATTTCCATTGCATCTCCTATAAACACATGATTCATAAATCCATAGGACTTGATTGCCTAATCAAATCGGATATTCCAAGACCTGGATGCTTCCTTAAGTCCATAAGTGGACCTTTTAAGCTAGCGTAGCATTTCTCTTGGTGTAGGGCTATGAAACCTTCGAGTTGTATCATACAAATGCTTTTGTCAAGACTTCCATTTTCGAATGTTGTCTTGAAATTTTTTTGCCATATTTTATAGTCATAATATATTGCAATGGATAGAAGGATCCAAATAGATTTAAGCATGGCTAACGGTGAGAATGTCTTATCTCTTAATCGATTCACTCTTTCTAAGTGTAGGCCCTCGCAACCTACCTTTCTTTAAAGGTCTTAGCCTTCCCATCTGCTCATCTCTTTCTGTTGAAGATCCACTTACAATTGATAGGTTTTACCCTATGTTGTGTTTCCACAAGTTCCCAACATTGATAAGAGTACATAGACTCCATATCAGAGTTCACAGCTTTCTTCCAAGACTCAGCATCTATATCTTGAAGTGCATCAACATAGGTAACTGTGTAAACCTCAAGCTCATCTAGGATAATTGGTCCATCAACCTCTTCTAGAAAAGTGTACCGATCAAGTAATCTAACAACCCTCCCACTATACAACATTATTTATTTTTGTGTATCTAGTGCAACATGATTAGTTTCCATTATGATTTGAATCATTCTGAGGCATGTCTAAACTCCTACTACCATGAGGCACTAGGTAAGGTTTGGTCATGACACTCATGGTTCCTTGCTATGTTTGAAACTTTTGTACTTCACCCTTGAATTCCTCAAGGACAATTTCACTCTTGGGTTTGTGATTCATAATGTAATCCTCTTATAGGAACTGATCATTAGTACTTATAATGAATTTTTGTTCCTTAGGTTTATAAAACAAACCTCCCTTTGTCCCTTTCTGGTATACAAAAAACAAGCATACATCCGTCATTGGTTCCAACTTACCAGCACTCTCATCCAACACATGTGCTAGACTACCCCAAATCCTAACATGAGACAAGATAGGCTTTTGTTGTATCCATCGTTCAATTGGAGTAGTTGGAACTGTGTTCTAAGGTACCAAAATCAGAAGTTGTGCTAGTATTTCATTGGCATAGCTCTGAAATGAATTTGGTAATTTAGCGTAACTCATCATTGATCTTACCATCTATATAAAAGCCATAGTCATTCTTTTTGACACACCATGTTGTTCTGGTCTTCCTAGTGTAGTTAATTGGGATGTTATCCCTTTTGCAACTAAATAGTCTTGAAACTCTGCCGAGAGGCATTCGCCTCCACAATATGATTGTATTGACTTTTGCCTTAAACTCATAAATTTATCAAAACTTGAGACTTGTGGAGCATCAAATAAACATATCCATACCACGATTAGTCATCAATGAATGTGACGAAATACTTCCAATTAGCTTTTCCTTGGATAGATATCAACCACACAAGTCAAAGTGAATCAAAACTTGGACACCTTCGCCTTGTAACCTTTGGTCGAGAACCCTCTCTTAATCATTTTTCCTTTTGGACAAGATTCATATACAGGAAGATCTTGAACCTTTAATGTATTCAAAGGTCTATGTTTCACAAATCTATTAATCCGATCAGGGTTGATATGACCTAAACGTAGACGCCAAAGGTAGGTTTTGTGACGCTTTGACCCGAAAATGCCACCAAAGTTTGGGACGCTATCGATGACGTCTAAACTCGCCACTAAAGACACTCTAGCATGTCATCCAACCAAGGATTCTAATAAAACTTTGGCAGCACCTCCCCGTATACCGGAGAATGCCTACCCGGACACACATCACACATAATGACATCAATCATATAGACAAGACATTCGACTAACATTTAGTATCTAACCCATAATCCTAGGAAGGGCCTCAGGCCATCTACAACATGCATGACCAAATCATATAAATCATGCATCAAAATCAAACCAGGTATCAACCATACAATCAATCGGAACATAAAGTTCTCATCCCGGTCCGAGATTCCCATTAACACGGCACGACCTCCCTACTGTATCAACATTACACCAAATAGGTGTTCCAAGAAGAGTATTCAATCCTTACACATAAGAACCATATACAAAAGTCATAGTAAAAATAAAGGAAGAAAAAACCCTCTTACCACAACCCTTTCTACTCCAAATGGCAACCATGTCATCGATCCTCCTGCAAATCTGCATTGTCGATTTTAGAACCAGACTCATCTGTGGGGAAAAAGAAGGAAATAATGGGCGAGCAATGACTCAATAGGGGTAAAGATGAATAAACAAAATATGTAAGCTAAATATTTAAGATGGGTTCTATGCAACAATATGCTTTAGATCATGAACATCAACAATGAACACAACAACAAATCCGAGATCATGTCTCTTTCCTATGAGTCCTAATGGGCGATGCATTTGCATCCACCACAATCCATTGATGAACACTTCCATCATTCATAATTACTCATGGCGAAAGAGCATATGCATGATTCTTGTCTCGCCCACACAAGATTAAGGTTCAATTAGAATCGACCCCTCAGGATCTCTGTGTGTTGCCTCACATGGGCCCCACTTGGTAGAAATCCAGCTTGGACTTCACTACCATCCTCCCACATGACATTCCATCAACCTATGAGAATTACGAGTCCATACACGAGCTTCCCATACAACTGTAACGCATAACAAGATGGCATGCCATGAATATACATAACCTACATATATGTTAACTACACATGGTGCATGATCAAGAACATTTCATGGTCGATATATGACCGAGCATATATTTGGGTATGCATCTAACAATTTAGAGATGCCAAGAATTATCCTATGGTTCATTCTTCCTTAGGAATTGAATAAGGCAAGAACATAATAATAAAGACCAATGAAGAAATGAACGTACTTTAGATATGAATATCGAAAACAAAAACGGAATGGGTTAAATCCCCTACCTCATCTCCAAGCCAATACACAAATACATAAATTTAAAATTCTAGGTTTTCGCTTCCAAACCTAACATATGAAAAGCATTGAAACCCATATCAAATCAATACAGTGTCAACACCCAATTATCAATATCATCAACTATTACCACAAAATCAATCAAGAATTTACCTTCTCTTTCTAGAAATTCTTCTAACGCTTCAATATATTCACAATTCAAAGCTCTATTTGAAATCAACAACAAAACCTATATATGTATGTAACTACAATCAAGTCTAAAATCAACTTTCTAAAGCATCTAAACCAAACAATCAAAGATTTCTACAAATCTATCAAAAAACCTAACTTTTCAAACCTCAAGAAACTCACCCGAAATCTTCAAATATTTCTTGAAACTTCCTTGAATATTGTTAGTCTCTCCAAAACCTTGTAAAACCAAGTTTCAATCTTCCAAAATCACTCCACCTCTCTAGATTTCCCTATCTTTCTCTCTCATCATGAGTTTTCTCTAATTTTCTTTCAAAAAAATTGTTTCTAACTCTGTTTTAACGTAAAAAAATTCATGTTGAGCATCATGGTGTTGAAATTAGGCGCCGCAGTGCCAATAAGATGCCACAAAACCATTAATACTAGCGACTCTGGCACTAAGGTGCCATAATTAGGTGATGAGGTATCATGAATATTCTTATTCTTTTCAAGTTTTGGATTCACATTTTTCTGAGCCTATGCTTTGATTTGATATATTATGGGCCCAAAACATACTTGTATGCTAAAAGTTATGGCCCATTTAGTGAACCTTGTTCGAAAATAATTCCTTGTTATCCCATGCAGTATAGGTGATCTCTAGTTTAACTAAAACATACATTTTTGGGTCGAGATTTCATAGGTTGGATTCGGTTCAAATGGTTCTTTTCTCTTATTTGTTGGTACAATAGTGGTATTCAATTTTGATGTTTCAATAGAATCAACTATATATATATATATATATATATATATTCTATTGATGTACCAAAACATATGAATTTCTTATTAAAAGTAATAACAAGATTCTTATCAAAAACAAAAGAAAAATACCATAGTTCCTCATATAAAGAACTGAAAGCATATTTCTCCTTATAAAAGGTACATAAATACAACCTGATAAAGTCAACTTCCTATTCCTACCCAAAACTAGAATAACTACTCATATAGCTACTGTTGGAAGTCGAGTTCCATCTCCCTAGATGATGTGCTTCTCTCCTTTACTTGGTTTCCTAGTTTTAAGAAACCTTTGTAAAGAATTGTTGGATCCTATGTTTACACACCAGGTACTAGTAGACACTACCGCCATCATAATTTCAGTGACAAGTGAATGAGAAGTACATTTATCCTTGTTTATAAGATCTAGACATTTGCTCTTCCATTGTCTCTTCTTTCCACATTTGAAACACTTGCCTTTCAACTTCTTTACACCACTAGAGGCACCAACAATATTCTTGTCCTTTTTCTTCAAAAAATTCTTCTTCTTCTTATCCACATGTGTATTAGAAGAACTTGAAACCTTTTCAGTGACATTACCTTGCATCGATTTCTTAAAAGAGTCCCTCAACTACTAGCAACTCATTTAAGAGTTCGGATAACATATAACTCATCTTGTTCATGTCATACTTCAAGCAAAAGTTCTCGAATTATTTTGGCGGGGACTAAAGGATGATATCAACCTGGTTATCCCCTCGATATTTGAACCGAGGATTTCGGACTCACCTAGAACATCCATCATCTTCAAGGTATGCTCCCTTATCGAGGTTCCCTCCTTTGTAGCAGTGGTAAGAAGTTGCTTTATGGAAATTTGTCATGCAGCTCAACCTTGGTTATCAAACATCTCATTCAAGCTATAAGGCATGTCTGCTGCAAAAATTATATGTTCAAATTGCATTTTCTACACATTTGACATAGATGCCAAAATATAGGATCTAGCCATAGTGTCACCTTTCAACCACTTGTTGTGGGCCTAGAGCTCTTGTTTAGTAGTTCCTTTTGCAGGAAGTTTAGGACATGGTTCAATTAGGACATACTTGTCCTCATATGAGAGCGCAATGTTCAGTTTACACCTCCGGTCAATATAACTTGGTCCTTCTTGCATACAATCATTCAAAATAGCACTAATTGGACTGAACATCATTTTCGAAAAAATTGAGAATAATAAATGAAACTAATTAGTCTACAAAATAACAACTTTTAATTTAGTATTAAAGCCGCACCCTGAACAAGTTTAAAATTTAAATCATGGCATTCTTAAATACTTTAGTATATTTTAGATATCTATAATCAATCTGCCCATTTGAGAATAGTTGGTCTAAGCCAACATAACTAATTGACTAAATGTCCTATATAATTTTGTTTCAAAATTTTATTATCTAGACAACCATTCTTTGTCAAATAAAATTAATTTGTCATTTAATTTCGGTCCTACAAAATAATGGCAGTGACTCCATTGGGAAGGATACCAAGACTTGCAACTAAGTGTATATCATCCCGTATCACAATCTTATTGACCTCTTAATTAATTAGTCTATTAGGAAATAGTTGGTCTAACCCAACGTAGTTAATTATTCGCGTGCGTTAATCAATTAGTCAAGTTGACTTTTCTAGAATTTCAAATAGTCTGAGATCCATGTTTGATTTAGTCCGTAAGAGAATGATTGGTCTAGACCAACACAGTTAATCATCCATATCTTTATTTAAAAACCTTTCTGAAAAATCCAACTATAAAACATTCTTAAGTTTCTAATTATTCCTGTAACATAAGATATTTCAAGAATGTATTGATTGGTGTTATTCTAGCCTTCTGGAATTATTTTAGAATCTGGAATGAACGGATCTAGATATGTCGCATAAGCTCTCCATCAGATCTCTATTCCTTTTACCATAAATTCAACTAACAATTTCCAAATCTAGTTCCGAATCACATTTAATATCCTAACCATTTAAACTAATTGTTTTCATAGGATTCAAGATTGGAGACCGTGGGATGTGTGTAACCTCTCTCCCCCTAAGTAATTTTAATATTAATGGTGTGTGTTTTAATTATCTTAGTTACTAACAAATTCAAGTATTCAATTTTTTGTAGGACTTCTACATGCATTCAAGGTCAAAGTCTTATATAAGTTCACATCCACAAACAATCCTAGGATAATAATAACCTAGAAATCAACAAATATATCAAATAGAGAATTTTCGATTATCATGATGTTGGTTGAAGTCCCAAATTCGGATTCATAATGATCTTGAACTCAATCTTCAAAAACTACATAATTCTGAAGAAGAAAAAAGCTTTTGCGCATCATTCATAAAACTACCACCACGGGCCACTCGGGACTCCGTTTGACCCAACCACCTAGAGAAAGAGGACACCTGGAAAGAAGTTTCCATCTCTAGTCAAAACCTGTTCTGTTGATCAAACCATCTGAAAAACCTCGTGAGTAATAAACATTAGGCCTACCAATTTTTCTTGGCAGATTTTATGTTTTCTTCAACTTTGATGCTAAACCTATTTTCTATGTATCAATCTTACATCAAATTACTGTAAATGCATTTAAATCTCTTAATATACTCCAGATAAATTTACAAAAATTCCTAAACAATTATAAAGGATGGTACACAAGATACTAATCAACAACACCAAACATGCATCACCTTGATAACCCAATCTTGTACCTGCAAAATAAAGTTAGCTCTACATCTAGAACATGATTTTTCTAGGTCTTGGATTATGTAGTTGACCAATTATGATACCATAGACCTGCTCCGATACTAATTGTTGGATTAGAAGCAAGTGAAAATGATTCAACCAATTATGACACCTTAGACCTGCTCCGATCACTCTGATTGATGAAAATACAACTAGGATTTAAAATTTTCATAATCTAAGATGCATCCAATCAATCATGTGATGTAGAATTAATACCTTTTAGAGATCTAGATTGATCTTTTGATGGATGGTTCAACGATTCAAGAATCATAACCATAATCACTCTGACCGATGAAGACTTTGCTATGGATGATTATGAATATCCTTCTGAACTCTATTGACTTGTCGAACTTACAAAATATGACCCAAACTCCAAATATATGTTATTTGTGTTTGGGTACTACAACAAATCAAGTTAGTTAAAATAAAACTTGAACAAAAAAAGGAAGAAGAAATCACCACCTTTCTAAATCGCTAGGGGAGGCTGACACCCCCTATACTTATAAGGGTGCCGCACCTCCTCTCTCTCACTCCTAGTAGGAGTTGGTTTTAGAGTTTCCTTAGAGACAATGTCTCCTAAACCCCGTTGGATTCCTCTTTCCTTTTAAGTTGTTTTATCCTTAAATAACTTTCGGCTTTATGGGCAATTTTGGGACCAATTAGGAGACATAACATATGACTTATTTTATATGCTATAATGGGTTGTCCCATACATATAAAAATTACAAAATATCCCACTAAAATTTCATTATTGTTATTACTCCCCATTTTCTACTCAAATTACATTTGAGTCCTTATATGTATTATCACTTTCTTTCTCTTCATGTTAAGATTTCCATACCCATCGATAAATTACAGGCTTCTAATCAATATATTGATCGACATATTTTTCTCAAAACTTATTTGCCTAATAATTTAACTGTGTTGGATTAATAAAATTCATCAGCTGTGCTTAACACAATCATAAATCTTATAAGCATCTCGAGAGGTTTCTCAAACCTTTTAAGGCCATAAATTCATTTATAATTATTTTTCATCATGCATCGATGCGGTGATCCACTTCATGGATTTTCCAACCAACAAGTTGTGGCTTCATGCAATGGATAATCAAAGTCCCTTACAACGATTACATATGTACGATAATCTACCGTAATTAATCTTTAATGATTGATTCATACTCAGTCTGGCAATATATTCATAAAGTACTAGTTTAACAAGGTGAAGCTCTCCGTTTCCCAACACCAAGACAGGCCGACTACAATGTTATGCTTATAATCATTCCACTAGTACATGCAACTCCATTTTGGTTATGACCTAAACTTTATGTTCCATAAGAACTTACGAAACTTTCTTCTGCGTATAAGACCTGAAAGCCTCAATACATTGAACCACATACCATATCAAACTATAGAAACTATCGTTAATTATTTTCAATTTGAAATGGTAAAACAACTTTATTCATAATAAAATGTTTTCTTAATAACATAAAAAACACGACTTTATGTACACAAGTCTATCACTTTGGCATCACCCCACTCCAGAACTGAATATGGTTGCTTGATCTGTAGGAACCAAGACAACAATAATATGATTCCAAAACTAGGCAAAATCGATGAAGGAGTCCTACAATTTTTGAATAGAAACAATGCTAGAACTGAACACGTCTACTGTGGCAAGACATTGCCATAGTCTATGTAAGGTATTTTTGGGTAATGCAACCATGTAGAGCATACATTATTCTCAACAATCCTCCTGCTTTTTAGCGTTGAAAGAGAATGGAGTGAGTTTTCTAAAGATTATTCATCGTTGCCTATTCTCCATTGAAGTTCATCTACAAGTAACTTTTTTGCTGATTGTATAATAGTCTTCCAAATAAAGGAAAAAGAAGAAGTACTGTAACGCCCTGTTCTCAGATATTCCATTATTAGTCTATTATACGGAACGTTACTCATAATTAACATCTATCATCACGTCACCCCTGTATATATATATATATATATATATATATATATATATATCTAAATATAAATATATATGTAAAGTAAATTTATCTTCCGCGATCACTAACCAGAATGAATACCGCAATAGTCACGTTCTCCAGATAAATCATAATAACCGATAGAATTTAAGTTTCGAACCTGCGCAAAGGCACTTATGTCCATCCAACAACCAATAAAATAAGCAAAATTTTATTATAATATTAAGAATAATAAAACTAACCTTCCCTCCTCTCGTTTATTCTTTAATTTAAAAATTTAAGCACCAACTCCTGACACATGAGCATTTTCATCACGGATCCGCAACACCAACATCAAGATCTACATCAGCATACTCTTATGTGAATGCATTACCTGCGTCATGGAATTTAGTGAGCCAGGGCTCAGCAAACAATAATTATGCATGCATGCACATGATTCCCAATTAAAAACTATTGTCATTTAAATAATCTTTTCCAGTACTTGGGCCCTAACCTTGGCAGACCACTACAGAGCAACCGGTCGGGATTTTCCATATTGTTTGTTCTACCAGAGAACTCCTTACATTTTTAAAAAAAATCCTTCTTTCAGCTTTTCATATACCTCAACAGTCACATGCCAGTACACCCCCTCTGTAGTGATCATACCAGGTCCTTAAAACAGTGTATCATCCATTTAGCCATTTAATATATGATAGAATGCATGACATGTCAGTAAATAACTCATTCATCACCATAACAATATTTATCAGTCCAGCCATCACAGTATACAATAAACCCATAGCATGAATTTCACAATTAATTCACCATACCCACACACCACACCACAATACAACGCATCACAGTAATTCCATAACACAGTGAATTATTACTTACCCTTGTTAGCTTTCCCAAAACTCCCCTTTAAATTACTAGTGAATCGGTCCCTTCCTGAAATTCCAATACACCTAATTTAATTACAACTTATAATTAAATAAAATTTAATAATTTATTTACCTGAATGGGTTTGCCAAACCCATCCGGGTCGGCTTGACCCGGTTCCGCCTCTGCCCCTGCCCCCCGTGCACACAGACCCGTATGGGTTGCACTTCCGGATCGTCCCCGGAAACCGTACGGTGATGGACACGGCGGTTAGGAAAGTGTAGGCGACCGCCTGGTGAGTCAATTGCCGTCGTCCGTTACCTGTTTCATGGTCGGAATTGCTCGGATTTTGACTTCAAAGCCTCCGGTGCCGCGAGCTTTCTTCCTCCCTTTGGCAGCCGGAAAACGACCGGTTCCGTCCGAAACACCCACCTCTAGCCTCCTGACACCGAGCTCGTTCTTCCAGTGCCCTCGCCTCCGCAAACGCTCGCCGTTGCCAGAATCCCGCTTCCCGTCGCCGCCTCCTCTCTCTTTGGCAATTAGGTTTTGTTTTTTTCTTGGTTTCCGTGCCTTCCCCCTCCCCTTTTCTTTTCTTTTGTATTTATTTTTATTTCCTAATTTTCACCCTTCTATTTTACATTTTTGCCCTCACATTCCTCATGTATTACCCTAACTTCCCCATATCCATCTATTAATTCTATTTATTTATTTATTATCTCTATTTGTTTATTTATTTGTGCCTACTTAAAATTCGGGAATGTTACAGTCTTCCCCTCTTATAAAAATTTCGTCCTCAAAATTTGCTTACCTGAATAACTCTGGATACTTGGCTTGCATTTCCTCCTCCCTTTCACACGTTTCTTCTTCAAATTTCTGATTCCTCCATAAAAATTTTACCAGCGCTATTTCCTTATTTCGGAGCTGTTTCACCTCTCTTGCTAAGATTTTTATAGGTCTCTCCTCATATGTCGGTTCCGGGGTCAATTCCAATGGCTCATAATTCAGTACATGCTCTAGGTCCTCCACATATTTCCGTATCATCGACACATGAAATACATTATGCACACTTGCCAAAGACGGTGGTAATGCCAATCGATACCCACGAGTTCCTACTTTGTCCAGTATTTCAAAAGGTCCTACGTAGCGCGGACTTAGTTTTCCCTTTTTCCCAAACCTCATAACACCCTTCATAGGTGGCAATTTCAAAAATACTCGATCTCCGACTTGAAACTCCAATTCCTTTCGTCGTCCATCCGCATAGCTTTTCTGTCTACTTTGTGCCACTTTAATCTTGTCTCGAACTTTCTCCACCACATCCCTGGTCTCCTACAAAATTTTTGGTCCCACAAGCTGTCCTTCCAACAATCTTCTTTCACCTACTTCATCCTAATGAATCGGTGACCTGCATTTTCTACCATATAAAGCCTCATACGGTGCCATGCTAATAATGGCCTGATAGCTGTTGTTGTAAGAGAATTCTACAAGTGGCAGATACCGTTTCCAGTTTCCCAGCCACATCATTATACAGGCCCTTAGCATATCTTCCAGTATTTGAATCACCCTTTCTAATTGCCCATCACTTTCCGGATGAAAGGCTGTCCCAAATTCCAGTTTGGTACCCATCACACCATTGAAACTACTCCAAAACTTAGAAGTGAATCTAGGATCCCGGTCTGACACTATGGACACTGGGACCCCATGTAATCTTACTACTTCCTTCACATAAAAATTAGCATATTGATCCATGCTAAAAGTAGTTTTCATTCTTAAGAAATGCGCGCTTTTGGTGAGCCGATCAACTATTACCCAAATTGAGTTATTTCCCCTCTCTGACCTTGGCAATCCTCTCACAAAGTCCATCGTAATGTACTCCCATTTCCATCGTGGAATTTCCAGTGGCTGCAGTGTTCCCGAGGGTCGTTGGTGTTCTGCCTTGATTCGTTGACATGTTAAACATTTCGATACAAATTTCGCCACGCCGTTTTTCATGCCCGGCCACCAATAATGCAGCTTCAAATCTTGATACATCTTTGTACTCCCAGGATGTACAGAATATGGGGTGCAGTGAGCTTCCCTCAAAATTTCCTTCTTTACCTCTGCGTTATTCGAAACACACAGTCTCCCTCGAAACCTCAAAACACCTTCATTATCCATTGTGAAGTCTGTGTTTTTGCCCGCCTCTACCTTTACCTTATGCTTAATCAACTCCTCATCCTCAAGTTGCCCCTCCTTTATCTGATCGACCAATGTTGGTTGTATGCTTACTGTCGAAAATATGTTGGTTTTCCCCCTCAGGACCATCTCCAATTCCAGGTTCTGTAAGTCCCTCAATATTCTTGGTTGAATTCGCAATGAAGCTAGAGTCACTTTCCTGCTCAGCGCATCGGCTACAACATTGGCTTTACTGGGGTGATAATTGATGATACAGTCATAATCCTTCACCAATTCTAGCCACCTTCGCTGCCTCATATTCAATTCCTTCTGCGTAAACAAATACCTCAGACTCTTATGATCCGTATAAATTTCACACCTTTCTCCATACAGGTAATGTCTCCATATCTTCAATGCAAAGACCACTGCTGCTAACTCCAGGTCGTGAGTTGGATAGTTCTTCTCATATTCCTTTAACTGTCTTGACGCATAAGCTATTACCCTTCCATTTTGCATTAATACACACCCTAACCCATTTTTGGAGGCATCACTATATACTACAAACCCACTCCGTCCATCAGGTACCGTCAATATCGGTGCAGTTACTAACCTCTCCTTCAATTCCTTGAAACTTGTTTCACATTTCTCGTCCCATACAAATCTTGTGTTCTTCCTCGTCAAGGCTGTTAGCGGCATTGCTATTTTAGAGAAATTCTTTACAAACCTTCTATAGTACCCTGCTATCCCCAGAAAACTTCGAACTTCAGTAATGTTTCTCTGTGCCGGCCAATTCACCACAGTTTCTATTTTATTGGGGTCAACTAATATCCCTTCTTCAGATACTACATGGCCCAAGAACCCCACTTGCTTTAACCAAAACTCGCACTTCTTGAGTTTTGCATAGAGCTGATTTTCCTTCAGTATTTGTAGGGTAACCCTTAAATGTTCCTCGTGTTCCTTTTCGCTCTTCGAATAAATCAATATGTCATCAATAAACATGATAATAAACTGATCTATATAATTTCTAAACACCCAGTTCATTAAATCCATAAACGCTACGGGTGCGTTGGTCAGTCCAAATGGCATCACCATGAACTCATAATGGCCATATCGAGTTCTGAAAGCTGTTTTCTTAACGTCCTCCTCCCTAACCCTCAGTTGATGATATCCCGATTGCAAGTCGATTTTGGAGAACACCGTAACACCTCGTAATTGGTCAAACAGATCATCAATGCGAGGCAATGGGTATCTATTTTTGATTGTCACCTTATTCAATTCCCTATAATCAATGCATAGTCTCAAGGAGCCATCCTTCTTCTTAACAAATAGCACCAAAGCTCCCCAAGGTGAATGACTTGGCCGAATAAACCCTTTTTCTATTAATTCCTCCAACTGTACTTTCAATTCTTTTAATTCTATTGGCGCCATCCTGTATGGTGCTCTTGATATTGGAGCCATACCGGGTTCTAGATTAATTTCAAAGTTGATCTCCCTGTTTGGTGGCAAGGTGGTCAAATTGTCTGGAAATACCTCAGGATAGTCCTTCACCACTGCAATGTCCTCCACCCTTGTTGGCAATTCATTCTTAGTTACGATCACACTAGCTAAATACCCAATACACCCCCCATTTAGGAACTTTCTAGCCTTCATTGCTGAAATGACTACCATCTGTTTCTTCTTCACATCAGCCCTAAACTCCAATTGTTCTCCCTCCGCTGATACTAACTCTACCTTCCTCCCCTTACAATCAATAATGGCATGGTACTTAGCTAACCAATCCATTCCCAGTATTATCTCGAACTCTTCCAGACGCAATACTATCAAATTCGCAACCAAAATCTTGTTCTCAATTTCTATAGGACAATTCTTTACTACCTGATTAGACTCCATCAATTCACCAGAGGGAAGAGAAACAGAATATGCTATGGCTATGTTTTCAGGCAGCACTCCTAATCGCTTTACTATTGAACTTGCAATAAAAGAATGTGTAGCACCAGAATCAATCAGAGTGTATGTAATAAGTCCAGAGATAGACGCGTTACCGCAGCTTCCTCCTGGTCCGCCTGGTTCTGTGTCATCGCAAACACCTTAGCTGGCACCTTCTTATGGTCGGTAGAGCGTTTGGGACACTCCCTTGCAAAATGCCCTTTCTCCTTACACCAGTAATAAGTGTTGGATCCATCCAAGCATTCTCCAGTATGTGCCTTGTTGCATTTAGTGCATATTGGTCGATTATCCGCCCTGGTCCTCACCACATTGGTTGTTGTTGTTTCTGCCATCGTCCGTTGTTTCTTGCTGCCTCCTTCATTAGCACTTCGCTCCGTAGAATTCCATTGTCTCGTTGGCTTACTAGGAATAACTACCTTGCTCATCTGTCTCTGTCGCTGGATATCCTTCACAATGTCTTTCTGATCCTCCTCAGCCATCATAGCTTTGTTCACCATGTCTTCGTATGTTGCTGCAGCAGTCATTCTCACCATGCTCCTAACTCTGGGATTCAATGTCCGCAAAAAGTGGTCCTTCTTCAACTCTGCACTTTCCGCCAGAAAAGGAACAAACCTACCCCCTGTTCAAATTTTCGCACCAACTCCACAACCGTCATGCTTCCTTGTTTGAGTTCCAAAAACTCCTTAACCTTCCTATCTTTTACATACTTGGAAAAGTACTTGCTATCAAACATCTCTTTAAACTTCTCCCATGTGAGGTTGACTCCGTTCACCGCTATCTTGGCCCCATCCCACCAGTCACGTGCATGTGTGGTTAGCATGAAAGTGGCACATTGTATCTTCTCAGCATCTGTCAGTCCCAGATGTTCGAAAATAACCTCTAGTGACCGTATCCATTCTTCAGCCATTGCCGGATCAATACCCCCCGTGAACTCCTTTGGGTTAAGCTTTCGGAACCTTTCAATAGCGGCCACCCTTTGATGGGGTCGCTGTTGCACCTCCACTAGTCTTCGCATCTGTTCCGCATGTTGCTGTTGTTGTTGTTGCGTCATATCCAGCATGCGGGCCATCATTTCTTGATTCCCCACTTCGTTACTTCTGAAGGTCGTAGCACCTTGTCCCTCACTAGTCATGCCCTGCTCGTTCACAACCCCCTCACGATCATTGTCATTCCTCCTAACAAACCCGTTGCGATTCATTTTGCTATTTACATGCATTCCGTACACACATCATATTTAGCGTATACATATGTAGTTCATTCCATCCATCCATTTATATCATACTATACATGTAACACTTCACAACATAGTCATTAATCATTTCACGTGTATGCCAACCCCAAACACCTCAAACAAGTGCATAACATAAGTCATAGCTAGAAGAGGCATAATGAAACGGATAACAAAAAAAAACAAAAATGATAATAATAATAAAATTAGATTAAATTCAATTTAAGTAATCAATTTATTTCCAATAACATTAAATGTTTGATAATCCAATCATTCCTATGCATTCCAACTTTATTCGTTCTACTAATATCACTAATAGCATAGACGTTTTGTTCCTAGTTCTTCTTGAATCCAAAATCCCTAATTAATTAATACTCTTCCTCCCAATACGTTCATATTCCTTCGACTACTACCCTAAGAGACTTATATTGGTAGTATGCCTTATACATGCATATCAATGCCTCGAAAAGGTTGCTTTCCGCACTTGGTTGCCTCTTCAGACTCTTCCACATCATTTTCAAAAGTGTGACCTCACCTACAGTCATTTTGCTTAGTAGTAGCTTTACTTTCGATGTTGGCGGTAGCACATATTCAGTCTCGAGAGATTTCAGCACTCCTCTAAAAAACTCCACATAACTCTCGGTCGACCAGGTGGGTTCTCTCTTAAGGCTGTAGTACTCCTTCGGCCCCCTACTGAGGATCCTACCCCTCAACACCTTCCTCGCTTTCACCATATCTAACCTGAACCATCTGCAATCCATTACTACTATAGAACACACAAAATCATCAATACCTATTCCTAGGGTTGTAGTAAAACAGATCACACAGACACAAGTACAGTTAATCAACTCATGTCAATACGTCCCAGCATGCACAATTCATAAAATAGCATAAAATAAATAACAAAAGTACACTTACTTGATGCTGGTTGCGCGAGTCCTAGATGCTCATGTGTCTCTACAAATCCTAATATTTATTGGTTCCAATCAACTACCTATTGTAGGAGCGTTGCCCTCTGATACCAACTGTAACGCTCCGTTCTCTGATATGCCAATATTAGTATATTATACGAAACGTTACTCATAATTAACATCTATCATCACGTCACCCCTGTATATATATATATATCTAAATATAAATATATATGTAAAGTAAATTCATGTTCCGCGATCACTAACCAAAATGAATACCGCAATAGTCACGTTCTCCACATAAATCATAATAACCGATAGAATTTAAGTTTCAAACCTGCGCAAAGGCACTTATGTCCGTCCAACAACCAATAAAAAAAGCATAATTTTATTATAATATTAAGAATAATAAAACTATCCTTCCCTTCTCTCGTTTATTCTTTAATTTAAAAATTTAAGCACCAACTCCTGACACATGAGCATCTTCATCACGGATCCGCAACACCAACATCAAGATCTACATCAGCATACTCTTCTGTGAATGCATTACCTGCGTCATGGAATTTAGTGAGCCAGGGCTCAGCAAGCAATAATTATGCATGCATGCACATGATTCTCAATTAAAAACTGTTGTCATTTAAATAATCTTTTCCAGTACTTGGGCCCTAACCTTGGCAGACCGCTACAGAGCAACTGGTCAGGATTTTTC
The DNA here is from genome assembly GCA_963580455.1 of Euonymus europaeus. Classification (NCBI taxonomy): domain Eukaryota; kingdom Viridiplantae; phylum Streptophyta; class Magnoliopsida; order Celastrales; family Celastraceae; genus Euonymus; species Euonymus europaeus. The sequence continues at coordinate 14,880,884 of OY756967.1, read as the reverse complement.
ATATTGTTTGTTCTACCAGCGAACTCCTTTCATTTTAAAAAAATTTCCTTCTTTCACCTTTTCATATACCTCAACAGTCACATGCCAGTACACCCCCTCTGTAGTGATCATACCAGGTCCTTAAAACATTATATCATCCATTTAGCCATTTAATATATGATAGAATGCATGACATGTTAGTAAATAACTCATTCATCACCATAACAATATTTATCAGTCCAGCCATCACAGTATACAATAAACCCATAGCATGAATTTCACAATTAATTCACCATACCCACACACCACACCACAATACAACGTATCACAGTAATTCCATAACACAGTGAATTATTACTTACCGTTGTTAGCTTTCCCAAAACTCCCCTTTAAATTACTAGTGAATCGGTCCCTTCCTGAAATTCCAATACACCAAATTTAATTACAACTTATAATTAAATAAAATTTAATAATTTATTTACCTGAATCGGGTTTGCCAAACCAATCCGGGTCGGCTTGACCCGGTTCCGCCTCTGCCCCTGCCCCCCGTGCACACAGACCCGTATGGGTCGCACTTCCGGATCGTCGCCGAAAACCGCACGGTCATGGACACGGCGGTTAGGAAAGTGTAGGCGACCGCCTGGTGAGTCCATCGCCGTCATCCGTTACCTGTTTTGGGGTCGGAATTGCTCGGATTTTGACTTCAAAGCCTCCGGTGCCGCGCGCTTTCTTCCTCCCTTTGGCAGCCGAAAAACAACCGGTTCCGTCCGAAACACCCACCATTAGTCTGCTGACACCTAGCTCGTCCTTCCCATGTGGCCTCCGCAAACGCTCGCCGTTGCCGGAATCCCGCTTCCCGTCGCCGCCTCCTCTCTCCTTGGCAATTAGGTTTTGTTTTTTTCTTGGTTTCTGTGCCTTCCCCCTCCCCTTTTCTTTTCTTTTGTATTTATTTTTATTTCCTAATTGCCACCCTTCTATTTTACATTTTTACCCTCACATTCCTCATGTATTACCCTAACTTTCCCATATCCATCTATTAATTCTATTTATTTATTTATTATCTCTATTTGTTTATTTATTTGTGCCTACTTAAAATTCGAGAATGTTACAAGTACCATGGGTAGATTGAAATTGTGATCATGAAACTATTTAGCTATTAGAACCTATAACACATAGGAATTAACATTTTTCAATAACCTCCAACCTTATTTCGCCAATAAAGAACCATTGAAAGCCATGAAATCCCAAATATTTGTCAAAAGATGTAGTCTCAACAACACCAATTAAGGATAATAAATCTGCTTTCACCACCACAGGAGTAGGGTTACTAAAGAAATTTGCAGTTTTCTCCACATTCATTTTTTGACTAGAATGTCATTCATAAGCATCTAAAATCTTCCTGATAGTCTCCCACTCTTGCTTGTCCTCCCTTTATAGAAAAGTCCTAGAGTTCCTCCATATTTGTATGTAAACAAATCTGTGAATTTTGTAGGATCAAGAATAACTTGCTCGTTTTCCTGATCAGTATGAAAAACCTTGATTGGTTAACAATATGTTTCACAATGCTTCAATGTAGATTCCAATTACTAGAACCAGAATTCTTTTCACGGTATGAACAACTTATTATCCTTCTTTGCAAGTACACTAGTTCTTTTTTTTCTTTTCTGTATGTTCAAGTAGAAGGGAAAAATAACTATCCTCATTCTTTTCTCATATACGTTTTACATATATTAGCAGTTGAGAGCAGTTGTCTCCAAGACAACTGCCTCAACTTCTCTTGAACTTGGGCTGGGCTGAGTCTAGCCCACTTGGGCGACTCACTTATAACCAAAGTCCAACATCTCCCACTCGCCCATGATGGGTTGGACTTATCCCAAATGTATCATAAAAAAAATTAATACTTGCATAAGAAATCATTCATACAGGTGAAAGGACCATACGACCTGAAGCACACCAATAATGGGAGCTCTAATATAGAAACCTCATACAAGCCATATTGGAGATATCAACCTCAAAATATAATTACTCCCGAAAGTGTACTTATATACCTCAAACATTTAGAATTACACACAATTGAGTATTATTCAATCCCTCAAGAATTCTATACTCAATCCATCATAATGATTACTAGTATTCTAAATCATCTCAAACTCCTTCGAGTGGGATGATCCCGGCCGGTGAATACAGGCAATAGGTGTAAAAGCAAAAATGCTCTTTCTTTCACCCTCATATCAATTAGATATGAATTAACTCAGTTTCCTAAGAGTATACCTTTATGTCGAATCATTCCATGACCATAGGATACACCCTTAAGGTAGCAAACATTAATACATCATATCATGATATTGTCAAAAGTTACAAAGGCAAAGTATTGAGATCCATCTAAAGATCTCTCTAGGACTCACACATTGAAGAAATAGGGATCCATTATTCCACTTCCTGATAAGTCGTCTAGCACATGTAGTATGAATTGCATGCTATGATAAAGCTTCTCCTTTCTTATCTTAAGATAAATAATGTATGTCATTGCTCTTCTCGTTAGAGGTAATATACCATACGAGTCTTAGTCTTGTCACCAAATCACAAGTGCCAAACCTGAATTCTCATTTACTCACTTCAATCATGCCAAATGACTAACATCACACTCGGCTTCTATCATATAGACACATGAATGACAGGGATTCATTCATGTCGACTCTTTTATTTAAGAATCTCATCTTGGTCCTAACCAAGACGACTCCAAATTAATGACTTTGAATTAAATTTGCTCCCACTGCGCTCAAGTCACTAGTCAAGCTCTATAACTCAAATAGTCTCATCTCTACTCACCTTACAAGCACTAGAGGCGATTGCTCATATGAGTGAGCCAATCTTAGTCTAACAACATACCTTATTGAATTATACAACTATACTCCTACAGTATATATCTTAAATAAATGTTGAATAATATGCAAAAGACATTTAAATTATTCAACAAACTGCAAGTATCCTAATCACATATTACATTCTACACAAGCCTAGGGATTTTAAATGTCTAATAATTACATCCCTAGCTATTGGCTTTATGAGTGGGTCTGCCACCATATTATTTGTAGAAATGTATTTTAGGACCATGTCTTTGTTAGTAATTGCATCTTTAATATAGTGATATCTTTTATTAATATGTTTGGTCTTTCCATGATATTTGGGATCCTTAGCAATAGCAAACGCAACAGTGTTATCACAAAAACAAATCACGAGTTCTGATGCCGATTTGAAAACTTGTAAATGTTGTAGGAAACTCCTTAACCAAATTGTATCTTGTGTTGCTACGGAACAAGCTACGTATTCAACTTCCATCATGGACCCTACACAGGATTGCTTTTTGCTACTCCATAGTATAGCACTATCATTTAGCAAGAAAGCATATCCTTAGGTGGATTTGCTCTGATCTATATCTCCTCCCTAATCAACATCAGAGTAACCAATCAGGCGCAAATCCTTCTTCCCCTGATAACATAGCATGTAGTCTGAAGTTCTTTTCAGATACCGTAAAATCCTTTTGATTGTCATCTAGTTCTTTTGATCTGGGTTCGATTGAAATCGGCTAACCAAACCAATAGCATAACATATGTCAAGACGTGTACACATCATTGCATACATCAAACTATCGACGGCACTGGCATAAGGTACTCCAGACATTTTCTCCTTTTATTCTGGAGTCTTGGGACACATATCGACACTTAGGCTCAAACCTTTTTCAATAGGAGTGTCCATTGGCTTGCTATCTTGCATGCGATAGAGCTCTAATGTCTTTTTGATGCAAGTCTCTTGATATAAACCCAAAATCATTTTAGCACGATCTCTTATGATCTTCACACCAAACATGTAGCTAGCCTCACCCATATCTTTTATTTCAAAGTTTGACAATAACTTTTTAGTAATATCAATCATCTCTTTACTATTTTCAGCTATTGGAATGTCATCAACTTATAAGGACAAAATTACAAAAGCACCATTCGAATGTTTTAAATACATGCAATGATCTTCTTCAATGATCGTAAATCCATCCTTTTGGATTGCTTGATGAAATTCTATATTCCATTGCCTAGATGCTTGCATGAGACCTTATATGGATCATTTTAGCTTGCAAACTTTGCGCTCCTTCCCTTTAGATTCATAACCTAAAGGTTGATCCATATAGATTTCTTCATTTAGTTCTCCATTGTGAAATGCAGGTTTCATGTCCATTTGGTATAATTCTAAGTCCATAAGTGGGACTATAGCTAGGACGAGGTGAACTGAAGTAATTCTCACAATCGGTGAGAATGTATCTTCATATTCAATACCCATCCGCCTCACGTTTAATTTTGAGAATCCATTTGTTTCCATTGAATTTTCATTCTGGCGGTAGATCAACCAAGTCCCATACTTGATTAGTTTTCATTGACTCCATTTCTTCTTCCATAGCTTTACTCAATTCCTTAGCTTTAGGAACAGATAGAGCCTCTTTAATAGTTTTTTTACTCTTCATCATCCTGTGGATCAATCATGAATGCTTCCCCCTCAATCTCAAATCGACGACGTGGAATATGTTCACAAATGCTTCGGTGGGGTGGAGATTGCTCATGATCTTGCTCCATAGGAGATGGATTAGGCACTATGTCGCTCCCAGTTTCCCTAGGAGGATTATGAGTTTCCTCTAATCCCTCTACTGTGGTAGGGTCGCCATGTTCTAGATTCTCATAAAATTGAAAATCTTTATTAACCTCACCTCTCACAGGAAAGTCCTCTTTTAAGAAAATGACATCACCAGACTCAATTTCTATCACACTCCCATCAGCATTTTCACTAATGAAAACAAATCCTTTGGAGGTTTCAGATTATCTTATGAAAATACACTTCTTCCCTCTAGGACCAAGTTTCCCATATTGACGAGAATTATTATGAATGTTAGCTGCACACCCCTAAGGATTCCAATTTCCTAAATTGGGTTTATTGTCATTCCGTAATTCATATGGGGTGGATGAGAAAAGAATTAGAGGACACAAGATTAAGTACGTAGGCAGTAGTTAATAACACATCTCCCAATAAGGAAATAGGTAAATTAGCTTGCGCCATCATCGACTAAACCATGTCTAAGAGGGTTCTATTCCTTTTTTCTGCAACTCCATTTTTTGTGGAGTATAAGGAATAATAAGTTGTCGAGCTATATCATTTTCATCACAAAAACTTTTGAATTGATCATATAGATATTTGACCTCGATCGGTCATTAAAGTTTTGATCCTCATGTTTAATTGATTCTCTACTAAATTGGTGTATCTTTTGAAGCAGTTCAATGCGTCAGACTTGTGAGAAATCAATTAAACATGACCAAAACATGTGAAATCATCTATAAAAGAAATGAAATAGTCAGTAACATGCCTAGCCCTCACATTCAATGGTCCACAAATGTCTGAGGGAATAAGCTGTAATGTACTACTGGCTCTCTTGGCTTTGCCAAATGGTAATCTAGTTGATTTTCCTGCTAGGCAGTGCTCACATGTGGGCAATTCAACTTTGGCTAGTGATCCTAATTGGCCTTTTCAAACCAATCTATTTAATCGGTCTTGCCCAATGTGTCATAATCGAGAATGTTATAAAACACTTTCAATATTAGGAACAGAACTAGAATTAACAATAATATAGATAGACGAATTGTTATTAAGTACAATATTAGTGGTGTCCATCACCATAAATCTATCTATCACGTAGACAGAACCATGATAAACGTTGTCCAGAAATACTTTTACACAACCTTTAGCAAACTTAAGTTCAAAACCTAGTTCTAGTAAAACAATAACAGAAACAAGATTTCGTCGAACTTCAGGAGCATAAAGCACATCATGAAGATAAAGTGTGCGACCAGCCCGCAACTCTAGCTTGTAGGTAAAGTTTGTTCGGCCCCTTGTTGTGTGGTCGGTCTCCTGAGTCTATAGTCCAATAAGGAATAGTCTCAGCAAGCATTAAACAACTACTAACATATAAGTTAAAGGGAAAAATTGTGCAAACATTACATTTGGCTCAGTGGAATCACAAGCAAAGTGACTAGGTTTGCCACAATTGAAACAATTGTTGTTTCTACCTTTCTTGCCGTCGCATTTCCCACCCTTGCGCTTTTGTCCATTAGAACTTGCTTCATTTCCTCCTTTGCTTTTATGGAAAGTCTTACCCTTACCTTTCCACCTTTTGCGTCCAGAGCCTTGTGCTCCTCACAATTTGGATTTAGTCATGAAAGCTTCTTTATCAAGCTTTTTAGAGAGAAGACGATCTTCTTCAAGCTCAACATGACGAGCGACTTCGTCAAATGTCTTGATGTTGTCATTGTGGGTTAGGTTAACATGCATGTGTTCCCAATTTCTTGGCAAAGAGAGAATGGCAGCTTGGACTTGCTGTTCATCAGTCATTTCATGCCCAGCAACCCTCAATTCACTAATCATGTTAGACATGACCGTTAGATGTTGCCTCATAGTTTGATCTTGACACTTCTTATAACCATCAAATTTGAGGGTTAACTGACCAAGTCTAGTTGTTGAAGTTCCACCATATTGGAGCTTAACAGCATCCCAAACTGCTTGAGTTGAACGATGCTTCTCAAAGCGCAACATTATGTCATTTTTCATATTGCTCAACATGAAAATACGAGCCACACGATCTTTGCGCTTATAGGTCTGATATGCCTCCATATCATGCCTATGTTGAGCAGTGTTCCCTTGCTCAGGTTCGGCCATCGTTTATGTGATTGTTTCCAGCATGTCTTGTTCTTTTAGGAGATACTGAATCTTACGATGCCAAACATCAGAGTTCTTCTCATTCAGTTTGTCTCTATGGTTCCAATAAGTGACAATACTTTTTGTTGCAGCCATTTCAACTATACAGAGACAATTACTTAAATTAAGATATTGTACAATTCAATTTATTAAACAATGTTTTGCAGCAAAGTCCGAAATTAATTAATAATAATCTAACACATGCAACAACAACGAAAGTAATGTTACACATTCAATCAATTTTTGTTAGCATAGTCCAATTACTATTATTTAATTTAAACATGCACAACATTTTTGGTTATTAGGTTAGATATATTTCATAAATCTACCAACCTAAAAAATCTCTCACTAATAATGATATATCAATTATACATGGAATATATATATATATATATATATGTCATTCATAAACACTAATAAACTCAATATGCAAAGTTCAATAAATAAAAAATTTCTACAATGTGATAATAATAAAATAAATCACATGCTAGATACATAATCAGGATCAACAATCATGTCATCCATGTCCTCATCGCTATGTCCACCAACCTCATACACCTCATACCGGGAACAAAATGAGCGGCAAGATCCAAACATCTTGCGCTTCGTCCAGTTTGACGTATACCCATAACGGTATATTGGTGCTCCCTCTCAAGCAATATCTCATTAGCGAGAGTATTGAAGTCAATGAAACTCAACCTTGGTTTCAACGCCTGACGAACAGACTCCCATTCATCCAGTAGAGCATTGAATACAATTTGAATTTACTGCTCTAAAAAAAACTCATGGACATCACAATGCCACAAATTTTGAATCCAGTAATACATGTAATGTATATGCTCAACAATATGTATGTGATGCACTCTTCTTATATGCCAATAAACGTATAATTTGTTTTCTTGTAGCTACTACAACCACAAATAACAACAAATTTTAACAATTAACTTCTTAATTTGTTAATAATGACATACATTTAATTTTTTAGTAATTCAAAATATTCCAGAAAAATTATAAATAACACTAAAATTAAATACTAGTTAATCTAGAAAAAAATTTAAAAAATTTGGACCATCCACCCGAGTGATCAGTGGGGGGCGCATAAGCCTCATGCGCTGCCTTCCCGTGGAAAATTTTTTCGACCAGCACTATTAAATTATACATATTTTATGTGTGATTTTTCTGATAATTTTCGAAGTCATTTGTATGGTGTTTGTATCACACACACTCTTGGCCGAGTCTAAAATTGTCCAAGAACAACAAAAATTCTAGAAAAAATAACCCAAAAACTAGTCTTAGTCATCCAATATCAAAAATTCATAACAAATCACACTTATCAGAAAAAAAAGTGTTAAAATACTCTTTGGAAAGCTTATTCCAAGAGCTTTCCAACCATACCAAATATGAAACTAATGCATGAAAGAAGCACACTCAAAATCAAAAAGAAAGATTCAATTTTTTGTGCCAATTTTCATGGTATTTCATGCATTCCAATACGATTTTAACCATAAAAAATACACAATCTAGCATGAAAACATACGTAACCTCGCCCTGATATCAATGTAGATTCCGTGGGATCAAGAATAACTTACTCGCTTTCCTGATCGGTATGAAAAACTTCGACTGGATCACAATATGTTTCACAGTGCTTCAATGTAGATTCCAATTACCAGAACCAAAATTATTTTCACGGTATGAACACCTTACTATCCTTCTTAGCAAGCACACCAATTCTCTCTTTTTTTCTTTATGTTCAAGTAAAAGGGAAAAAGAACTATCCTCATTCTTTTCTCAAATACGTTTTACGAATATTAGCAGTTGTCGCCAAGACAACTGCCTCAACTTCTCTTGAACTTGGACTGGGTTGAGTCTAGCCCACTTAGGGGACCCACTTATAGCCAAAGTCCAACAAAATATTTTGAGAAACAACTCCTGACACCATTTGGGATAGAATATTTATTTCTAGCCAAATCCATATGATGACTCTCACTACCCGGTTATTTCCTTCAATGCCATTGTAGGTTTTGGTCTCCATCAAACTATGAACCTACATGGTTCCATCAATGGCCAACCTATGTGGGTCTTAGTCGATACAGGGTCATCCCACAATTTTATTGATCCTTTACTTGCCACACAAGCTACGTTGGGTGAATGCATAAATCACACCATGTTGGTCAAACTTGCCAATGGATCCCGTCTGCATAGTTTGGGGGTGTATAACTATGTACCTTTCATCTTACAGGGTAGTGTGTTCATTTCAAATTTTCAGGTTATGTCTCTAGGTGGATACGATGTGGTGTTAGGTATACACTAGCTCAAGGAACTCGGAGATATTCAATGGAATTTGAGGCATCTTACGATGCAATTCATACATCGGGGGAATTCTTTTCAACTATGGGGTGTTCCAAAGAAGTTAACAGAGTTCGTGGCACAAGGTGATGAACTCCCACTCCAGTACAACAACCGAGTTTCTTCACTGCATTATGCTATTGACACTGACAGGAGTGCTGGCCGAGTTGTAGACATTCCAGAATTAAGACAGGTTTTGGAGGAGTATGCAAACATTTTCCAAGCTCCTAAAGGACTCCTTGACACAAGAAATTTGATCATGCAATTACCCTTAAGACCGCGACATCTTTAGTTAACCAAAAGGTATATAGGTGTCCCATAGCCAAAAAATGGAGATTGAAAAAATGGTAAGAGAGTTGCTAGATTTTGGTCTGATTAGGACCATCCAAAGTCCTTTTGCTTCTCCCATAATTTTGGTGAGGAAAGCCGACGCAACGTGGAGGTTATATGTGGATTATAAGGCACTCAACCAAGCCACAATTAAGAATAAGTTTCCCATTCCCGTTATAGATGAATTATTGGATGAACTATATGGCGCAATTATGTTCTCTAAACTTTATTTGAGATCGGGGTATCACCAAATTAGAATGAAGGAGCAAGACATACACAAGACCGCATTTCGAACTCATGAAGGGTTGTATGAATTCTTTGTAATGCCTTTTGGTTTGACCAACGCTTCGGCAACATTTCATGCCTTGTTGAATGAAGTATTCAAACCCGCACTAAGGAAATTCATTTTGGTTTTTTTATGACATATTGGTGTACAACAAGAATGTCCAAGAACATAGCCAACATCTAAGATAGGTTATGGACACACTACGAAAGAACCAGTTGTTTGCAAAAAAATCAAAGTGTCAATTTGGATCCTCCTCCATTAGTTACTTAGGCCGTGTGATTGATCGTGAAGGGGTTTTTTGGAACTAACTGGCTATTACCGAAGATTTATAAGGAGATATAAGTTAGCTCGCCCACGTACCCAGCTTTTACGAAAGGGGGAATTTAACTGGAGTATGGAAGCTGACCAAGCCTTTAAGATGTTGAAAGAAGCAGTTGATAGTCCGCCAGTGTTATCTCTCCCAAATTTTGATAAACCTTTTATTGTTGCGTGTGACGCATCGGGCGAAGGGGTTGGTGCTATGTTAGTGCAAGCTTGGCACCCTATAGCGTATTATAGTGTAGCATTGAAAGGGAAGTCCCTGCTTCTTTCTACATATGAAAAAGAACTATTTGCTCTTGTTTCTACAGTGCAAAAGTTGAGACATTATTTACTGGGTCACATGTTCATAGTTTGAACTGATCACCAGAGTTTGAAGCATATTGTGGAGCAGACTTTGGGTACGGTTACTCAGCAAAAATGGATAAGTAAATTATTTAGGTATAATTTCTTGGTGGAGTATAAGAAAGGGAAAGAAAACTTGGTGGCATATGCCTTGTTAAGGAGGCAAGATGAGGTGGCTGAACCTTTGTTATTATGCATGGCGGTAACAGTGGCAATTTGTGAGGTCCTACCTGAAATCCATGCAACTTATATTAAAGACAAGTGGTTAAAAGAGATGGTCGTGAAAGTTGAGTTGGGAGAGGATCTTCCAGATAACATAACCTACCATCAAGGGACACTATATTATAAGGGCAAGATGATGATTGGAGATAATCCTGTACTTAAAGAAAAATTATTGAATGAAATTCATGGGACTCCAATCGCTGGCCATCCAGGGTTTGTTCAAAGTTTGTAAAAAGCAAAAAGAAATTTCTTTTGGAAGGGGCACTACAATGATGTCAAGGCTTACATCCAGGGTTGTTCATGGAAGGAGTGTTCAAGATACATAGGATGCCTACCAGCATTGTTTCAGACAGAGATGTGGTGTTTACTAGTAGATTTTGGAGGAAACTTTTCAGCCTTCAAGGTACCCAGCTAAACTTCAGTAGTTCTTACCATCCCCAGAGCGATGAACAATCTGAAGCGGTAAACAAGATTGTTGAGCAATATCTGAGATGCTTCGCTGGCCATCATCCTAAATCATGGGTTAATTGGTTATCACTGGCCGAATACTGTTACAACACCAATGTCCATTCTAGCACCAAGCTCACTCCTTTTTTGCGGATCGTAAGAGGGTATATTATGATTATCAAGCAGGAGACTGGGTATATTTAAAATTACAACCTTACAGTCAGGCCACCGTGGCACAAAGGACAAACCTTAAGTTGGCTTCTAGGTATTATGGTCCATTCAAGATCCTAAAAAAAGTAGGGGCAGTAGCTTATGAGTTAGAGCTACCTTCCTCTTCATCCATACACCCCGTGGTGCATGTTTTGCAACTCAAAAGGGTGCACAGTTCTAACATAAAATCATTAGCAACTCTACCAGCAGTAACTTCTGATGGAAAGATTATCGTGGAGCCCTCACTAATTCTCAGGAGGAGGTTGTCCCAGAAGGATCGATTTCCAGTAGTAGAAGTGTTGGTGCAATGGTTAGGACAAAAGAAAGACGATGCCATCTGGGTATGCTACACCCGCTTGTTGGAAGAATTTCCCCACCTTGTGGGCAAGGTCCTCTAAGGAGGAGGGTCTATGACCATAACAGAAGAAAAATGAAATTACTGGGGAAGGTAGTTATTGGCGGCAAAATGAATAAGTTGGTCCAGAAAGATGGAGTTTTTTGTTGGGCTGGATGATCCAGTCTCTCTCTTTCTGGGCTTTAGTTAGTTGGTTAGTTAGTTTAAGTGTGTGGCCTCACTATGTTTTGGGCTTTTCTCCGAGAGCCTCAATAGTGTGCTTTTTATTTAACTACATGGTTGTTGCATTATTAGCATTAATATGTATTAGGGTTCTATGCCACATTGGCGGGTTGTTGTGCCAGAGGGTTCGTACTGGTTATGGAGCATGATGCTGGTTACGTCCTGTTATATAGGGATGAACAGCAATTGTCGAGGTTATGCAAGAGAATATACATGAAATTAGTAAATTTTTCAATCTGTGCCTTTTCTCTCCTTTAGGGTTTATACTCTGTTTCAGGAAAACGCTGCATGACAAAAGATAAATGTAAAATAGTTTGAACGCATCTGTATCTGAAATCTTTATTAGATGCCTTGAAACTGAAGATATGTAGTATTCATAGATTTTTTGCAACTAATCTAAACATAATATTCTTATAATAGTTCCAAAGCATATGTATCTGAAATCTTTACTAGATGCATTCATATATTTTTCGCAACTGATCTGAACATAATATGCTTGCAATAGTTCAAACGCATCTGTGTTTGAAATCTTTATTAGATACCTTGAAATGATGGACTCCCTAGTGAAAAGAATGGGGTTTTTGTTTGAGTTATAACAATAATGGGAAGGCTATGGTTGTGCATCACAGTGTATACCACAGTTTGACTATGCAAAAGTGGTTCCAATTCCTTGGGTGTTCAGGTTTATAGCATGGACACTTATATTTGACCTTCAGTACATTGACTAAAACTTATTAGTTGCTATTGCAGTTAGAGCTTATTGAAATGCAGGCATCAATAGAAGCCTTGTCTTGAGTACTCTTTATGATTGTATAAAAGATAATGTCACATATGAGTTCTATGCTTAATTCTCATCCCTCCATTTGTTGCAGGCATCACAATACAAGGTCTTCAACTAGAACCGCTTTCAAATGAGATGATTCAATTTCACTCTTTTCCATTCTATGTGCCTATTTTTTTTAAGATGATGCTGGCTTGGATTAAGTATGGCCTTTCTAAACCTTCTGAGTTATGATTGCTCTAGGCTTCGTTAGTCTTACTTTCTTATGCGATACTGTTGTTGGTGGCACCAAAGGTCTTTGAACCCCTTCAAATCCATTTTTTGATTACCCTCATGGAGCACAAGTGATGTGATTGTTAGCAAACGGTATACCAAATATGCGCAGCGAAAGCAACAAAAAATTTACCTCTTGAAGCGTGCTCGATCAAAATCCATCCAGTCGATTGATCTCCGATAATACGGAGACTCTAGTCCGTCCACCAGAATCTCAGACTAAGCTATCATTGAAAAACATTATAAAATAAAAAGTTTTATCTCAACTGATTCTCTAATCAGTACAGAATGAAGAAGTATTGTGTTCTATGTCTGTGTATCCAATACACGTTCATCATAATAAAATGAAATGTGCAATTTCATTTTAAAAGAGAATTGCCGACACAATTCAACCAATTGTGTCGGCAATTATTATCATATTTAATATATGATAATATTATAATATATATATATATATATTATAATAACATATTATTATAATATAATATAAGATTAATTAAATCATGGCTCCAACTTTAATTAATGACAAGTGTGCTAGCAGTGTCTATTAATCAACTGGATTCAATCCGGTTTACAATAAACCTGCATGTAATTAATAATTCGATTATTTTCATCTCATGTAAATTATCAAATTTACATAGTTCTCCTTTCCAAACTTAATTTGTGATTCGTTATGTGTGACTTTCTAGGTTCATTACCGATTGACAATAAGAATAAAATCAAACTCTTTGATATTAATTAAAACACATTTTAATCATATCTTATAAATCACGAGTGACACCTAGCAGCATATCGTGACTACCCAATCAGTGATGAATACTTTCATATGAACCTTTAATTACGATTACTATGTAATTGAATCCTTCCACTGTACAATATCCCAATTGAGTGAGGATCATGGATATCCGTCAAATCCACTAACTCAATTATATGTAAGATCCAATAATTTATTGACAATGAAATAATTAATGAAAACAACCTTTTCATTAATCATATAACCTCGGCCAAGGATTTCCTGTGTCAATAAATATCTAGATCACATAGGATATTCTCCTCGTTTATTTCGAGGCGGTGGATTCCTTATTGACTGCACACAAGTCTCCATATATAACTAATTGAATTCATCAAATGTTAATATTTATTCAATGAATAAATATTTCCAACATTGATAAAATTCAATCACCCATATACAAGACTATTATGTCATCTCAAGTCTAAGGATTATTTACACAATCGTAAATAAATAATAAATCATTGACAAAGAAATAAACCTCCATGCGATTCATTATTTAGCAAGTCATGTTCGAAGCATTTATTCAACAATAAATCTTCCATATTGTTTGTTCTAATATCTCATATTAAATTGCATGAGACTCACAACTCTATCATTATAGGAAACAAACAGTATGCTGATCTTCCGAATTATTATTGTCCAATTAATAATTCTACGATCAGGAACTTTATTTAAGATATTTATACTAGAGATCACTCGTCACTCATATTCTCAACTCTTGAGAATGAGGTCTCTAACAAATATCTACGGATATATTTAACATAACTAATAAATAGAAATATCAAATATATAAATAATCTGCCATGTATTATTTCAACTAATACAGTACTATTTGTAGATATGTTCCAAATACGACCGTATAATTGGCTGTACAGGACATATATCTAACAATCTCTCCCACTTGTCCTAAAGCCAATCGTTATGATATCTCATACCCATCTTTTCTAGATGACGGTCTAACTGTTGTAGAGTTAGTGCTTTAGTTAATGGATCAACAATATTTTCTGCTGATGCTATTTTCTTGCATATTAAACTATTTCAATAACACAGCTTGAGAAAACCATATAATTCTTTTAGATCTATCTCCATAGATTCTAATTCCCAGAATATAGGCTACTTCTCCCAAATATTTCATGAAGAAATATTTTGACAACCAGACTTTAACTGAAGTTATTATTCCAACATTATTCCCTAATAGGAAAATGTCATCAACATACAAGACTAGGAATGTGTTAGCACTCCCACTAACCTTCTTGTAAACATACGGTTCATCCACATATTTAATGAAACCAAACAATTTGATTACTTCATTAAAACGGATGTTCCAACTCCTGGAAGCCTGCTTAAGACCATAAATGGATCTCTTAAGCTTGCACACCTTTTGTTTTCCACTTTTGGATTCAAAACCCTTAGGTTGTTCCATATAGATATCTTCCTCAATGTTTCCATTAAGGAATGCAGTTTTGACATTCAACTGTCATATCTCATAATCATAGTGTGCAGCTATAGCTAATAAAATCGTAATAGACTTCAACATAGTAACTGATGAAAAAGTTTCCTCATAGTCAACTACTTGTCTTTGAGTATATCCTTTTGCAATCAGTCTTGCTTTGTAGGTCTCTACCTTGCCATCCAAACCAATTTTCCTCTTGTAGACTCATTTGCATCCTATAGGTACAATACCTTTAGTAGAGTCCACAAGATCCCAAACTTGATTTGAAAAAATAAAATTCATTTCAGATTTCATAGCTTCAAGCCATTTTGAAGAGTTAATATCATATATTGCTTATTCATAACTAGAAGGATCATCACCATGATCAATATCTCCATGAACAAACAACTCTTGTATATCATGTAGTAAGTTATACCGTGCTGGTGGACGGATAACTCTACTAGATTTTCTAGGAGTTTGTGTGATGACAGTTCTTGCATCATTGCATTCTTGAATATGATTTTGATCATATTGTGGAATATCAGATACTTCCTCAAGTTCTATCCTTTTCTCAGTACCTTTATTCTGAATAAACTCCTTTTCCAGAAAAATTGCATCTCTACAAATCACTATTTTGTGATCAGTGGGAATATAGAAGTAGTATCCCAAAGTTTCCTTTGGATATCCAAGAAATCTTCCTTGTTCAGATTTGGCCTCTAATTTATCTGTTTGTAGCTTTTTGATGTGTGCTGAACATTTTCAAATCCTAACATGTTTAAGACTTGGAGCCCTACCAACCCATATCTCATATGGTATTCTAGGAATAAATTTAGAGGGAATTCTGTTTAGCAGATAAATTGCAGTCAGAAGACAAAAACCTCATAGTGAAATGGGTAAATCTGTATAATGCATCATTGAACGTACCATGTCTAACAAAGTACGGTTTCTCCTTTCAGATACACCATTCATCTGCGGTGTTCCTGGAGAAGTCAATTGTGAAACAATGCCATGTTCCTAAAGGAACATTTCAAACTCCTGACTTAAGTATTCACCACCTCGATTTTATCGAAGAGCTTTAATACTTTTTCAGTTTGATTTTCTACTTCTGCTTTGAATTCATTGAACTTTTCAAAAGACTAGTGTAATGCCCACGCTACGCGCGGTTTAATGGTAATAAACATGAATTATTTTCTCAATCGTGCTTAGGCTTATTTATCATTTATTTATCATTTACAGATGAGTGACAATATTTGATTCTAGAGTACCAATCTACATATGCTGGAGTTCATCCCTACAACAAAATACATAATAGTCAATTATAATGAAAATATATTTACTAACATAAGTTTTTTAATATTTGAACCTACAAATTAACATGTCTACAAAATGAATATATTTGAAGAAGTGTTTTCATTATTTACCAGATGTGGAATGGTTCAATATTAGGAATGTCGAGGTTGACAAAAACCTTGGTTGCTCCAGTAGTTGATAGTCGAAATATCCCTATGCCATTTTTTTTCTAGTTGCATTAGGCCTTAAATTTGAATTGAGTATACCTCCAAACATCTTCACTGTAGTTGACGTAACAATCAAAATGGAATGTTTTGAAACATTTCCAGACATTGTGAGATCTAGTTCTTTGGCTTTGTTTGCCCACAATGTAAGTCTAACAGTGAAATCTTTGCATTTATTTAGCAACCAACGAAATTAATCAATTCCAGAAATCATATATTAAACTCAAATAAAAACACTTTTTTTTGGTATACCTCGTGATTCCTATTTCAATCTCTTTCTTGTCAACCAATTTGCCACGAACAATAACTTTACTGGTATTTCCATTTTTTAAAAGCACCTCTCACATCTGTTGGTAAATCAATATTATAGAGTTAGACAAAAGGAGTCAACGAAATGAATTATAAATTAAGGATAAATGCTAATAAATAACCAGTCAACACTGATATTTCATCTAGGCGGCCAATGATTTCATCAAGATTTTTTTATATCAAATTTGTGCATTAAGATGGAAAGTTGGGGTCCATCAGAGATCTCTGATATTTTTGTAGTTGGCAAGAATAATATCTTTAGATCATAATCGATCGGCCTATAGTAAGGCTTGCTCTCTACCACTTGGAAAGTAGTGATACGATATACTTTGCCCTCTTCCAATTGCCTCCTAAATACATCGACATGACGTTGGCCAATTGTTACATGCATTGTGAATCCCTAAAAAATCACAAGCATTAGAACTTTCTTGATTGATAACAACATAGAGATATACTCTTAGAAGGTGATAAACAATCCAAACATATTTACCTCTTCGTCGATTAGAATCGTATCAATTCCAATGAGTTCCTCATCATTGCTTAAATTGATTGCATCCCACATACGTGTGATTTGCGTGTTAATCCTCTATTGAATTCTATTTGTTTGGAGATTCGCAAGCATTCTAGCTGCCATCTTGTGCAAAATTTTACAAACTTGTATGGATGTATGGATGGCCGATTATATATAAAGGGAAGGGAATGTGATGAATTCATGGGATTTCATTAATAACATAAATAACATAAATTCTTATCACAAAAACATAAATGAAATCATTTAATAACTTAATGGCCAAGTTAAACGTATATCAAGTAAATGATAAGTCGTGTGAATGTGATGGATTCATGGAATTTCATGAGTAAGATGAATAACATAAATTCTTATCACTTAAACATAAATGAAATCATTGAATACTTTAATGGCCAAGTTAAACGTCTTAGGTAAATGAATGACTATTATATGAGGGCATTCCACTCATGATTCATCAATCAAGCAAAGACTGTTCTTATTCCTATGTTTAATACGTTGGTTTGACAATGAATGGTAAAGTAATGTTAAATACGATGCTTTGACAATGAATGAGTGGTAAAGTAATATTTAGTTTAGCAAAGGTTTTAATTATTGTAACGTAACTTGTTATTTACTTACTTATTCACTCAATTTCAATTATGTGTTAAATAGCATAAATTCTTATCACAAAAACATAAATGAAATCATTTAATAACTTAATGGCCAAGTTAAATGTATATGAAGTTAACTCAATTATGTGTCATTTACTTATTCACTTATTCACTCAAAACTAATGAATCCTATGTGTCACACACTCAACATCATATGTGGCACTCAACTACAAAACTCTAGATGACATGGCCTCATGTGAGCATCCTTGAGACTCAGCTTTACTTAAAGTAATAGATTATACCGTCAGTTAAGAACAGTAAAAGTAATGAAGTAGAAATAACCACCTCTAGCCTTTTGATTGAAATGCCCACATACATCTGGATGTATTAATTCTAAAATTTTGTAGATCTTTGATTTTTTCCAACGAAGGGTGATCTGGTCATTTTGCCCTGAAGACAGAACTCACAAGTAGAATAGGATTCTAAATCCGAGGATTTGATTAAACCCTCTTTTATCAACTTGTTAAGTCTTTTCTTCTGCAATATGACCTAATCTAAGATACCATATATATTTAGAATTATTTCTAGGTGATTCATCTACATTATTTTTCACATTATGATCGATGAAGTATATGATGAATAAATGGAAATAATATTCTCAAGTTTACAAAAATCAGACATACCTTCAAAAAGGTGTCTACTTTTTCTTGACTTTCAAGGACTTGAGATATTCAGAACAATTTCTTTTCCAGTGCTCATCCTTATGACAAAAAAACATTTTCTTTTATCTATTGTTGGCTTGTCCTTAGACTTCTTCTTAGAAGGTCCAGACGTTGAAGCTTTCTTGTTTTTCCTCTTCTTGCTAGAAGAAGAAACCACAAGAGCTTTCTCAATAGTTTTACCTTTCTTTTCGAAATTGAGAACTATTCTCAAATTTATCAGCCAGTCAACAAAGTTTGGCCTCGTAAGGCCGTTTGTAACCAATATGCGTGCAACTGCATTGGATTGAGTCATACTCATGTGCCATGGAAAATAAGTAGAGATTATTAACAATAGTCTACATTATCCAAATCAATTTTGGTCTTTAAAAAGATTTGGTACCTCCCACTAATTTTTCGTAACTCATACATCCCTATTTGAGTAACGGAAATCCTTGTAGAATTTATAGTGAGTGATTGAGTTCTTATTAATTTTAAGTATACCTCACGTTTAGTCGTTTCTTGGAATACTTAAATCAATAAGTGAAGAACTCTTGTTCAATGTATCTCATACATGATTCAATCATTTTACTTTGACTCCTAGTATGCAGAACCTCACCTTTCCTGGTTTCTTGGCCCATTATACATAGTTAAGTTTTGCCCACTATCCAATAAATATAATGATTTGAATATTAGCATTCTCACCTTTACTGGTTTCTTGAACACCAATATATCTTTATATTTATAACATCTCATGCTTAATAAAGTATTGGAAAAATCACTTATGATTTATTGTATTATCCCCATGATTTCTTCATGATCGATTATACATAATCATAAAATTTTCCAAAACTTTATATAGTGGAGAGCCACGATATAATTTCATAAATTATACCGTTTACAACTTAATATTTAAAGGGATGTTTAAATTCGTCTCATCTTGAATTACATACATGCATTATTAATTTTATTCTAAGAATATATCACATATATCATAAAATAAACTCAATTAATCGTGCATCACTTATTTATTCTAAACATATATCATCAAATATAAATTCTAGAATAAATAATATATATAATATAAATCATGCATCAATAATTAATTAAATCAATTATATACATGCATCATATGAAACAATTTTATAAATCAACATTTGATTAATTTTTAATTATTATTTAATTATTTAGGCTTAAAGCATAACAATTATGTAAACCTAAACTATTAAGATAATAAAGACCCAATTAACAATTAAGAGGTCCATTATAGTCCAAACATTTTGGCCCATAAAATCAATTAAAATAATAGTCCAACAACTTTGGACCTGTTTCATGTGAATCTAGCCTGAAATAGCTGGCCCGTGAATCATTGAAAACCCAATAAACACAGAAAATAAATTTCCAGCCTAGCCCCGTGACTAAACTGGCCCATGAAATAATTTCAATCCAATCTAGAAGCCAGCATTAAAGCCTGGGCAATCCTGAAAACCTGAAACCATTTCCGGCCCAGATCTCTTGACCCATGTTGCAACGGGCCCCACAAAAATGCAGATCAACTAGTCTAGCCCAGAACTATTCTGGATTCTCCAGCACGGCCTGCTTTTCTCTGGCCCATAAATCAGTAAAATGAGCCCAGCTGCCTTGAAAATTCTGGCCCACTAAGCATTGATAAAACTTGGCCCATAACCAAAACTGTCCACGACCCGGATTGCGTGAAACCGGATTAAACAACCCATCTTCTTCACCCGGAAAGACCCGCCTGAAACTACAACTTTTGTAGATGCTGTTCCGGCAGAGTTTTCGATGACGTAATGTCTTCCAACGGTTCGCATGACATGCACGTTTGGTCAATCGGACACTCAGGCAATTTTGGAAACAAAAAACTACAGAGACTCAAATCTGCTTTTTCCGTCAGATGCGAAACATCTTTCTTACCCAGATTTTTCTGGATTCAAGAGCCATGGAACCTGCAAGTTCTGGTCACGAATTTCGGCGACATTTCAGGAAATCTATGGAAGAAGAGATGCATGCCCGGATCAACACGAGCCTAGCGAGATCACCAGCTTAGCCTTATCGGGTCAACCGACCCGTCTTCACTGCAACAGTTGCAGTTCCTTATCGAAATAAACCATTTCTGACGATTCTGCCGACTGAAAATGTCGGTGAAGCTCCGCCCAAGATTCCAGTCAAGCAGATCGGATTTCCTGTGTTTCAATTTTTTTTCCTTCTCTGCAGCTTACGGTCGTTTCCTGCAACTCCGGTGACAGAAGGTTGCTCCGGCCCTACCATTAGTCCGGTAGATCCTTCATGCACCGTCGCACCCCAGGTTAACAATCGGAACTCGCAAATCACGAACTAGCTCTGGCTGACGATTTCAATAGGCACAAAGCTACCCAGCGTCAACCCTTAATGCCAATGGTTGAAGATAAGTTCTTGCATGCTTAGAAACCCAGATCGGCCATCCAAAATTTCATAAATTTTGGACTTCTATCTTCTTTCTGTGAAACCCCGAACCAAAATTTTTTGAAATTTTTGATGTTTGCACAAAGGAGAAAAACTGGACTAGGCGCACCAGGGGGCGCCTAGGTGCTGCGCCTAGTCTAGTGAGGGGGCTGGCGAGGAAGAGCACAAGAAAAGCTGGAGCGCCTAGGCAAGGGTGCGCCCAGTGAAGTAGGGAAAAAAGGAGTCCAGAAAGAGAGGCACTGGACTGGGCGCAGCTCAGGGCGCCTAGGCGCTGCGCCCAGTCCAGTGGGTGAGCGGATGGGGAGTGGGCGCAGGGGCGCCAAGGCGCACCCTGCCTGGGCGTGAAAATCCTGCACGCCTAGGATGCCAACCAGAGCAGTGCCTGGGGGATTTTGTTTAAGGTCAAGGCGCCTAGGCGCAACCCGCGTTTTTTTCAAAAGGCTCCAGCGAGCCATTTTAGGGAATTTTTTGTATGTTTCAGTTCTAGAGAGAGAGAGCGACGATTCTAGAGAGAGAAGAGTATTTGGAGTGATTCTTAGAGATTGGAGCTTGGTTTTGGAGATTGGGAAAGGATTCAAGGAAGATACAAGCCTTGGAGGTAAGTTTCTTCATTTTTCCATTTCTAGGGTTTTGAGTAGATCTTGTTAGTTTCGTTTAGAGTTGATTCCTATGGTTTAGATATGTTAATCCTAGGTTGATTTTGGAGGAATATGTAGATTGGTTTGTGATTTGGAGTAGAGTTTAGCTTGGGTTGAGTTTGGAAGATTTTGGAGAAATTTATAGAGAGAGAAGGTGAGTAATTTCGAATTTATTGATTTAATTGATGTTTATATGAGTTTTTGGTTGTTTATTGATGTGTGAATGGGTTCGGTTTCGCAACATGGTTAGGTTTGGGAAATCGAAACCCTAGGAACATAATTGTGGATTTTGTGGTAAATTGCTCGACACGAGGTAGGGGATTTTCAACCTTTCTTTCTATCGTTTATTCTCGGTATTCTAAAGAGGGTTTCGATTCTTCATTGGTCGTTTATTTGTGTTTCCGCCTTAATTGCTTTTTAGGGGAAACGAGCCTTCTTGATGAGTTGATTTGGTGAGTTTTGCTCACGTTCGATATTACATGGAACGAGCCATAGTATCGATGAGGTTTGCTCATTGATGGGATTGCCTGAGTTGATGTTCTATGTGACTGTTGAGTATACGTGCATGTGGTAGGTTTCATATTGTTGCATAGCCTATTGTTTCAGATTCGACCTTATACTCATGTTACTCATAGCCCTACTGAGCTTCTTGCTCACCCTCTACTTTCATTCCTTCCCACAGGTGATACTGGTACAGGTACAGGTACTAGTGGAGCGGATCAGTGAGAGCGGGATGTGACATGGATGGCCCTGGGTAGGGTGGGTGCTAGAGAGATACTCTAAGCACGTATTTTGAATATGATGTACTGATGTTTATTCATAATAATCTTATAACCATTTGACACCAGCGGGTGTATGCATGATGTATGCTGAGTTGATTTATGGTTATATGATATTATGGAATTGATGATTTGATTATTACTATCAGTTTGTGCATGCTGGTAGTGGATGGCCTGAGGCCCCTAAGATCAGGATTGCATGTGTTTGAGGCCCGAGGCCTGGCTAGGTTGCTAGTGTGATGGATTTATGAACTTGATTGCTGTGCATTTTCTGATGTAGGCGGGGACTCTTCGATATACGGGGAGATGCCGTCGGATTTCCAGTCCACCGGATGATCTCACTAGCGGACTAGGACAGTGCCGGAGGGCACCCGTGGCGTGCCTGGACCGAGGCGTCACAATTTGGCATCAGAGCGAGGTTTGTTGTTTATATGTAGGATCGGGGATGGGTCGTAGATGTATGGTAGTGTAATCCAAGCCATGTCACAACCGCTGCTGATCCGGTATGTTTTCCAATCCCTAATAAATCCTCTGTTGAGTTGTGTGTTAAACAGTATTGTCTGTTTGCCATACAGATGAATACCCGTAGAACTACCAGGTTCGAGAGTGGGACTGAGGTACCTCGTGGCAGAGGCCGACGGGGAGTTGGTAGAGGCCGAGATAGAGGCCGTAGTGTTGGGGTGGAGTGTGTCACTAGAGGCACACCTAGCACTGAGGATTCGGTTCCGAATGTGGATCCGGAGTTGAGAGAGGAGAAGATAGTTCCTGAGGGACTAACGACTGAGAATGCTGCTCAGCAGGCACCACCTGCAGGACCTGTTGCTCCTATTACCACAGGGGGGCAACCGGTGACGATGGAGGGGCTAGCTAGCTTAATGATGAGTATGGTGCAGACACAGGCACAGACGATAGCACAAGCAGTGGCTCAGGCGATAGGTGCAACTGGCACTCGTATTGAGGGAGTGGTACTCGAGGCTACTACTGAGGTGGCTACAGCGCCGAGAGCTGGAAGGGGTATGTATGAGGTGGATCAGCTGAGGAGAACTTCTCCTCCAACCTTTTCTGGAGATAGAACAGGTGTGGGGGCGGAGGAGTGGTTCAATCAGTTGAGCATGAGGATGGACACATGGGAGATACCCGATGAGCGACGGGTGAAGTTTGTATTCTATTATCTGGGTGGAGTGGCCTATGAATGGTGGATGTCCATAGGTCAAAGACGGAATGAGTTGACTTGGACCTCTTTTGAGCAGTTGTTCATGCAGAAGTTTGTCCCGAGACCTCTACAGACTGAGAAGGCCAAGAAGTTTCTAGATTTGTTGCAGACATCAGAGATGACGGTGTCTCAGTACACCAAGCAGTTTGAGGAGTTGTATCGGTTTGGGAGAGAGTTTGCTCCTACCGATGCAAAGAAGGCGGCAAGGTACCGAGATGGGTTGCTACCTAGTCTTGGGAGGATGGTGATGGCCACTAGGGTGGTATCGTATGATGATACCGTTGAGATGGCGTTGGACTTTGAATTGAGTGAGCGGAATGAGGCTCAGAGGAAGTGTCCAGTGACTGAGAGTAGTGGTGGTGGTGGTAGCAGCCACAAGAAGCAGAAGACTGATTTTTGTCATCAGAAAGGGGACCGAGGCAAGAGTCCAAGGCCTCAAGGGGGCAGGGTGACGTGTTACAAGTGTGGGAAAGAGGGGCACATGAGGAATGAGTGCAAAGCTTCTGGGTTTAAGTGCTATGGTTGTGGCAAGATGGGCCATAAGAAGAGTGAATGTCTGCAGGGTAACCAGGGAGGGCAGCATCAGCCTCAGATACCGGGGGTACCACCTCTGACTCTTCCTTCCACTGTTCCATCGGGAGGGAGAGGGCGAGGTGGAGGCAGACTGTCTCAGCAGCAGCAGTATGCCCTGACGGATGGTCGTGTCTTTGTTATGGGACATCAGGAGGCACAAGAGCATCCCAACTTCATTGGAGGTACATTTTTGATTTCGAATTGTTGGGCAAGAGTCTTGTTTGATTCTGGAGCTACCTCATCATTTATCACTAGTTCGTTAGCAAACGCACTAGCGGTGGAGATTTCGCCGATTAGGAGAATGTTTACGGTGTCCTCACCATTCGGGCACTTTACCACGTTGGAGGGAGTAGTGTTCGGTTGTGAGTGTCGGTTTAGAGAAATATCTCTACAAGCCGATTTGTATGTGTTAGATTTTAAAGACTTCGATGTGATACTCGGAGTGGATTGGCTGACAAAGCACCAAGGAGTGCTTGACTTTTGGCAAAGAAGGATCACTCTTAGAGTACCGTAGGGTGGGGTGATTCACTTACAGGGATCGAAGGGGATGCCATGTCTTCATTTCATGGATAACCCTTCGTATCAGGATTGTAGAGTCGCAAGTTTGGTGACTTCGGCTCCTAAGGGAGAAGTAGCTACTATGATTCGGGTAGTGGAAGAATTTATGGATGTATTTCCGGAAGAGTTGCCGGGATTACCTCTGAAGAGGGAGATTGACTTTGCTATTGAGTTGCATCCGAATGTCAAGCCGATTTTGATTCCGCCGTATCGGATGGCTCCAGCAGAGTTGAAGGAATTGAGTTCTCAATTAGAGGAGTTGCTAGACTTGGGGTTCATTAGACCGAGTGTGTCCCCGTGGGGAGCAGCGGTGTTGTTCGTCAAGAAGAAAGACGGAAGTTTGAGGATGTGTATTGATTATAGGCAGTTGAATAAGGTTACAATGAGGAATAAGTATTCATTGCCTAGGATCAATGATTTGTTTGACCAATTGAGAGGTGCTAGGCATTTCTCTAAGATTGACTTGAGGTCGGGTTATCATCAGTTGAGGATTAAGGATGAGGATATCTAGAAAACAGCGTTTCGAACTCGTTATGGACATTATGAGTTTCTTGTGATGCCGTTTGGGTTGACAAATGCCCCAGCGGTGTTCATGGACCTAATGCAAAGGGTTCTTAGACCATTTTTGGATAATTTTGTGGTGGTTTTTATAGATGATATATTGATTTATTCTCCTACGGAGGAAGAGCATGAGGAACACTTGAGGGTAGTGTTACAGACGTTGAGGGAGAATCAACTGTATGCTAAATTGAGTAAGTGTGAATTTTGGGCCACGGAAGTAAAGTTCCTAGGCCATGTGATCACTCAAGAAGGCATAGCGGTTGACTACTCCAAGGTTGAGTCGGTTTTGAGTTGGGAGAGACCAAAGAATGTGACAGAGATCCGGAGTTTTCTAGGACTGGCGAGTTACTACCGGAGATTTATTGAGGATTTTTTGAGAGTTGCTTCGCCGATGACGCAGCTTACAAAGAAGGGCACACCGTTTGTGTGGACAGAGGTGTGTGAAGCCGCATTCGAGGAGTTGAAGAAGAGGTTGACAACACCTCCAATGTTAGTGGTTTTGGAAAGGAATATAGGCTACCAGGTGTATTGCGATGCGTCTGGAGTAGGTTTAGGTTGTGTGTTGATGCAACGGGGCCGAGTGATAGAGTATGGTTCAAGGTTGCTCAAGACACATGAGAGGAATTATCCGGTGCATGATTTGGAGTTAGCGGTAGTGGTGTTTGCACTTAAGCAATTGAGGTATTACCTTTACGGGGAGAGATTTGAAGTGTTTTCGGATCACAAGAGCCTCAAGTATCTATTCACCCAAAGGGAATTGAATTTGCGTCAAAGGAGGTGGATGGAATACTTGGAGGACTTCGACTTCGATTTGCAATACCATCCCGATAAAGCAAATGTAGTCGCGGATGCGTTGAGTAGGAAGAAGAAGATTTCTAGCCTATTCATGCATGCGTGGGGAATTGTGGAGACAATCAATGAGTTTGGATTAGAGTTGAAGAGTCAAGAGGAAAAGATGCATTTGTGTTCTATGACTTCAAGACCTATGATGGTTCAGAAGGTTATAGATGCACAGAATGGAGATCATACATTTGATGTAATTGATGAGATTCTTGGATGGGTTCGAGGGAATGATGGTGGAGTACGATATGCGGGAAGGTTAGTGGTTCCCGAAGATGATGAGTTGAGACAAGAGATTCTAACACATCATTCATGGTTTGCTATACATCCCCAGGGGGTACGAAGATGTACAGAGACTTGAGGCAGAGTTTCTGGTGGAAGGGAATGAAGGCCGATGTTGCTAGATTTGTGACGAAGTGTCTTACTTGTCAACAAGTGAAGGCAGAGCATCAGAGACCAGCTGGATTGTTGCAACCCTTATCGATAGCACAATGGAAGTGGGAGAAGATCACTATGGACTTTGTGACGGCGTTGCCAATGACTCAGAGGAGGCATGACACGGTTTGGGTGATAGTGGACAGATTGACCAAGTCCGCACACTTCTTACCCATGAACAAGACAGATTCATTGAAGACGTTAAGTACTATGTATGTCAAGGAGATTGTGAGACTTCACGGAATTCCACTTTCTATTGTGTCAGACCGAGACCCGCGGTTCACAGGTAGATTCTAGAGTAGTTTACATGAGGCATTAGGAACGAAATTGGATTTCTCTACAGCTTATCATCCTCAGAGTGATGGGCAGAGTGAGAGAACCATACAGGTTTTGGAGGATATGCTACGGGCATGTGTAGTTGACTTTGGAGGAAGTTGGGATCGGTACTTACATTTGGCGGAGTTTGTGTATAACAACTCTTTCCAAAGTAGTATCGGGATGGCACCTTACGAGGTGCTCTACGGGAGGCCTTGTAGGTCGCCTTTGTGTTGGGCGGAGGTTGGTGAGAAAGTTGTTTCAGGACCGGAGATGGTCAAGGAAGCTTGAGAGAAAGTGGATGAGATCAGAAGGCGGTTGATCACCGCGCAGAGCCGACATAAATCTTATGCTGACCGGAGGAGGAGACCCTTGGAGTTCGCTGTAGGCGATAAGGTTTTCTTGAAGGTTAGTCCGAGACGTGGGATTCAGAGATATAGTAAGCATGGGAAGTTGGCACCGAGATTTATGGGGCCATTTGAGATTTTGGAGACAGTTGGACCGGTGGCGTACCATTTGGCACTTCCACTGAAGCTTGAGAAGGTTCACAATGTATTCCATGTATCAATGCTTTGGAAATATGAGTCGGATCCGTCGCATGTGATAGATTGGACTACGTTGGAAGTTGAGGAAGATGGGAGTTACACTCTTCAACCGGTGAAGATTTTAGACCGACAGAACAAGGTCACGAGGTCGAGTGTGATTCCATTAGTAAAAGTGATGTGGATGTACCGCGGAGTTGAAGCAGCAACTTGGGAGTTGGAGTCTCGAATGAAAGAGAAGTACCCAGAGTTGTTCAGAGATTCAGGTACGTGTGTAGTTAAATTTCGGGACGAAATTTTGTTAAGGGGGGGAGGATGTAAAACCCCGACCCAAAATTTTTGGAAATTTTTGATGTTTGCACAAAGGAGAAAAACTGGACTAGGCGCACCAGGGGGCGCCTAGGCGCTGCGCCTAGTCCAGTGAGGGGGCTGGCGAGGAAGAGCACAAGAGAAGCAGGCGCGCCTAGGCGCCCTAGTAGAACGCCTAGGTGGTGTGCGCCTAGGCGTGTGCAAGGGTGCACCCAATGGCGTCTAATCTAGTGAAGCAGGGAAAAAGGGAGTCCAGAAAGAGAGGCACCGTACTGGGTGCAGCTCAGGGTGCCTAGGCGCTGCGCCCAGTCCAGTGGGTGAGCGGATGGGGAGTGAGCGCAGGGGCGCCTAGGCGTGAAAATCCTGCACGCCCAGGATGCCGCCCAGAGTAGCGCCTGGGGGATTTTGTTTAAGGTCAGGGCGCCTAGGCGCCCAGGGTAGCGCCTAGGCGCAACCCGCGTTTTTTTCAAAAGGCTCCAGCGAGCCATTTTAGGGAATTTCTGGTATGTTTCAGTTCTAGAGAGAGAGAGCGACGATTCTAGAGAGAGAAGAGTATTTGGAGTGATTCTTAGAGATTGGAGCTTGGTTTTGGAGATTGGGAAAGCATTCAAGGAAGATTCAAGCCTTGGAGGTAAGTTTCTTCATTTTTCCATTTCTAGGGTTTTGAGTAGATCTTGTTAGTTTCGTTTAGAGTTGATTCCTACGGTTTAGATATGTTAATCCTAGGTTGATTTTGGATGTATATGTAGATTGGTTTGTGATTTGGAGTAGAGTTGAGCTTGGGTTGAGTTTGGAAGATTTTGGAGAAATTTATAGAGAGAGAAGGTGAGTAATTTCGAATTTATTGATTTAATTGATGTTTATAAGAGTTGTTGGTTGTTTATTGATGTGTGAATGGGTTCGGTTTCGCCACATGTTTAGGTTTGGGAAATCGGAACCCTAGGAACGTAATTGTGGATTTTGTGGTAAATTACTCGACACGAGGTAGGGGATTTCCAACTTTTCTTTCTATCGTTTATTCTCGATATTCTAAAGAGCGTTTCGATTCTTCATTGGTCGTTTATTTGTGTTTTCGCCTTTATTGCTTCTAAGGGGAAACGAGCCTTCTTGTGAAATGTTGTTAATTCTTGATATTGCATGACCGAATGTGTGTGTTCCATCACCTATGGGCACGACGTGATTTTTCATTCATGCATCATGCTAGTTATGTATATATATATATGTAGGTTGTTCATATATATATCTTTTCGGCATGACATGACATAAATGCATTAGAGTTGCATTGGGGACCGGGTATGGACTCGGGGCTCCTTAGGATTCTTGAAAGCTACTTGGAGGGATGACGAGGTGATGAGAGTTACCACCGAGTCAAGTAAACTCCAAGTAGGATAACGCACTAGAGGTATGGTTCATGAGTGACCTTGCCTGGAGTGGTACGGGCGTGGTAGGATCACGCAACCGGGTAATCCAAGAGCGTTCGATGTTGGGGAGCTTGTTCCCGTTCAATAGTCATGGTTAGCGACCATGATATTGATGAGTTGATTTGGTGAGTTTTGCTCACGTTCGATATTATATGGAACGAGCCATGGTATCGATGAGGTTTGCTCATTGAGGGGATTGCCCGGGTTGATGTTCTATGTGACTGTTGAGTATACGTGCATGTGGTAGGTTTCATATTGTTGCATAGCCTATTGTTTCAGATTCGGCTTTATACTCATGTTACTTATAGCCCTACTGAGCTTCTTGCTCACCCTCTACTTTCATTCCTTCCCACAGGTGATACTGGTACAGATACAGATACTAGTGGAGCGGATCAATGAGAGCGGGATGTGACATGGATGGCCCTGGGTAGGGTGGGTGCTAGAGAGATACTCTAAGCACGTATTTTGTATATGATGTAGTGATGTTTATTCACAATAATCTTATAACCATTTGGCACCAGAGGGTGTATGCATGATGTATGCTGAGTTGATTTATGGTTATATGATATTATGAAATTGATGATTTGATTATTACTATCAGTTTGTGCATGCTGGTAGTGGATGGCCTGAGGGCCCTAGGATCATATTGCATGTGTTTGAGGCCTGAGGCCTGGCTAGGTAGCTAGTGTGATGGATTTATGAACTTGATTGTTGCGCGTTTTCTGATGCAGGCGGGGACTCTCCGATATACGGGGAGATGCCGCCGGATTTCCGGCCCATAGGATGATCGCACTAGCGGCCTAGGACGGTGCCGGAGGGCACCCATGGTGTGCCGGGACCAGGGCGTCACACTTTCCCTTCACTGGGACACTCAATACAGCTCAAACAAATATGATATCATATATCTTTGATCTATATTATAATATCAAATGCATACATAAAACAGATCTACCACTTAGATCATCCAATTTCATACTTACACAGATCTAGATCCATAAATTTAGTTTCACAAATTTTCTCATGAAATAAAATTATATCATCCACAAGCAGATCATATCTACATATGAACACAAATTCATCAGAAAATCCAATTTTCTTTCGAACTAGACAGTACACCGTAAGTCTAATCTCGGCTCTGATACCACTGTTAGCAAACGGTATACCAAATATGCGCAGCGGAAGCAACAAAAAATTTACCTCTTGAAGCGTGCTATATCGAAATCCATCTAGTCGATTGATCTCCGATAATACGGAGATTCTAGTCTGTCCACCGGAATCTCAGACTAAGCTATCATTGAAAAACTTTATAAAATAAAAAGTTTTACCTCAACTAATTCTCTAATTAGTACAAAATGAAGAAGTATTGTGTTCTGTGTTCTGTGTCTGTGTATCCAATACACGTTCATCATAATAAAATGAAATGTGCAATTTCATTTTCAAAGAGAATTGCCGACACAATTCAACCAATTGTGTCGGCAATTATTATCATATTTAATATATTATAATATTATAATATATATATTATAATAACATATTATTATAATATAATATAAGATTAATTAAATCATGACTCCAACTTTAATTAATGACAAGTGTGCTAGCAGTGTCTATTAATCAATTGGATTCAATCCGGTTTACAATAAACCTACATTTAATTAATAATTCGATTATTTTCATCTCATGTTAATTATCGAATTTACATAGTTCTTCTTCTTTCCAAACTTAATCTGTGATTCGTTATGTGTGACTTTCTAGGTTCATTACCGATTGGCAATAAGAATAATATCAAACTCTTTGATATTAATTAAAACACATTTTAATCATATCGTATAAATCACGAGTGACACCTAGCAGTATATCGTGACTACCCAATCAGTGATGAATACTTTCATATGAACCTTTAATTACGATTACCATGTAATTGAATCCTTCCACTGTACAATATCCCAATTGAGTGAGGATCATGGATATCCGTCAAATCCACTAACTCAATTATATGTAAGATCCAATAATTTATTGACAATGAAATAATTAATGACCTTTTCATTAATCATATAACCTCGGCCAAGGATTTCCCGTGTCAATAAATATAGACATAGGATATTCTCTCGTTTATTTCGAGGCGGTGGATTCCTTATTGACTGCACACGTCTCCATATATAACTAACCGAATCCATCAAATGTTAATATTTATTCAATGAATAAATATTTCCAACATTGACAAACTTCAATCACCCATATACAAGACTACTATGTCATCTCAGGTCTAAGGATTATTTAGACAATCGTAAATAAATAATAAATCATTGACAAATAAATAAACCTCCATGTGATTCATTATTTAGCAAGTCATGTTCGAAGCATTTATTCAACAATAAATCTTCCATATTGTTTGTTCTAATATCTCATATTAAATTGCATGAGACTCACAACTCTATCATTATAGGAAACAAATAGTATGCTGATCTTCCGAATTATTATTGTCCAATTAATAATTCTACGATCAGGAACTTTATTTAAGATATTTAAACTAGAGATCACTCGTCACTCATATTCTCAACTCTTGAGAATGAGGTCTCTAACAAATATCTACGGACATATTTAACATAACTAATAAATAGAAATATCAAATATATAAATAATCTGTCATGTATTATTTCAACTAATACAGTACTATTTGTATATATGTTCCAAATACGACCGTATAATTGGTTGTATAGGACATATATCTAACAGTGATAAACCTTTTAGGCTTTGCACTGCCTATTGATTCTCTGATCATTGCTTTGGACATGTAAAATTAATGTTGACTTTGTCATTGCCAGTGTCCCTTAGATTTTTTGATGGCATTTATGTACCTGTTCATCTTACACCAAATCATTTGACCTAATACTTTTCTACATTTCATTATTAACTTTATTTTTATATTTTTTTATAGATGAGGTTTATATTATGCCATTATTTGATTGTGAAAACATCTAAATTATAATTTTTTTGACTTGATGTTTTGAAATAGCAGATTATGTTCAGAGTTCATGGGTGAACTATCCTTCAATTCCACTTGAGCAGCCAGAGTCTTCAAAGCCATTTGCACGTATGGTCATAACTGTAAGTCCATCATATGAACTTCAATTTTTGAATAAGTCAAAGCCATTTTATTAGAAAAGAGAGAGAACAACATCCCCTAGTACACAAGATTTATAGAGAGACGAGTATGAATTTTGTATGACTTTTTGTGGCCACTGTGTAGCATATCACCTTGTTTTGATATATTATAAACCCTTTTTGGATAATTTGTTACCTGATTGTATATGAAATTGATATGCAATGAATGGAATAATGTTAATCAACTCGGGTATACTCTTTTTCTTTATATCTTATTTTCAAAGTTTCTTATTATGTTCATAGCTTTGACCATAACTATCATAGTCCGATTATTATTATTATCTGTTTATTTCTAGTGAACAATCTCTATTTTTAATTTTTAGTTTTATTTTTTTTATCGACGGAAATATTCGTCGGTAATTACTGACGACTGTATATTCCGTCGGTAAGTCCGTCAGTAATTTAACGATGAAAAAATGTTTCTTTGATAATAAAATAGCGACGAGCGTTTTACTGATGGATATTGTTCCGTCCGCAATCTGTCGATAATCAATATTACCAACAGACTTTTCTAGATTACCGACGGAAAAATCTATTGGTAAAATGTGAAATTCAGCAACACATTTCCGTATATCGGAGAGTGCCAACTTTTATTAAATGCGTAGCAATCATATAATTATCACATTAATAACTTAACAAGGCCTCAGGCCATCAACCAAGTTGCAATCCACAACACCTAGACAAGTTCTCAGGACATTTATTAGCATGCAATCCAATCATAAGCATATAATCATGCAATATCACCATTAAGGTATTCATACATACAAGTCATCTAACACACATGGCCCTCGACAACATACATATAAATTATAAGGTACTACCACCAAAACCAGACAATTCGACTCTCTACATCCCCACTCACTATCCCTAGGTAGCCTGCCTATGTCATTGACGCTCATGCGAATTCGCATCACCAGTACAAGAACTGGGCCCACCTATGGGGAGGAAAATAAAGTAAAGGGTGAGCATAAGGGTCAGTCGGGAAGATGGAGTGACATATAATAATAATTGAATATTCGTAGGAACTTGAAATCAATCCTTCAAATCAAGACGACCACCAAAACAAGTATCATGTCAATCACTCAATCCTTCCTAAGTAGTCGCTAGTCCTTACCCTAGCACCAATCACAAGTTCAAATGTGAGCTCACTCACCATCCATACTCACCAACAAAAGATTGACTCATTCATGTGATCGCTATCAAAAACAAGTTGTGTATAGCCTCACATGGAAATCACTTGGCCTCGTCGCACCAATGTCTTGACACTCCTCCATCCTTCCATGTGACATTCAAAAAATCATAATGCTATGTTTGGGAGAGTGAGTAAAGTGAGGGGGAGAGGTAAGTGGAGGGAAAAGGGAAGGAAAAATAAAAAGTGAAGGGTTTGGGAAGATGGGCTAAAATTTGTGGGCAAAATTTGGAAGGAAAAACCAGGTGAGACCCAAGTCAAATTGTTCCGCTCTAAAATGAATGGAAAAGCTGGCGTGAGAGAAAAATGGTTAGTTAATTACCCCTCACAAATATAAATAAATATATCTATAATAAGTGGTCCCACTGGAATATTTATTAGTCTAAGCAGGAGACAAAATGCTTTTATACAATTGAGTACTCTTTGATAAACTGTACAGAAGCATTCCATCATAATTGAAAACTGATAACGTCTCAAACTTGTAAAGTACAAAAACGTATCAGTATAGGTCCGAACAAGGGCTTCCTCGGTTTGATGGTCTTTCTCTTCGTCTAGACAGTCTTCTCGGTGGAGGGTGTCCTGTAGAAATGAACAAACGTAAGCTAGAGGCCCGCCAAAGAGTGTTCTCTAGCGTTGGCGCTCTGATGCTTAAGTCAGATGCTTGCACAGAGAATCTCTCCGAAGAACACTGCTCGGTGTTCTAGGGAAATGTGTAAATAGTGTTTTTGTAGTAAAAGAAGTGATCCATTTTACCTGTGGGGTAACCCCTTTATATAGTGAAGGTGGTTTCCATTAATAGAATTCGAGTGGTGGTGAATAATACCTTGCCAAATGAAGGAATTACTGTTTTACAGGGAGCTTGTTACTGTCCTGAAGGTACGGAGCCGAGAAGGGCATCTTTATTGCTCGGTACCGAGAATCTCTCAGCGAGAAAGGTGGTGTCTTCTGTTGCCAGTTGTTGCCATGGGTCTTATTCTGATTAGAGAGGATAAATATCCTCATCATTTGCCCCCTCAGGCCTGTGATTGGTTGCCATAGATGACCAATGATAGGCCTGTATTAGTTGTCATTTGGTTCGCCCGAGGGTGGCATTGATGAGGAAACTTTGAACGGTTATGATGAGATCTGAGGTGATCCAATGGTGTTTCGATGAGCAGAGGCTGAAGGATCCGGATGAGGGGATGCCGAAGGTCTCTTCATCGGGTCCGTTGACCGGGACGGTCTTCCACTATAAATAGTGAAGACGTCGCTTTCAAAACCACTTGCTGCCAAATTTGAGAGACCCGGGCTTAGAGAGTACCGAGTAAACAGATTCTTCTCATACCGAGCAAACGTCATTTGTCCCCTAGTCCTCATTTCTGCTTTCAGGTACGAGAAAATGTCTTCTCCTTCCTCGGATAGTGTAGGTAATTTGTTAGAAGATGCCGACTTAGGTTCTTCTCCATCAACCTCTACTTCCCCCTCTGTTAGGATGAATCTTAAGCTTCCCCTAGCCGAACGACCCTTCTTCGCCCCTCCTAGGTTCTAGGCTCCCCTACAGGGAGCCCGAGCAGCAGGTGATAGTACTAAGGAGCCTAGAAACCTAAGTTGTAGCCTTACCGCCTCTGAGGTGGAGGCCCAACGCAAACTGTTCGGTATTCCCTATCCCTGCAGGCCGGTGCCTGAGGGGTTTCTCCTTTCCATCCCCAGCACGGGGAGTTTGCCATTTCCACTACGGCTCTTTCATATGGGTGTCGAATTCCTATGGCTCCGACAATATGTTCTTTCTTTTCTCGGTCTGATATCTGCCCTACCTGTTTAGCCCCTAACTCTTGGGTGTTCCTCGGCACAATACTCTATTATTGTGACGAGCTCCGTGTTCCTTTTTCTTCAAATGTTCTTCAGCACATCTTTTCACTATGCCGAGCACCGAGAAACCCTGGGTTATGTTACTTGAAGTTTAAGAAGGGCCTAGTGGATCCGAAGTATTCTTCTTCCAACCATCACTGGAAATCCAGCTATTTTTTTGTTCGGATGGCTTCGCGTGAGAACGAGGTTCTTCCTTTTAGGACCTCGTGGACACTTCCCAAATTTAGCAAGTTTCAGCGTTTGCCTCAACTTTCTCACGAGGAGCATGATTGGTATCTGACCCTCAAACAACCTTTCACCAAACCTTCCATACCCCTCGTGTGTCGGGCTGTAGACTTTACAAGGGCACATAGGTCCGAGCGAGCAATGCAAGGTGGGGACTTGCTCTTGCTCGGTTTATCCATGTAGTTGCTTTGTCTCTTAATTTGCTTGTTAACTTGTTGCTGTATTTTTCAGAGATGTCTTCGGCTATAGAGTATTTGAAGATGCAAAAAAAGGCGGCAGCTTTGGGCCAGAAGAGGAGACGCTCTAGGGAGGCTGAGCCGAGCAAGAGGAAGAAAGTTCTAACTGGGGGAATTCGCGTGAAACCTGGCCGAGGAAAAGACCTAGGTCGGGGACGTGGGGTGTATATTTGCACACCACCTTTCCGATCGATCGGCTCTCTTTCTCGTGTCTCGGAGGGGCGCTCCTCGTCCCCACCTCATCGAATGGGGGATATTCACGCTCCCCAGTGGAATATTCGCCTTTCCAACACGGTGGCCAACTCTCAAGTGGCCTTGGAAATGCTCGAGAAGCCCTCTCTCCCCTGAGATCAGCGGCGAGCCGAGGAGATGTCTTTAAAGGAAAAAATGGAGGCCTCTGCTGTGAAGTTTTTTGAGGTATTGACTTTTCCTAGCTTTGTCAGTCTTCTTCTTCGGTCTTCTTTTATAATTTGTTTCATTGTTACTTTTGGCTGGCCTCTCTTCTCGGGAAACTCTCTGTCGATCCCCGGAGCTCGGCAGTCGAGAAGAACACTGCTGCTCAGGAAATACACCTGCTCAAAAGGGCCCTAGGTCGGACTGAGACGGTATTGTAGCTTTCTCGGAGGGATCTCGAGAACGCCCAGGAGTCTGAGGCTCTTCTGGCCAGCAAGCTGAAGGAGACCGAGGAGGAGCTGGAGAAGCAAAAGTCAGCTGCTGAAGCAGAGGGGCCCCGGATGTTCGAGAGTGGTCGCCAATCCGGTCTTCAGGAGTTCAAGGACTCCACGGAATTCTAGTTCATCCTTAAGCAAAAGGGCTTTTTCTGCTTCCAGGCTGCTGTCAAGGAAGCTCGGAGGTTCCTCTCTAGCAAGGGTCAGAGCTCGAAGATCATGGACGGGCTGTGTCCTGGCCTCGCCGGGAAACACGATGTGGACGTTGTCAAGGAGGAGGCGTACAGGCAGTTCCGCCTTCTTCAGGAGGATGGGGACGACGAGGATGACATGGAGGCATATATGGACACCGATGTTCCTCTTGCTCCTACCGAAGGCAACGCTCCCCTTGAACTTGCTCATGGTGAGGAGCCCGAGAAGCGCCTGACCACTGAGGAGCCAGTTGATATAGAGAACTAGTTAATTTTTTAGATCGTTCCACTGTTATTCTAGAAATGTTTCCTTGCTTTCTATGTAGATGACTTAATTATCAATGAAGTTTCTTTTCTTTTCGTCTTTCGTGATTGCCATTAATCTGTCTTCATTTATGCTCGGATATTGTAATTTAAAATGTTCTAAATTGTAATAGATCCGAGCATAGCTACTTAGTTGCTATGGCCTAGACTCTTTTAGGTCGTAGCAAACTTGTTTTCACTTGGTTGTTGTAACTCAATGGGATTGAGTTGTAACATGCCCAAGTCTTTTCTCGTCCACTGTAACTTGAGAAGCCTGGAACAGTGCTCGGTTATTGTAAGTCAGATCAAATAAGCTGTAATGTACCAGAGCAGTGTACTAAGAATCTTGATAAGGGAACGAGCTACTTTCATTGAAATGAGAAAAGTCCTAAGATCCGTGTAGGGAACGAGTAGTTAAAATAAAAGGGGTTCTTAAATACATGCCGACAAAAGAAAGTTAAATGTAGTATCTTCGGAGGTTTTCAGCATTCCAAGAACGCATCTCTCCTGGTTTCTCGGGATTCTCCAACTTGTAGGTTCCATCCAGCATGACCCTGATAACCCAGAAAGGGCCTTCCCAAGTCTCCCAGAACTTGCCAGGATGCTTTCCAGATGCGGCAGCTTTTCTGAGTACCTAATTTGCCTCAGAGAATCCCCTTGTTCGGACTCTCTTGTTGTGGTAACGAGCTGTCCTTTGCTTGTAAGCCGCAGTCCTGATCCGAGCAGTCTCCCAAGCTTCTTCCAAGAGATCCAGATTGTTAAGTAGCAAGTCGTTGTTTTCTGACTCATTGAAGTTAACAATCCGGGGAGTGGGGACCCCGATCTCTACTGGAATGACAGCTTCTGATCCAAACATTAAGGAGAAAGGCGTTTCTCCCTTTGACGTTCTTGGCGTGGTCCTGTATGACCAGAGGACGCTGTGGAGTTGCTCGGTCCAAAGCTCTTTGGCTTGGTCTAGACGAGTTTTTAGTCCCTGAAGGATGATCTGGTTGGTTACTTCAACCTGACCACTAGCTTGAGGATGCGCTACAGCAGTGACTCTTAGATTGATGCCCAGCTCTTCACAAAATTCTCGGATGTTCGTACTTACAAACTGTCGACCATTATCTGTAATAAGGATCCGTGGAACGCCATACCTGCAGATGATGGTTTTATGAAGTCTTTTACCTTATGGTCTATGATGGTTGCGAGAGGCTCGGCTTCAACCCACTTTGTGAAGTAATCTACTTCCACTATAAGAAACTTCCTTTGAGCTGTTACTTGGGGGAAGGGCCCCAGCAGGTCTAGCCCCCATTGAGCAAAGGGATAAGGGTTCTCGATAACAGTCATCTTGGATGGTGGAAGGTGTGGTATGTTAGCATGTCTCTGGCACTTGTCGCACTTACGCACCAAATTCTTGGCATCTTTTCTCATGTTCGGCCAATAATAGCCACAACGCAAGACCTTGTTAGCTAAGGTCCTTGCTCCTGCATGGCTGCCACAAACTTCTTCATGCACTTCTCGGAGAGCATACTCGGACTCTCGTGGAGCAAGGCATTTAAGGTAAGGGAGCGTAAAGGATCTTCTATAGAGCATCCCTTGAATGATTGAATACCTCGCTGCCCTTGCTCGGAGATTCCTAGCCTCATTTTTATCTTTAGGTAACTACCCATCTGTGAGGAAGTTTTGTATTGGATCCATCCAAGACCGTTCAGTGTTGATTTCGACGATAGCCCTTACGAAGACGCTTGGTTTGGGAAGCATCTCTATCCACACTGAAGAGGCCTCGTCTTTTTTTGAGGTAGATGCTAGTCGAGCTAGCACGTCGGCTTGCTGATTCTCTTCTCGGGGCACTCTCCGTATTTCAATGTTCGGGATTTCACTCATCAGTTCCTTAGCTTTCTGCAAATATTTGATCATGTTGGAGCCCCTCGCTTCGTACTCGCCACGAATTTGCTCGGTGACGAGCTGAGAGTCGCTGTTGACCACGAGATTGCGCACCTCTAGTTCAACTGCCAACTTTAACCCAGCTAGGAGCGCTTCGTACTCGGCCTTGTTGTTGGAAGCTTTGAATTGGAAACGGAGAGCGTATTCAGTACTCAAGCCCCTCGGCTCGAGAAGCAGAATTCCTGCTCCACTCCTATCCTTGTTTGAAGAACCATCAACAAAGAGCTGCCATAGGTCATGTGGTGCTTCTTCTCCTAGGGGATATTGGCACTCAGTGACAAAGTCTGCTAGGGCTTGAGCTTTGATGGCTTTCTTCGACTCATAGTGGATATCAAACTCGCTAAGCTCGATTGACCATTTAATGAGCCTTCCCAATGTATCCGATTTCTGGAGTATGCTCTTGAGAGGTTGGTTGGTCAAAAATGTAACCGTATGAGCTTGAAAGTAGGGTCGCAAGTTCCTAGCCACAGTTACCAGTGCCAAGGCCAACTTCTCTGCCCTGGTGTATCTCTTCTCAGTCTTAGTGAGGACTTTACTGGTGTAGTATATTGGCTTCTGGATTTTGTCCTCGTCCTCGCTTATGAGCACTGTACTCACTACGTGCTCAGTAGTGGCTAGATAAAGGAATAACGGTTCTCCCTCTTTTGGAGAAGTGAGTAGAGGAGGCTGGCTAAGGTAAGACTTTAATTCCTCAAAAGCTTCTTGACAATCTTCAGTCCACTGAAAATTGGTCGTTTCCTTGAGCACGTTAAAGAAATGTTTGCATCGATCTCCTAATCTGGCGAGAAAACGGCTTAAAGCTGCAGTGAGCTATTGAACCTCCTTCTTGTTCCTCGGGGCTTGCATATTGATTATTGCCAATACTTTTTCAGGGTTTACCTCTATTCCTCTTTTGGAGATGAGGAAACCAAGGAACTTACCCGATGAAACGCCAAACGCACATCTCTCCGGGTTAAGCTTCATGCTAAACTTGTTCAAGACATTAAATACTTTCTGCAAGTCGCCCAAGTGATCCTCGGGTTTCTTGCTTTTAACAATTATATCATCCACGTACGCCTCAACCGTCATGCCGAGCATTGGGGAGAATATTTTGTTAACGAGTCGTTGGTAGGTGGCTCCTGCATTCTTCAGCCCAAAAGGCATGACTTGATAGCAGTATGTACCTTCAGGAGTAACAAATGAGGTGTATTCCTCATCAGCTTGATGCATTTGGATATGGTGATAAGCTGAATTGGCATCAAGGAAACTGAGGAGACCCTTTCCCGAAGTTGCGTCTACCAATTGGTCTATTTTTGGCAGTGGGTAGCTGTCCTTCGGGCAGGCCTTGTTGAGGTCGGTGAAGTCGACACACATACGCCACTTACCATTCTGCTTCGCTACCATAACAACATTAGAGAGCCATTCTGGGTATTGTACTTCTCGAGCGAATTTTGCATCCAAAAGCTTGTTAACCTCCGTTTTGATGGCCTCCTGCCTATCTTGTGCAAAATTTCTCTTCTTTTGTTTTACTGGTCGGCTGCTAGGTTTTATGCTAAGATGGTGGGTCATAACATCAGCGCTGATACAGGGCATCTCGTCTGCACTCCATACGAATGTGCTAATGTTTTCTCAGAGAAGACTCGTCAAGCTTTTGCTCAAGTCTTGACCAAGCTCGGAGCCGTAGTACAATCTCATCTCCATCCCCTCCTCGACGAAAATTGTGATGAGCTGTTCGGCGGGTGAGGGCTTCGAGGTTTGGTTGTTGTGATCATCCAACAATTCTAGGACTGATACTGGCTTCTTCTTCTCTTTTAGGTCTGTAACATACAACCGCTCGGGCTTTGTGAAGTAGTGGTCGGCCAATCAATGCATTGTAAGGGGTCTTCACATCTACGACTAGAAGTTCCACCATGAATAGTTTTGACCTCGGATAGTCCCCTAAGGTTATGGGTAGATTGATCATCCCGACAGGGACGACTTTCTCTCGCATGAAACCGTATAGGGGTGAGGAAAACTTCTTCAGGCTCTCCCTCGGGAGGTTCATTTGTTTGAAGGCATGGTAAAAAAAGAACATCTGCTGTGCTCCCATTGTCGACCAGGATCTTCTTCACTGTGTAATTGGCGATGACTGCCTCAATGACTAAGGCCTCATCATGTGGCTGATGTAAATCATCCCCTTCTCTTTCGGAGAATATTATCTTCTATTCCTATGTTCTTAGTTTCTTTGACTTCTCCGAAACTTGATGCACCGTCCGGGCATATGCTCTCCTACCCGATGAGCTTTATCCTCCCGAGGCTAAGCCTCCGACTATCATGCCTATAGTGCCTGGTGTTCCTTGGTTTCTACGACGAGGAGACTCATCTCGACGTCTCCTCTGTCGCCTATCATCCTCTCTTTCATCTCTTCTGTTGTCTCTTCTTCCTTCTCTTTCTCGTTTGTCCCCTGCCGAGCTGGTGAAATTTTTGAGGTGTCCTCTTTGAATTAGATTCTCTATTTCATCCTTCAGATGACGACATTCATCGGTGTCGTGTCCGGGACCACGATGGAATTTGCAATACTTATCACTCTCTTTCCTCCCAGGAGTTGACTTCATCTTTGGAGGCCATTTGACGATGTCGCGATCCTGTATCTCATTCAGTACTCTTTTCAAAGAGGTGTTAAGAGGAGTATAAGAATCATATCGTATTTGCTTTGACTGTTCATCTTTTCGGGAGGTTGACCTTTTTCCTCCTGCTGTTTTCTCGTTTGGTCAACCAAAATCGTTTCTTCTTCTCGGAGGGGACCTTTCAGGGGATTGTTCGGTCATGTGTGGTTCTGCCATGATTTCATCAGCCGTAATGTACTTTTCAACCCTAGAGAGCAACTCAGGAATGCTCTTCTGGTGCTTCTTGGATAGGGAGTGCTTCAATGTTGTGTGAGGAACTCCAACCGTGAAGGATGTAATGGCTATGATCGGTTGGGGGTCTGGTATCTCTAAACAATCACTGTTGAATCGGGTCACAAATTCTCTAAAGATCTCATGAGGCTTTTGTCGGGTAGTCACCAATGTAGCATTGGTCTTTTTGACTGGTCTTGAGCTCGCGAAATGAGCAACAAACCTGTTGGTGAGGTCGTCAAATCTATTGA
This sequence comes from Euonymus europaeus, assembly GCA_963580455.1. NCBI lineage: Eukaryota > Viridiplantae > Streptophyta > Magnoliopsida > Celastrales > Celastraceae > Euonymus > Euonymus europaeus. The sequence goes on along the minus strand of OY756967.1, from coordinate 14,838,612 downwards.
TGGAACCCTGTGGGAGAGCTCTAAACCATCGTCTTGCTACACCGACAAGAGAGACTGGGAAGATCTTGCAGCAAGCTTCCTGAGATGCTCGATGGAACTCCATCATGGTTTGGAAACCGATGACATGGTCAAGGGGATCCCCCGTCCCGTTGTACTTTTCCACGCTAGAGACCTTAAAACTCGCTGGTATCCGAGCACGTTGCACCTCAGCTGTCAATGGAGTTAAGTTTCTGTCCCAGTCCATTGTATCCAAAAAAGGGCGTCCTTGCAAAGCAGCTATTTTTCAGTCCACTACCCCCTCGATGAACTTGCTGTCTCCCTCATAAGTATGAGTGGATTGAGGCCTCCGAGCAGTGGTCACTGAGGTTCCTGGAAGATTGGGATTTCTTGACTCGTCCGAATGAGAATGTTCATTTCTCGTCCCCTGAGAAATGTTCTCATTTTGGACGGGTTGATGCCCCTGCGTCTCCTGAATCATGTCCAAACGGTGTGCAAAGACATTCATCTGTTGTAACAACTGGGCTATTTGGTCCTGCACCAGTGGTTGGGGTTGTTGCTCGGCATTAACACTAGCAGCTGGGGCTTGTTGGCCTTCTCCTCTCAAAGTCCTAGTTCGAACCATATTTGTTGTTATGGAAAGATCTTTCCCACAGACGGCGCCAATCTGATAACTTCTCAAACTTGTAAAGTACAAAAACGTATCAGTATAGGTCCGAACAAGGGCTTCCTCGGTTTGATGGTCTTTCTCTTCGTCTAGACAGTCTTCTCGGTGGAGGGTGTCCTGTAGAAATGAACAAACGTAAGCTAGAGGCCCGCCACAGAGTGTTCTCTTGCGTTGGCGCTCCGATGCTTAAGTCAAATGCTTGCACAGAGAATCTCTCCGAAGAACACTGCTCGGTGTTCTAGGGAAATGTGTAAATAGTATTTTTGTAGTAAAAGAAGTGATCCCTTTTACCTGTGGGGTAACCCCTTTATATAGTGAAGATGGTTTCAATTAATAGAATTCGAGTGGTGGTGAATAATACCTTGCCAAATGAAGGAATTACTGTTTTACAGGGAGCTTGTTACTGTCCTAAAGGTACGGAGCCGAGAAAGGCATCTCTATTGCTCGGTACCGAGAATCTCCCAGCGAGAAAGGTGGTGTCTTCTGTTGACAGCTGTTGCCACGCGTCTTATTCTGATTGGAGAGGATAAATATCCTCATCAAAAACAAAAATACCTTTTTAGGAGGAAATCAAGCTCTGCTTTCGTAGATTTTTTTGTATTTTTTTCCGTTTCATGTCTAATCCCGCAAAAGATTTTTATTACATATATGAACACAACTTTTTCAGAGATAAAATTGTAAATATATAACAGCCTTACAAATCATAAAAGCACGTTTTTTTCCTTTAATTTTCCCTTACTTTTTAACTATCTAAACAACGGGAGTTAAAATTACTTCCCCTCCCCTTCATTTTCCGTTCCCCTCAAATTTTCTTTCCCCTCCCCTCTCTCATTCTCATCATAGTGTAAGGGATTACAAGTCCACACCCCCATTCTCAATGCATCTAAAATGCATGTCAACATGAGTTATGCAAAAATATTTATATATCATATATATATATATAAACACACACACACACATAACTACATGATGCATACTCGAGGAAATTTCATGCTCAATAAATGATCGAACATGTAAAACGGGTATGCAATTTCACAATTGAACAATATCCAAATAAATAAATAATTCATATAAACATGTATTCTTCCTTAGAAACAATTGAGGCAAGAACATAAACGCAAATGACTATTGAAGAATTTAAACCGCTCTTTGGAGAACGAAAATGAACATGAAGAAAAGTGGGTAAGAATTCTTTACCTAGTTTCCAAGCAATCCAAAATCAATAATCCAACTCTAGGGTTTCCGGCTTTTCTCAACCAATCAATATGACAAACCCATACTAATCTTATCTCACCCATGACACCAATTTCACATAACAACATCAATTATCTCAAGAAAATCAAGGACTAACCTTCCTCTCTCTAGCAAATCGAGGAATCCTTGAATCTCCAAGGAAATTGAGCTAATAGCTCAAATCGACTATGGAACCTAGTAATACAACCATAAACAAGCTCTAAATAAACTTCCATAACCATTAAATCCATCCTTTAAAGGTGATATTACAAAAATGACCCCACCAATGGTTCTCCGCCACGTCATATGTGGCCCAAAGATTATTCAAGCTTACCAAGCAGTCATCTCGGTAGGTGGGTTGTGGGTCACTTGCTGGACCTACCAAGGTGAAAAACAGTTGGGTGCGGTCCACAATCATAATTAGAAGACCCATTTCAATAGTGATCCTTAATCCTATATAAAGCTCAACAAGTTAGGTATTATCCAACCCCTAACTAATCACAATTTGAATTCTGGCTGAGAGAAAGCTCTGGTCAAGGAGTTTGCCTGATTTTGTGATAAGAACTGACTTGAGTGTCGGAGCGCCAATGCCAGAGGACTACCTTTGTTGCGGTCTTTAGCTCACCTTTGCTCATTGTGCTTGGCTGCTCGAATTCTTGGAAGGATCTTCATCCTTGGTATCTGTGCATGACTACAGGTCTGACCAACTGATCGTCTTCTAGGTAGTGACACCTTTTTGACGTCATCAGTTTGGCGCCGTCTGTGGGAAAGACTAAGTTTCATCTTCTTACAATGGTTAGACCTCGAAGAACCAATGTGAACGATCCTGAGACTTCTCATGCCCATCATCTGGCAGATGAGGTCGGGCAACAATGTCAAGATCATGAGAATGTTGCAAGGCACGAGGTATCCTTAGATGCACCCAAGGTCCAATAAGGAGGAAACGTTCAGGCACCACCCCAGGAGACAACTGGTCCCCCCATCAGTGCTGCACGGTTTAATCAGCTTTGTCAACAAGTTCAGCTCCTTACTGAGATGATGATGGCTAACCAGCAAGTCTTGCCTTGGTCTATTGAGAGGAATGGGGATGATAGAAACTCTGGCTCTCTAGAGCCCCGGAGCACTTATTACTCCCACATCAATGATGATGTTAATAAGCACCTTCAAGAGGTAGACCGCAAGCTAGCAGCCCTGCAAGGACGCAATATCATTGATGAGATGTGGGACAGTTCCATGACTCTCCTGTCTAGGGATATTCTTGAGACAGATATACCTCGTGACTTCAGGCTACCCAGCCTTGAGCAGTATGATGGGAAGAAAGATCCCTATGACCATGTCATGGGATACAAGTCTATGATGGAGTGTAGAGGAGCCTCAGATGCGGTACTGTGCAAGGCCTTCCCCTCTACACTTATTGGCCCAAAACCACCAATCAAGATTTGATGGTGATCGAGCACGAGAAAGAAGAATCATTTCGTGACTTTATTGGAAGATTCAACCAGATGTGCCCAGAGATCCCAAATGTACAAATTGTTGTAGTAAATACTGCTCTGATCAGGACAGTTCGTCATGAGCAATTCTGCAATTCCTTGTGCACCGATGCACCCCAGTCCATGGACGAACTCCTGGCAAGGACTGAGAAATATATCAAGGCAACAGATTCATTGAAGTCTTCTCGTTTTGCAGTGCAAACCTCTCCTGATAGGGCGAGAGGCTCTGGTGAGAAAGGCCGCCCAGGAGGGATGGGAGGTAGCTGACCAGGCAGTGATAAGAGACCAGGAGGAGAAGACAACAGGCGAAAAGACCAGTCGTCTAGGAAGTCTCAAACTGGTCCGCCACCTGGTCGTTTTAATAATTACACTCCACTAAATGCTTCCCCAAGAAAAGTGCTGAATGAAATAGTGGCCCAGAACTTGGTCAAATGGCCAAGGGAGATTAAGACTCCTCTAGAGAGGGGGAGGTTTTCAGACAAGTACTGTAGGTTCCATAAGGACCATGGTCATGATACTGATGATTGCAGGCAGTTGAAAGATGAAATTGAGGAGTTGATAAGAAGAGGACACCTCAAGAAGTACACTGCAAATCGAGAAGAAAAGCGAAAGAGAGATAATAAAGAAGATGATGACCGTAGAAGGCCATGAAAAAGGGAAGACTCTCCTCCACATGAGAGAGGCACGGCAGGAACAATTGATTTCTATGGTGTCATTATTGGAGGGTTGGCAGCAGGTGGTGAAAGCACATCAGCTGGGAGAGCATATGCTCGCCTTACTGAACAGCCAACCAAGGAAAAAAGGTTCAAGAGGGATGAGGAGGTTATCACATTCTCAGAGAAAGATGAGGAAGGTGTTCGAGTCCCTCACGATGACGCCTTGGTAGTTGAGGCAGTGATAAAGCCAACCTCAGTACCCTTGTATGGGTTCACATGAGAGTCAGTCATACCAAAAGGAATGATAACCCTCCCAGTCACACTGGAAACACATCCCAGGACAGTGATGCACATGGTGGACATGTTGGTAGTTGATGTGAAAGCTTCAAACAATGCCATCATAGGAAGACCACTACTTCACAAGGTGAGAGATGTTGTTTCAACCTATTGTTTGAAGATGAAATTCCCCACTTCAAAGGGATTTTGTGAAGTAAAGAGAAATCAGAAGGCTTCCCGGAGTACCTACTTCACCGAACTCAAAGAGAGGAAGAAATAAAAGGTCTCAGTAGGCAGCCTAGATATGAGGGCAGAAAAGCAGGTGTTCAAACCCACTCTAGTAGAAAAACTCAAGAAAGTTGAGGTCATGGCTGGCTCAGGAAGGAACTTCCATGTTGGATCTCAACTTGGAGAAAGAATGACCAAGGAGATCACTGAACTACTCCTAGCGAGTGTAGGTACTTTTGCATGGAGTGCTGATGAGATGCCCGGCATAAGTGCTGATGTGATAACACATCGGCTGAGCATTATACCTGGTGCCAGACCGGTTAAGCAGAAGAGAAGAAAATTTGCTTCTGATCGCCAAGAAGCCATAAAGGAAGAAGTGAGGAAGCTGATGGATGCCAATTTCATCAGAGAAGTCCAATACCCTGAGTGGCTAGCCAATGATGTCATGGTGAGGAAAGCCAATGGGAAATGGAGGATGTGTGTTGATTTCACCGATCTGAATAAATGTTGTCCTAAGGATAGCTATCCACTACCAAAGATTGATCAGCTGGTAGACGTCACCTCAGGACATCAGCTCCTCAGCTTCTTGGATGCCTATTCGGTGTACCATCAGATAAAAATGCATCTCGAAGACCAAGAAGGAACCTCATTCATCACCCCTCAGGGGACATATTGCTATAAGGTGATGCCATTCGGATTAAAGAATGTTGGAGCCACCTACCAAAGGTTGGTGAATCATATTTTCAAAGATCAGATAGGAAAGTCCTTGGAGGCTTATGTGGATGATGTGGTGCTAAAGAGCAAGAAAGCTGAGGACCACCCTGCTGACCTGCACAAAGTTTTTCATACACTTGATCAGTTTGGAATGAAACTTAACCCGAAAAAGTGTGCCTTTGGAGTGGCATCCAGGAAGTTTCTTGGCTTCCTGGTAACCAGCAGGGGTATTGAGATGAATCCCGAAAAGGTGGAAGAGATCCTGCAGATGGAGCCACCCACAAATGCCAAGGAAGTTCAAAAGCTGACCGACCGAGCAACATCACTAGGGAGGTTCCTTGCCCGGTTCGGAGACAAGTGCAGAACATTTTTCCAAGCGTTAAAAAAGGCCAAGGAATTCGCATGGACACCTGAGTGTCAAATTTCCTTTGAAAAACAAAAAGATTATCTAGGCCAGCCTCCCCTCCTGACTTGTCCAAAGGAAGATGAAGTCTTATACCTCTACCTAGCAGTATCACAACATGGGGTAGGCGCAGTGCTGGTAAGTGAAGAAGACAAAGTGCAAAGACCGGTATATTACATAAGCAGGATGATGATCAGTACAGAGACAAGGTACTCCCATGCTGAGAAGCTAGCTCTGTCGCTGATAGTGGCAGTAAGGAAGCTAAGACGTTACTTCCAAGCACACTTAATAATTGTCTTGACTAACCAGCCACTAAAACAAGTCCTCCAAAAGCCAGACACTTCAGGAAGATTAGTGAAGTGGGCTATAGAATTGGGAGAGTTTGACATCAAGTATCAGCCAAGGAAGGCTATGAAGGCACAAGCCTTGGCTAATTTTATAATTGAATGCTACAGAGAGACCAACCAGGACAATGCCGACACTGCACCTGAACAATGACAATTGTTTGTGGATGGATCATCCAACCAGGAAGGCAGTGGTGCTGGCATTCTCCTGCTCGGCCCGGGGGGCATGACCATAGCACATTCGTTGCGATTCAACTTCAAAGCCTCAAACAATGAGGCAAAATATGAGGCTGTACTGGCAGGACTACGCCTTGCTGAGCAGCTGGAAGTTAAAAATTTGATCGTTCATAGTGACTCACATTTGGTCACCGAGCAGATCAAAAGAGAATATGAAGCAAAATGACCAAGTATGATTAAGTACTTGGCAAAAGTACAAAAACTGATGGAGAGGATACCAAAGGTGGAGGTCAAACAGATACCTAGAGGGGAAAACTCAAGGGCCGACGTGTTAGCACGGTTGGCGTCTGTCTCCTCAGTACAAGTACCCACTTCAGTTCAAGTGGAGATACTCCCACAAAAGAGCATTGAAGTGCAAACTTTGATGGCGGATATTGATGTTGATCATGAGCCGAGTTGGAAGGATCCGATCAAGAAATACTTGGAGGATGGAAGTTTGCCTGAAGATCGCAACCAAGCAAAAAGCCTCCGAAAAAGAGCAGCTCGATATACCCTGATCCAGGAAGAGTTGTATCGAAGATCATTCACTCTTCCATATCTGAAATGTCTAACACCCAGAGATACAGACTATGCACTCCGAGAAGTGCATGAGGGGATATGTGGAAGCCACATAGGATCCAGGACCTTAAGTCATAAGGTGCTGAGATGCGGGTACTATTGGCCTACTATGATGAAGGATGCCAAGAAGCTCGTGCAGAAGTGTGATAAGTGTCAGAGGCACTCAAACGTACCGAGGGTACCTTCCTCTAACATTATCCCCATGCAAAATCCCTGCCCATTTGCACAATGGGACATGGATCTCCTTGGACCATTCGTCCAGACAGTAGGGCAGAGGAGAAACCTTATTGTGGCTGTTGATTACTTTACTAAATGGATAGAGGTAGAGACATTGGCGGCTATCTCAGAACAAAAGATAATGGACTTCATATGGAGAACTATTGTCTGCAGGTATGGCTTGCCACAGGCCCTGGTGGTAGACAATGGAAGACAATTTGTTAGCAGAAATATGCATAAGTTTTGTCAAGACCTTAGCATTGACCTAAGGATTACCTCTATGGCACATCCTCAGACCAATGGACAAGCAGAGGTTACAAACCGGACCATCCTAGAAGGCTTGAAAACAAGGCTGGATGGAGCAAAGGGGAGATGGGTTGAAGAACTACCTAGTGTGCTGTGGTCATACCGTACCACACCCCGTACTTCAACAGGTGAAACTCTATTCTTCTCTCATTTGGGACCGAGGCAGTTATCCTGGTCGAGATTGGAGTCCCTTCACTAAGGACCACCAACTTCGAAGAAACAATGAATGATGAGCTACTACTAAACAACCTTGATCTCTTAGAAGAAACAAGGGAGAATGCAAGGATCCGGACTGCTGCATATAAACAGAGAACAGCTCAATACCACAACAGGCGAGTGAAGAGGAGAAAGTTCTCTGTTGGAGACCTTGTTTTAAGAAAGGTAGTTGCCACAGGAAAGCATCCAGGTAAGCTAGGTGAAACTTGGGAAGGACCCTACCAAGTTGTGAAGATCTTGAAAGAAGGCACATACAAAATCGAAGATCCAAAGAGACCCAGGGATATGAGACCCTGGAATGTGGAAAATCTTTGAAGATACTATGTGTAATGCTTTATTATAGCACATGATGTTTCTATTTTATGTATTTGTTTTTCAATTTGGAACTTGCAGGAGTGAATAAAAGCTCAGGTCCCTTTCCCAAAATAAAGCATCAAAATGCAGGAGAAGTCTTGACCTGGACAACATGCAAACTTAGCCAAAAAATTGGCTAAGTATCAATGCCATACCGACCAGCGTCACAAGATGACAAGACTTACACAAATTTCCCAAAGAGAGGAAATGAAGATACTACAAGCCTGGTCGGCCTACCGACCAGGATAGTATCTACACAACACTGAAGACTTGAGCCCCCAATAAAAAGGGTCCAAGAGCCACAGTCGGCCTACCGACCAGGATGGCATCCTAGATTTCAAGATATTCCTGAAAGGAAGAAAAAGCTTCGCATATCATAGTCGGTAGACCGACCAGGCAATCAAAACATAGAGATTTTGATCCTGAAAGAAAGGAGATACTGAGTCTATGAATGTGAATTACCGAGCAATTAAAATGCTTATTTTATTAAGAACCAAACTAGTTCATTACAAGCAAGGAGAAGAACTTGAAGGGGCTAAGCCCATATAAAAGAAAACCTAAACATCTAAAGCAGGAACTTTAGAGACTGGCTCCTCGGTAGAATGTGCATCTACTGGAGCGGCCAAAGAAGCCTCCTCGATAAGTATAGCAGGTGGAAGATGAGCTGGGTCTGGCAATACCCCTTGATCAGCTGTTGCCGTCTCCTCTTCTTCCACCACCTCGATTTCTTCATCAGATGCCTCCTCCTCAGAGAAATCCAACTCACTAAGCCCCTTCATCCTTCTCTGCTCAGCCTTCCTGAAGGCTTCAAGGATCTCCTCCTTGGACTCCTCAAGATGATCCCTTCCTATGAGAGAAGGGCACAAGGGCGTAAGGATGGAAGAGTCCAGACCAGCCATGATGAGCAGCTTTCTGGACTCCTTGACACCCCCACGGAAGCCATAGAAGCCTTCCTCTCTCAGAGCAGCTTTGAACTCCTCAGAGTCCTTGAACTTCTGGATTGTCTGCTGCTCAGTATCACCAAGGAGTCGCTGATCGGTCTCCTCAGCATTCTTCAACTTGCGCTCTAAGGAGACCGTCCTTTCCTTCAGCTCCCTTCGTTGCCGAGCAACATTCTCCATCTGAGCAGAGTGAGACTGCTGCATCTCTTCCATCTCAGCCTTCATCAAATTGAGCTCATTTTTGGCCTTGGTTGCCCTTTCCTCAGCAGCATCAGCTCTCTCCCGTTGAACTGTCTCCTCGTAAGCAAACCGAGCAATGCTGGAGGGAAGGGCAGAAAGGTGCACAGTAGTCTGGAAAGAAAGAGAAAAGGATTAAGAACAAATACTTTAGCCAAAGAAGTAAGGATACCGAGCTCAAGAGTAAAAAGTCATACCTGCATGAAGAGGGTGTTCATCTGTGTTAGATGCTCCACAGCAGTTAGACTAGACACCCTGTCATAGTCTACAGGGGTAGGCAAATGCTTCAGCATCTCGGTAGCCACTCTTGGATTGACCACCATGTCAGTCTGATTGACATCCCATTGGGGAGCATGCCGAGCAAAGTCCTCCTCTGTAATTGGTCCCAAAGGAGGGTCATTTACCTGGCGAGGGATTTGAGAAACCCCAGGCCGAGGAGTTCCCAGCCGAGGAGACGGGGCACTCCGAGTCACCATAGTGACCGATGTGGTAGCACCAGTAAGGGCTATCTCAACCGCCCTAGTCTCCCCAGTGGCACCTATACGAGGCCTCTTCGGTTCCTTTCCTTTAGAGGACTTCTTCCTCTTCTGTTGCCGAGGAAGGGGAGCAGCGTTCATCGCCATATACTCGGACAAGTCTGCCATGTCTGCAAAGCATCACAACAAGTCAAATGTATACCGATCAGTGATGATAACTAAACATATTGAAGAATTAAAAAACAAGCAAACCTTGCCGAGATCCGTAACAAAAATTAGAAACCGAGAAGTCTTGCAGGCTGAATTTTATGTCGGTATTAGCCCCAACGACAAGGAGCTCTTTTCAGGCTTCATATAATTTTAGTTCCTCGCCCTTCAACTTTGGAGGATGGTTGAACTGATCGGTAAGTGGTACCGACCAGGTTGTAGGGAAAGAAAGTTCCTCTCCATCAGGAAGAGGAACTCTTACAAAAATGTACGAATTTTTCCATCTCTTAATGGACTGATTATACAAGGAAGACCTCAGTCCAGGCTTAAGTTTTAAATAAAAGAGACCAGAAGAGTTCAGTAGATGACACAGAAGAGAAAGGTGTTGAATGACCGAGGAAGATATACCGAGATGATATCTATGAGAAAGACACAAAATGTTGGCCAGAAAGTGCCAGGAGTTAGGTGCAAGAATGGCTGGAGAGAGGTTGAACCGACGAAGGAGACTGGTTATGGCTGGTGGAAAGGGAATCCTAGCACCGGCTTGGAGTGACCGAAGTGAGATAGCAAACTCACCTCTCCTAGGATGAAATGGAGACTCACTCTTACCCACACGTCAGTAAGGGTAGGGTAGACCACACTTGGCTACTACTTCATCAATATAGCTATTTGACTGATCACAAGTAAGGTAGGTCGGTTCAGGGATGCTAGCATCATTGCCTCCACCCCTCTCATTGGGAAGGGGTAAGTCATGGGGGGCATACTCTACAGGGTAATCTACCGAGGAAGACCCTACAAAAATTGATTTTATGGTAGAAGGATTTGTCTGAGTTATAACCACCTCATCGGTAGAGGCAGTTGCTCGGTCACTATCAGAAGAAGAGGTTGAGAGACCAGATATAGGAAATGTACTAGAACTGGAGGAAGACATCTCTTACCTCAATGAATGCTCGATAAATGAGGATTTTTGGAATATTTTCTTGATCGGTATGTTTCTTGCTCGGTATGCACAGCTGCTCGGTATAAGCTCTCAAATTTCAGAAGAAGTATGGAATGACCGGTTTCCAGGTCCTTTCATAGCCAGGGGCCCCCATTAGATCAACGGCCAGAAACAGATGGCCCATGAGCCGCACAAACATGGATCGTTGATCTGAGGGTCTGGGCTGTCATCTCCACATTAATGGAATGGCATGATTACTCCTCTCATCGATCTGTGTAGAACGGCGCCTCGATAAGGGAGTTGAGGGGCAACTGATATTACAAAAATTACCCTACCAAAGGTGCTCTGCCACGTCATATAAGGCCCAAAGATTATTCAAGCTTACCAAGCAGTCATCTCGGTTGTGGGTCACCTACTGGACCTACCAAGGTGAAAAGCAGTTGGGTGCGGTCCACAATCATAATTAGAAGACCCACTTCAATAGTGATCCTTAATCCTATATAAAGCTCAACAAGTCAGGTATTATCCAACCCCTAACTAATCACAATTTGAATTCTGGCTGAGAGAAAGCTCTGGTCAAGGAGCTTGCCTGATTTTGTGATAAGAACTGACTTGAGCGTCGGAGCGCCAACGCCAGAGGACTACCTCTGGTGCGGTCTTTAGCTCACCTTTGCTCATTGTGCTTGGGTGCAGGATTGCTTGGCTGCTCGATTTCTTGGAAGGATCTTCATCCTCGGTATCTATGCATGACTGCAGGTCTGACCAACTGATCGTCTTCTCGGTAGTGACACCTTTTTGACGTCATCAAAAGGATTCATCCAAAACTACTAAAAAACCTAGATTATCAATCATAGAAAACTTACCCCAAATCATAAAATCTTTGAAGAATCCTTGATGAATCTTGTTAAGCTTCCTCAATCATTGCTAATCTCCAAGAAATCTCTCTCTCCCTACTTTTTTCTCTTTATCCCTCTTCTTTCTCTTTCTTTGCTAAACTAAAAAAACCCACTCTTTCTCTAACTTTCGGGCCTAAAAAGAATGAAAATTCTAATTTTGTGCCCAGGCACCCCGACCCTAAAAATCCCCTAGATCAAAACTGTCTTGGACCCACCCTGATCCCCGCAATGTGTCTCCTAGTCTAGGTACACCCCAGATTGGATGAGGATCGAGCCTATATAGGTACCCAATAGTATCGCCTACATCGAAGAGCGTCCCCTAGGATGTACCCCACCTCAATCCGGTCTCCAGGAACGTACGCTATCAGAACCATCAACAAATCATCCAATAGGCTGGGTCGCCCGATGTGGATCCCACACACTACAAATTGTACATCAATAATCTGGTAACATCATCATCGAAAATCACCAGAGTACAGTCCTATCCGGTCTCTCAAAAAAACCATACAAACCAGAAGTGGGCCCCACATGAGACATGGCGCATAAGGATGCAACCAGTTGCATAAACAATCCATAATAACATAAAATAATAATACAGTTGCAATTGCGGAAATAAATCGAATAAGAGTGCAAACGGAGAAATTCTCAATCTCCGGGAATTTCGTACAAATAGATAAGTAGGAGTTCGTCGAATACAGAACCCTCAGAACTTCAAATAAGAAATAGGGCAGAATCCCTACCTGAAATGCCGACTAACACTGACTATGTAATACAGCCTCAGCTATCAGAATTCGTACCCAAATTCCTAAATCAATCTCATGCATCGAAATACAGATACGTATACTCGATACCATTAAAAATACGAAAAAATCATCCAAAAGTCAAATCGGTCAAAAAGTCAACTAGGATAAAAAGTCAACTCGAGTCAAACCCGGTCAACTCGGATCAATCCGGTCAAATCGAGTTAACTCGGTCAAACCCGAGTTAACCTGGTCGTCACCGGAATAGTTGATTCCGGCGACGTTATCAGTTACACCATACATCAAAATGAAGCTCTCAGAACAAGCAATCCAATGATACCTGTCTTGTTCCAAAACTCCTCCGGAATTGACCAGTATCGAGCTCAAAAGTCGTCAAAAACCAAACTTTCCCCGCCTGATTTCGCCACCTGTGATGCTCCGATGACGATGATTCCAGTTGGGGTTTGGTCCTCTCTCTACAAGCTTCGTTTTGACACCTTACACGCCTCAATCGGATCACAAACGACCAAAATCCGAATTTCGCAGACTTTCTCTCTCCATATGTGCTGGAGAAGAAGAAACTAGTAAATTTTTGGGTTTAACACCAAATTTTGTGAAATTATCTTTTTACCCTCTGTTTCATATTAAATGAGCTTCCAAAATTCATAACTCCTTCAATATAATTCCGATTCAAGTGATTCTTGTGCCGATATTTTTCTAATAACATCTAGTATTTATTAAAAATATTGAATTTGAAACATAATTTTTTAAAAAATTGGGTTCGGAATATTACGCACATACACAGAGAGGAATAGAAAAGAACCCAAGCATAGGCACATACACAGAGAGGAAGAGCAAAGCACGGGGATCGAAAGCAGCTAGAAGAATGCGGTCACGTGCGGTTTGGATCTGAAACCAGCAACTAAAATCCTAAAGTAGCTCATTAGTTTGTAGCTCGCTACTCTTGGCTTTAATCACATCCATGCAACTCATGCTCCATTAATAGTCAAAGGAAATTTCAAGGTATCTCTTTTGCCTAATCATTGTTCCCCAAGTCTGCTCAATTTGATTGTAAAGTATGAGATTGAAGTTTTTCTTCATGCAGATAGCGCATCCAATAAGAAATATGATGTAATGTGAATACTATGATCATTTTGAAGGTAAAATTACGATATAGGGCTCATTTTTGCACACTTTTCAATCATATCAGCATACAAACAAAATGGCCCCAAAAAACACTTTATATTGAACCACCCGTTATCCTATTGCAATAGAGTTTGGCAAATGAACCAATTTTAGTTCTCAATTTTGCCTTTGAAGCTTAAGCATCTGTAAATCAAGTCCTTGAACTTACAAGATTGATAAACATCCAATTTAATGTACACATGAAATTCTATGATTATCTTTATTTTAGGTATGCAAGGAATCTTCCTTAATAGATGAAATATTCCTATTATGTCAATGCTAATTGAATCAATGCTTCATTGGTTCGAATAGTGGCATTTTATGCATCCTAAATTAAGAAACGCAAAAAAATAAATAAAATTCAACATACATAAAAAGCAAATCATGAAGTGATTCATATCCCATGTCAGACCACACAGCAAAATGGCTTCCGAATGAATAATCTACAAGGGTAGGGAAACAATATAGAGTATTAGACATCAGGAATGGAAGTATTGCTCTACAAATGGGATGAGCATTATCAGCTCCAGGTCCAATATCAAGTATAATCCATATTCTCACCTTTACTTAAACAACCAATCAAACCTTAAAATTCCATTGCCAAGAAAATGTGTGCCTTTTTCTACTTGCCTTATTCTTAAAGGTGGGATTGGAAAGCACATCAACGGGTAAGGTCGGGATGTTCCTAAAGGTTCCAGTAGGACCAACAAAATGGAGTCAGACATGAATGAAAGAAAAGGGTGAAAGGAAAATGATGTATAATAAAAGAAACTAGGAAGACTAACAAAAGAAGAAAAATTGACAAAAGGTTGAAATCCAGCTCAAAGGTATGATGAGGAAAAAAACTTATTGCAATATGTAAACATATTGCACGTAAGATGGTTAGTTGAAGAACCTCATAAGATAACAAACCAAGAAATACTGCTGCATTTTAAATTTTCCATTTGCCACCCACACAAGTCTTTGAATGAATAGTTTATTAAAACACCACACCACACCATAGCCTTAATTGACTAAATCATCCAGTGACCGTGAACTACAAAAATATTATGAGAAACCCCAGAGGGGGGAGGGAATAAAAAAGCGTTAAATTACCTCATTGAAAAGATCACCAACTACAGAAAAACAAAGACAACCTACAGTATTATGAACCATGTAAGATTTTTTCTCTTTCGAACGTCTACACGTCTCCATAATAATCCAGCACAAACCTGCAAAAACATTTAACATTTTAGTTAGAACCAATGACTTCCCAATCCTTCCCATAAGAACACAATCATTACAATTTGGCTCTGAACGATATCATTATAATTCCACGCGACGTAACTGATTTCTCATTTTACTTTATTTCTTAAATTTTTAAAAACATCATTGTAGAAGGAAATAACAGTTTCAAGTAAGTCATTTGTTATAGCCACACACATGCACAAACACATTCCACATCTAGCTGGCAAGAGCCAAAAAGTGGGATCTACATCATGTATCCATTTGTTTCATTTGTTATTATCATCAGAGCAAAAGATAAAACTTTACTGAGTAGTCCACTAAACCACACAATTAACGCATGATTGTAACAAAAGAAAACAAAGATGAATTTGCATCAAACATCTATCTCTCTTGCTTTTAGTTTAACCTGACACGAACTATCATTATCACATATGCAATTATTGACTTGTATAGGTTAGTCCAAGACAACTGCATATATTATAAGTTTGGCTTATTTGACTTGGCACGGGTCATATGAATCCATGTGAGGCAACACACATAAGGTGTGGATGTGACGGGGATCACACAACCGCGTAAACCCTTCGTGGGTGCGTTATGAATGATGATTGCACTCTCATTCATCGATGGTTGGATACCATGGTGTACATTTGAGGTTTGGTCAATCCATAGTTGAAGACTAGTGGATTGATGAATGTGTTTGACCTAAAAGGGAATACTAGGATTCATGTTATGAAATGTGACACTTGCATGATAGATAGCATATTGTTGAATTATCTTATTTTGACATCCGTTTTATAGTTGATTTATTCTATTACCCCTACTGAGCTAACTCACTCCTTTACTTTCTTTCTCCCTACAGGTGAGACTGATACGAGTGTCGATGATGCGGGTCAGTAGAGACGACGCTATGACATGGATGTCACTTGGAGTGGGGATTAGGTTTGGGTTGGTAGACTTGAACCATTTGTATATACACACTTGTTATATTCGACATTCATATGTCATGTAGACTATGTGACACTGTTTGGTGTGGATTTGGACGGTTAGAAGGGAATCCGTGAAACTGGATCTTCTGAACCAGGTTTTGGACTTTGGGTCTTAAATCTATGATGTATGGATTTATTTTGATGTTTTAATTATGGAAAACAGTTTGTGCGTATTGCTAGATGACTTGAGGCCCTGCTAGGATGTGGTTGCATGTTGATAGAGGCCGAAGGCCCAGCTAAGTGTGGTATGATTGTGTGTTTGTGCTGCGTTTGTTTCAGGTAGGCATTCCCAATCTACGGGGAGATGCTGCCGGATTTTTAATTGAGGAATTAACCTAGTTGAGAAAACTAGGGTTAGAACCTTGGATGTTAATCACATTGACTACCTAGGATGGTGCGGTAAGCGCCACGTAACGTTCCGAAAATGGGGCGTTACAGTCGAAGCGAGATGGATTCGCCAAAAGATGAACAACTACATATGTGTTATAAAAATCCAGGGGGTACTGGCAATGACAGATACAACATTAGTTTTACATACACTTTGTTTATATGACTAACCACCCAAAAAGAATCTTTAAAAAACCTAACCAAAAAATAAACACCTCCAGATTGCTTTTATAGATTCATATTAAATGAAGAAAGACAAACATGAACAATGTAAATTTTAAAGGAAATATATAAGCAATTTATATATAGAAAATAGGTTAGAACAGCTGGTTCAGGAAAATTTGTTAAGTCCAGAGCGCCTAGGCGTTACTCCGAGGTTTTAAAACCTAGTACACGGCCAGAACTGGTATTTTTCATGTAAGTTCCGATTTTTAGTGAGAGAGAAAGAGTTTCTAGCAAGGATTTAGCATGGTTTTGAAGATACAAGATCATTGGAGTGGAACATTGAAGATTCAAGTTTTGTTTGAAGGATTTTGGTACGTTTTCTTAGTTTTGTAAATTCTACGGTTTTTGTAGATTTGATTAGATTCCTTTAGAGTTTGATTCTACAGCTTAGATATGTTGATTTAGACTTAATTATGGATGTATATATAGGTTTGTTTGTGATTTTGGAGTTAAACCTTGGTTGGGCTAAGATTCAAGCCTTAAAGAAGGATTTCTTAAAAGAGAAGGTGAGTAATTTGAAATTTGTGATTTTTTTTTATCATGTTGTTATAAATGGATGATCATATATTGATGTGTAAAAGAGTTCAATTTTTCCATATGGTTTGTTTTGGAAAATCGAAACCCTAGTGTCAAATTTCTTTGATTTTTGTAGAATGCTCCAAACGAGGTAGGGATTCTTACCCCATTATCCATCGTATTATTTTTTCTCTAAAGAGCGGTTTTACATCTTCATTGGTCATCGATATTTGTGTTCTTGCCTAAATTGTTTCTTAGGAAGAACAAACCTTTCATTGATTATTGATTAATTGAATACCCTTTGAATGCTCAATCATCTATTGGGCATGATAATTCTCTTTCATGCATCATATAGTTATGTATATAACTAGGGTTGTTTTATATATAAAATTCTTTTACATGACATAATTGGACATGTGCTATAGATGTATCGGGTCTACAGGTACGGACTCATTGTACCCTTAGGTTATATTTTTGTGATGATGTTGGGTACCAAATGGGCACATTGTTGCAGGGATTGGTATTCCCACTAGGAAGGTGCACCTATGGTTGTCCAGCGAAAAGTTCAAGGATTTCGATGGTTTTTCAGAATATTCGTTGACTGGTGCCAGGCACTGTAGGGTGTAGCCTATGATTATACATTGTTGTGACATTTTAGATGTCATATTGCTGTATGTAGCTTGTTTAAATATTCAGCCTTTAAAATCTTTATGACTCTTCTTATTTCCCTACTAAGCCTCCTGCTCACATTATTTCTTTTCTCTATCTTTCAGGTGAGACTGGTACTGAGAACCAGACTGCGGATCAGTAGGAGGCAGCGTGACATGGATGGCCACCCTAGAAGCATTAAGATTAGTATTTTGCTATATTGGAACTTGATAGTTGATGAGTATAGTAAGTACTTTACATTGTTGAATGTTATGTTGTTATATACCTTTTTGGTATGTTTGATGAAGGGAAGGGAGTGAATGCCGTGTGATCGGGACTCCCATACCTGGATAGAGGACTATGGGTCGGGATTGTTAGACTTGATATTCTTCGATGATGTTATTGAAATGATTATGCTCCGCTTATTAATTGCATGTGATTAGGAGGCCTGAGGCTCTGCCTAGTGTGTGAATGTGGATAGATGGCTAGAGGCCCTGTTAAGCTGCGAAATTTCTCTGATTTTTATTGGTTATCTTTCATGTGTAAAATGATATTTGACTCCAAGTTGGTACCTTCCGATATACGGGAAGGTGCTGCCGAATTTCTGTTAGAATCCGAGGGGGGTTAGGATGACGTATGACAAGGTTCGTAGTGATAGAATGCACGCCTAAAGTGGGGCTTCCGGCTCAGTGCGTGAATTCTAGGTCAGGGCATCACAATTTGGTATCAATGCGAGGTTAGCACTACGTACGATCTAGGGTTGGGTCCTAGATATGTGTGAGTAAGTCTTTAGGCCATGTCATGACCTCTATTGATCCGGTACGTTTTCTCATCCCTTAAATCCTCGATTAATTGAATTATATTAAGTATCTTATTTTTTGTGGCGCAGATGGATACTCATAGGGAGATCCGATCTACTCGCGTTGTGGCAACCCCGGGAGATAGGGGCAGGTAAGGGTGACCTTGGGGCCGTGGTAGGGGCCAAGGTAGAGGAGTGGCGCGTACTACTATGCGCACTCCTAGCACTCATGATTCAGCGCCTGTGAATGACACCAATGAGAGAGTGGAGGTGGAGGATCAGGAAAGGACTCCTGAGCCGATATTATTGGAGGTACAAGTTGCTCCTACTAGTACTGCAGGATAGCCTATGACTTTAGAGGCTTTGGCAAGAATAGTGATGAACTTAGTTCAGGTAATACAGGAACTCAGGCACAAGTGGTGAGAGCACCAGAGGTCCGAAGTGAGGGACAGGGTTTCAGGGCTAGTACCGAAGATGGTATCAGACCTAGACGAGAGATTTATGAGGTTGATCAGTTGAGGACGACTAGTCCTCTAATGTTTGATGGCGTGGGAGAAGGGTACGAAACCGATGAATGCCTAATGCAGATGAGCAAAAGATTGGAATCTCTAGCTCTACCAGATGACTGGAGGACGAAGCTGATCTTTCACTATCTTAAAGGTGCAACACATGACGGTAGGATTCACTCTAGATCAGAGAAAAAATGACTTGACTTGGACTTCATTTAAGATGTTTTTGATGCAACGATTTGTGACAGAGAGCTTCTAATCTGATAAGGCCAGGCAGTATATGAAGTTAGTGCAGACTCCTGATATAACAATGACACAATATACCAAGAGGTATGAGGAACTCTATAGGTTTGGCAAAAAGTTTGCCCCAGATGATTGGAGCAAGACAGAGAGATACTGAGATGGATTGATTCCCACCATTAGGAAACTGATGATTCTGTTAGGGGTGATGTCATATGACGAGATATGGCTCTTAAGATAGAGCGGGAAAAGTGCAACTCCCGTCAGTACTGAGACATTCAGAAGGGTCGAAAGACCCCAGCTTTTAGTGGTGGAAGTAGTAGTAGTCAGAAGAGGCAGAAAATAGAGCCCCAGACTCAGGGAGGCCAGAGGGGTGGTAGAGATCAGGGACAGAGGCCACGAAGTGGCGGATTTGCATGTTTCAAGTGCAAAAAGGAATGACACAAGAAATATAAGTGTCCGGTGAAGGGGATTGTGTGCTTCGGGTGTGGTGTGGCGGGCCAATAGAGGAATGAATGTCCTCAGGGTGGTAGAACTTTAGATCAGTATCATGCACCCGGAGTGCCATCTCCTACAATTACTCTAGGTCTTCCCTCTACTGTTACATCAGGGGGAAGGGGGCAAGGCGGATCTAGACAGACTCTACAGCCGCAATTGATTCAGACGCAGACCCAGGCATTTGCATTAGGACATCAAGAGGCTCTTGAGCATCCGAACTTTATTGGAGTTACTTTCCTTATTTCAAACTGTTGGGCTAGGGTGTTGTTTGATTCAGGAGCTACAACTTCATTCATTACTAGTACCTTGGCGTATTCCTCAGGGTTGAAAATTTCACTGATAAGACGTATGTTTATACTGTCTTCACCATTTGGGTATTTCACCCTTTTAGAGGGAATAACATTTGGGTGTGAGTGTCGGTTTGGGGAAGTGGTCTTGATGGCCGATTTTTACGTGATGGACTTCAAGGATTTTGATGTAATCCTTGGAGTAGATTGGTTTACAAAGCAACATACGTTGCTAGATTTTTGAGAGAGGAAAATCACTCTTAGAATATCTGAGGGAAGGGTGATACGGTTGAAGGGATTAAAGGGGATTCCTTGTCTTAATTTCTTAGAAAATCCTTTGTACCAGGATTGTGAGATGGCGAGTTTGGTGATATCATCACCTAAGGGTGATTTCACTACATTGATTCGGGTAGATGAAGAGTTTATAGATGTGTTTCTAGAAGAGTTATCGGGATTGCCTCCAAAGAGAGAGATATATTTCACCATTGAGTTGCATCCGAACGTGAAACCGATTTTGATTTCTCCTTATCGAATGGCTCCGGCGGAGTTGAAGGAGTTGATGACGTAGCTAGAAGAGTTGTAGAATTTAGGGTTTATTAGGCCGAGTGTATCCCCATGGGGTGTATCAATATTGTTTGTAAAGAAGAAAGATGAGTCACTGAGAATGTGTATCGACTATAGGCAGCCGAACAAAGCTAAAATGAAGAATAAGTATTCGTTGCCACAGATCAATGATTTTTTTGATCAGTTGAGAGGTGCCAAACAATTCTCCAAGATTGACATAAAGTCAGGATATCACCAAATGCTGATAAAGGATAAGGACATCCAAAAGACAGTGTTTAGGACTCGGTATGGGCATTACGAGTTATTGGTAATGCTGTTTGGGTTGACTAATGCACCAGCGGTATTCATGGACTTGATGCAACGGATTCTTAAACCGTTTTTCGATAAGTTTGTGGTGGTATTCATACATGACATCTTGATTTACTCTACAACAGAGGGGGAGCATAATGAACACTTAAGAGTGGTTCTGATGATGTTGAGGGAGAATTAGTTGTATGCTAAATTGAGTAAATGTGAATTCTGGGCTACGAAAGTGAAATTTCTAGGCCATGTCATTACTCAGGAGGGTATAGTGGTTGATTACTCGAAGGTCGATTTAGTTTTGAATTGGGTAAGGCTGAAGAACGCAACAAAAATAAGAAGTTTCCTAGGATTGGCAGGTTACTAGTGAAGGTTCATTCAGGACTTTTCGAGAGTGGCTGCACCTATGACACAGTTGATTAAGTAGGGTACACCGTTTGTTTGGACAAATGAGTGTGAGACTGCATTTGAGGAATTGAAAAAGAGGTTACAACACCTTCAGTTTTAGTGGTGTAGGAGAGAGATGTAGGCTACCAGGTGTATTGTGATGCATTTGGAGTGGGATTGGGATGTGTGTTGATGCAATGTGCGAGAGTTGTGGAGTATGGCTCTAGATTGGTGAAGACACATGAGAGGAATTATCCAGTTCATGATCTGGAATTCACAATTGTGGCATTTGCCTTGAAGCAGTGGCGTTACTATCTCTATGGAGAGAGATTTGAGGTCTTTTCACATCATAAATGCCTCAAGTACCTATTCACTCAGAAAGAGTTGAACTTGCGACAAAGGCGATGGATGGAATACATGGAGGACTTTGACTTTAATTTTCAATACCATCCCGGTAAAGCAAATGTAGTGGCGGATGCTTTGAGCCAGAAGCTTGGGTTTGTTGGTTTGTATTTGCACGAATGGGAGATTGTGGAGACAATCAACTAATTTGGGTTGGAATTGATGAGTGAGGAGGAAAAATTATACTTGGGTTGTGTGACTTCGAGACCACAAATGGTTCAGAAGGTTATAGATGACCAGAATGGCGATCCCACATTTGATGTGATTGATGAGGGTTCAGGATGGGTCCGTGGGATTGACGGTAGAGTGAGATATGTTGGAAGGTTGATAGTTCCCGATGATGAGGAACTACGACTAGAGATATTGAAGGACGCACACCATTCATGGTTTGCCATGCATCCAAGGGGTACAAAAATGTACCAAGATTTGAAGAGAAACTTTTGGTGGAAAGGGATGAAGGCCGATGTGGCTAGGTATGTTGCGAGGTGCGTGACTTGCCAACAGGTGAAAGATGAACATCAAAAGCCGACGGAGTTGTTACAACCACTACCGGTAGGGCAGTGGAAATGGGAGATGATCACTATGGATTTTGTGACGGGGCTTCCAATGACTTAGAAGAGATATGACACGGTGTGGTTGATAGTGGATCGATTGACAAAGGTCAGCACACTTTTTACCAATGAACAAGACAGATTCATTGGAATTCTTGAGTAGCTATTATCTGAGAGAGATTGTGTAAAGTTGCATGGTAGATTCTGGAGCAGTTTACAAGAGGCTTTGGAAATGAAGCTAGATTTTAGTACAGGTTATCATTCTCAAAGTGATGGACAGAGCAAGAGAACTATACAAATTCTAGAAGACATTCTTAGACCATGTGTGGTGGACTTTGAGAGGAGTTGGGATCGATACATATATTTGGCGAAGTTTGTGTATAACAACTCATTCCAAAGTAGTATCGTTATGAGTCCATTTGAGGAACTTTATGGGAGACCTTGTAGATCACCATTGTGTTGGGCTGAGGTCGGTGTGAAAGCGATTTCAGGACCAAAATTGGTCAAACAGGCTCAAGAATGAGTTGAGGAGTTTAAGAGGCAGCTTGTCACCTCACAAAGTCATCAAAATTCATATGCAGATAATAGAAGGAGATCGTTGGAGTTTGTGGTGGGAGACAAGGTATTTCTCAAAGTTAGTTCGAGAAGCGGTGTTCAACGGTATAATAAACAAGCAAAGTTGGCACCAAGGTTTGTGGGGCCATTTGAGATTCTAGAAATGGTGGGACCAGTAGCATATCGGTTGGCTTTACCACCTAAGCTAGAAAGAGTTCCTAATGTGTTTCATGTCTCCATGCTTCAGTGATACGAGCCGGATCCGTCACATGTGTTGGATTGGACCACATTAGAAATTGAGAAAGATGGGAGTTATACGCTCCAACCGGTGAGGATTTTGGATTGTCAAGACAACATCACAAGATCAAGTGTGATACATTGGGTTAAGGTGATGTGGATGCACCATGGAGTTGAGGAAGCAATTTGGGAGTTGGAATCTCGAATGAGAGAGAAATATCCAGTTTTGTTTAACAACCCAGGTACATATTTAAATTTCGGGACAAAATTTCTTTAAGGGGGGAAGGATGTGTGACCTACCCCAAATACGAACTTAAGATTGATCAGTAGTTATGAATATATGTATTTTGGGTGCTGAGGTGTGTGACCAAGGTGTTAGAAATCGGACTGGGCGCACCTCATGGACGACTAGGCGCTACGCTTAGTCTAATAGGCTGCTGATGAGAAGACACAACAGAGTGTTTGAAACTGGACTGGGTGCACCTCATGGGTTCCTAGGCGCTGTGTGACAACCTGGCCCAGCTCGAAAGCCCATCTGGCCCGCTCGGCACCGCGGCCTCACATTCAGGCTCATGGGCCCCACCCCCAACTCATCACCTCTCACAAGGCAGGTTGTTGCTGGTAGGAGTCGAACTCCTGCCCCCACCCTTTAACATAGGGCACATGGCACCATATGCTACCAACTAAGCCATGGCTTAGCTGGTGGCATAGGGTGAAAGATTCCCTATGTTAAAGGGAGGTCGGGGGTACGAGTCCTCGCTCCAACAACCTACTCCCAAAGAAGTGAGGGAAGGGTTGGGCTGTCTGGGCCATGGCCCTGGGAAGTAGGTCAAGGCCACTGGACTGGACCGTTGGGTGCCTTATGAGTGGAAAGGGCCGAAACTTATAAAAAGGCAGTTTTTCTGTGACGACCCGGCCCAGCTCGACAGCCCATCTGGCCCGCCCGGCACCGTGGCCTCACATTCAGGCTCCATGGGCCCCACCTCCAACCCATCACCTCTCACAAGGCAGGTTGTTGCTGGTAGGAGTCGAACTCCTGACCCCCAGCCTTTAACATAGGGCACTTGGCACCATATGCTACCAACTAAAAGACAGCGGGGTCGAATCCACAGAGACCTTATCAATCACCAAACAAACAAAATAACAATAATAATGCAAAAAATTCAGATTGCAATAAATAAGTAAAATAGACTAAAATTGGATAAATAAATATGGAGGAGATCTAGCTCGGATTGGTCTTATTCTTCTAATCTCACTAAGCATCACAATTTCAATACGCAATCACACAATTTAAAGACTTAACGTTGTCAATCAGAAGACCTTAGTCGGGCTTTCCTAACTAGACTTTCCTAAGCAACAACTCTGGCTTAGGTCCAACCCAAAATCTTTTCTTATCAGAGGAGTCTTGGTTGGCAAACCCTAAGAATTTCTTTAGACAAGCATATGAATGAGAAAGTCGACAATCGCACAACCTTAAGCGTTGGTGTACCACCTAATCAATTGTGTTCACAATTCCCAAATCTGGATCCTATGCAGATTCTTGTTACTTCGTCAAACACCGGTATGAGTCAGCCGAATGTGTTTAACGAACAATTCCTAATATTATGATGGTGATCAAGCATGCATAATAATAAAAAAATCAAAAATAAACTCAGAGAATCAATGAATTAAATCTAGTGCAATCATCCATGAAATTGGTCAACAAAGTTCAACTAGAAGAAACTAACCAAATCCCAAAGTAATAGAAATTTAGTTACACATGTTCTTGATTTAATTGCATAAATAAACCAAAAATTCAGTTGGAGAAGAAGGAGATGCTCAATAGTGCTGAAATGCTCTTCCTGGCATTTCCTCTCTCTGGTTTTGAAGTGCAGCGGCGTCCAAAATGGTTTCTTGGTCGAGCTTCCAGCTATTAGAAACCCTAAGTGCCACATCAGGAAAGTAAATTATGTCACTAACCCGCTAAAACCCGCGGCCGCAAACAGGTTGCACGTAGGCTGCAGTTTTTGCCCAGAAAACTCTTAATTCCTCCTTTTGCATTCATCTTTCACCTGTTCCATAAAACACTATTTGGGTAGTAATTTGATCTTGAAAACATACACATTGAGACTTTTAAAGATTGGAAATATGGGTGCATTTTGTGTCTAACAAAATCCCCCAAACTTATTTCTTGCTTGTCCTCAAGCAAACAGTCATGAAAAATATTGAAAATCAATTAAGCCTCATTTGAAAAACTCCATCAAGAATTGCCAATACAAGTACCTTCTTGTTGTTTTAGTGAAATATTAACTTTGGGTGAACAACCTTAACTATGCTCACAACTCCTTTAGCATACACTTCTATTCTTGCACAACCTCACAAAGGTACACGCAAAATATATATAAAAGAAATTTCTCACTCAAGTGTTTAAGGGTTGTGTTTACTCTCATGTGAATTCAGAATATGCAGCCATTTGTTTGTATGTCCACCAATCTTAGTTCATGCAAGTATTCTCATCCATGAATCAGAAGGACTTAATTGGGTTCACAAAAAAAAAGGCTAGGGAAGGCTCTCAAGAAAGGCAATGCATAAAATCATTATAAATTGGACTCAAACTAAGTAATCATCATTCAATCACAAATAGGCTCAATATGACAAAGGGAATAACTGCAGAGATTAACATAGGTTAAGTAAAGGCAAGGTAGAAATAAAACATACGATGGTCATGCAAACATCAAAAGAGTCCAAAAAAAAGGCATCCATCATAGGACCAATCATACTTCTCCAATTTTCCATATCAGCGAATCTATTGAAACTACCCAATCTCTGCATAGACCACATGCAATGCTCTCTTAAACCACTCTTCTTTCACTTGGCTCTTGTGAAATAAAGTAGCTAAATTCTTGTTGGGTGTTGTACCCCATTTTTGCCCTAAACCCAAAATACAATTTATTAAAATTCAAAAGAGGTCCATTATCAATAAAGAAATAAAGCCCAAAATATAGGATTGGTTTGAATGAAACTTAAGCTTAAAATAAGTCTATAACCATCCCAACTTAAGCCCAAATGGATTGGATCCAAGCCCATTTGTCATTTTAGTGTAACTTGGCCCACTATGATTACACAAAGATCCAAACCCTACTTTGAAATGAGGAGGAAGTGCGCAGCTAGTAGAGAAAATGGAAAGAGAAGAGAGAGATGCGACAACGTTGGAGGAGAAAAGGAAAGAGGAGAAGAGAAATGCTGGGAAAGGAAGGAGATGGAGAGAATCTCCAGGAAAAAGGAAAGAATGAGGGATTAGGGGAGAGACGTTTGAGAAATTGGAATGGGAAACAAATCATTAGAAGAAGAGAGATTAGGGTTGAAAAAGCTATAAATTGGGGAGAAAATTCTGGAGAAAAAGGGGAGAGAAAAAAATTGTTTCTATTTTACAATTTCTAAGCTCTTTCTCCTTCAAATAGAAAACCGACCTTCACTTCACCAAGCGGACGCTATCACCGTGCTATCATATCCCCTTTGTTGCCAAAACCTTCAAAAAGATTCCATCGCCACCACCCGGAACCATCACCTGACATCACTGTGGTTACCCAAACATCATCTCACCTCACTTATATTTCATTTGATATCATAGCCACTGCGGGTACCATATATCTACTTGCTGTTTTTGTTTTTCTTATTTACGTATATCTGTATTGGGTTGCATGATATACATATATAAGTGCATAGAATACTATGAAAGTTTGCTTCTTAAAAAGGGTGTTGTGCGTATATGATATATATATATTTGTGTGTGTGTGTGTGATTATATTATACATATGACAATGGATTATATGAACTCTTTGGGTTTTGGGATCTAAGAATATTTTGATTTAAAAATTGCATGAAAATAAAATTTTATGTGACATTTTTGAATTTTCATTTCATTAAAGCAATTTGTTATAAGTTTTCAGTCATGTTAATTTAATAACATGATCGAAATACTCGATTGCTAATAAAAAAAAGGGAACCGAGATTGCATGTCATTCATCATTCTTCAACATTGTTAATATGCTATTTGAAACATGTTTATATGTGAATGTTGTTTGAAATGTGTTTATATGTGAATTGAATAATTGATTTAATGTTATTTGATTTATGTGTTAATTATGTGATTTAATATTTTAATATGTTGGATTAGGGGATTTGCGATAATTGATATCATATTTTATTTTTATTTCATTTTATTTTCGTTTTATTTATCTATATCTTATTTTATTTTTATCCTATTTTATTTTCGTTTTATTTTTATTTTTTATCTATATCTTATTTTATTTTTATTTTATCCTTATTTATATCTTATTTTCGTTTATTTCTATTTTTATTTATCTATATCACATTTTATATTATTACTATCTTATCTTATCTTTTATAACTTTATTTATCATTATCTTTTTATATTATTTTATGTTATTTTTATCTCTATTTTTATTTTTATTTTACTTTATTTTTATTTTTTATTTATACTTTATTTTTATTTTTATTATATATAAAGATATATTTTTACTCTATTTTCGTATTATTATTATTATTATCTCATTTCATTTTACTAACTTTATTCATTATTATCTTTATGTATTTTATATTATTTATGTTATTTTTTATTTTTATTTTATCTTTATCTCTATTTCTATTTTTGTTTTACTTTATTTTTATTCATTATAATTTTATTTGTGATTTATATTTTATTTTACTTTATTTTAAACTTGTGTATTATATAAAAATTATATTGAAAGTCTTAGCCTACGATGGAATCAACTTGGGGAATGCATTGGATGCATCATCGGAAAGATTCTTGAGGTGAGAGTGTTTCTTGAGAAATTTGACCATTTGATGGAAAAATCTCATGAACCTCAATATTATACTTTTAATATGGTTTTTATATATTTTTATAAAATTATTTTATTCTATTTTGATATAGCCTTATATTTGCTTAAATTATTTTATCCTATATAGCTATTGTATTTTTCTAAAGATTATTTTTATCCTATATAATTTTTGTATAATTTATATAATTATTGTACTTTATATACGTCACAATTAATATTTCGGAAAAATCGTTTAATGGGATAATAAAGGTTAAGTTGGCAACTGTTTTTAAAAACATGCGTTATGGGGTGCCTCACACCTTCCCCATACGTAACAAACTCATTTACCCATTTTCTGGATTTTCGCAGACCAAACTATTTTTATGTTGACCAATTGCACCTATTACAATTGGTGGCGACTCTTATAGAAATTTATTTCGCAAAACCGGTTGCGAAAACTGGCGATTTGATAAGTGCCAGAATATACGTTTTTAAAGTGATAAAATACTACCAAAGCAATGCCAAGAAATTCTGCTTAAAGCTGAATTTTCAAGATTATTGTACTTAAGATCTTCTTGGATGTTTTGCAGGTTAAGAGATAGTAAGAGCTGTCTGAATGAGATTTGATCTTCATTAAATTTTTAGAGGACACTTCAAACTTTGCAGGAACTGCTGGTTCACAAAAATCAGAGTTCGTTTGGGCCTCTAAAGGTTGCGTCAAAGTCAAGTTTGGAAGTTATATCCGAAGCAGAATTTCTGTTTACAGACCAGACCTTTAGAAGCCCATAACTTGAGTATCTGATGTCCCAATTGAGTGATTCAAAGGCCCATAATTATCTACACATTTGTATCTACAATATTGATGAAGGGTTTGAGTTCATAATAGTCTTCGTTTAGGCCCAGAATGCAGTTACAAGATTAGTGTGTAATTGGAAGTTGATGTCATTGATGATACCATTTCCATTCAAAGAGTGGACAATCCACCACACGAATTTGATGGACAATCCACCACCAAAAGATGGCACTAACTCCTCCACTATGTGCTCATTTTCTCTATAAATAGAGAGGAGAAGGAGTAGAAGAGGGAGCTTGGAGAAGGAGTGGAAGCAAAAAGAGGAGAAGGAAAAGAAGAAAACAAGGCTTGTGTTTGTAATTATGTTTTTATGTTTCATGTTTTATTTGGTTATGTATAACTAAAATCTTGTTAGTTAGGGCTTGTCTTGAAGCCCTCAGCATGCTTTCAATTTTATAAGTTGTGTGGATTTCAATTCCTACAAGCATGATGATTTTGATTTTTTCATGTTATGTGAGTTCTAGTATTGTGTTTCTTTGAGTAGCTAACTTTGAAACATGTATTAGAATTAATTGTTGTAGAACATGGTCAATTGCCTTGTTGAATATGTTCTTTCTTGCAACATATAGTTCAGTTGAAAATGAATTATGAAAAATCAATTCTTGAATACCTAAGTACAAATACCATGTATTAGAATTCTTGTGTCATTCATATTCTCTTTGCTCTTATTGGATTCTTGATTGTTGATTGATGCAGACGCCATGCTAGATTTCGATTAAGAATACACATAATGAGGTAGACGCCATACACTCTACATGCAGTTAAGAGAGAATCATACAACTTGAGTTTGACCATGACCTTGTTGTGAATGTTGTCATCATATGCTTGTTAAAATTGTTAGTCTATTATTTTTTATAAATTTTTTGAATGTTTTGTGGTGGATAGTGAGTCTTAGCTATTTTTTTCATTAATATCAATTCTCATTCTTGTTCTCAACATCAATTTCTTTGTCTTAATTTTTATCTATTACAAGATTTAACCCCCATTTTCCCCCTTTTATAATTGTATTAATTATATTCAAGTGTTAGATTGTATATCTATTAGCATCACTCCTTGTGGGATCGACTCTTACTTGTTCACTATATATTAATTGTACATTTGTAAGTATATTTTAAATTGTTACTAACGACATAACAATTTTTGGCGCCGTTGCCGGGGACGTGATACCTAATATAGTGTCATCTAACTCTTGTATATAATTTATTTTTTTATTTTTGTTGTTAGCACATCCTACATGGAAGGTTTACATTATATGTCATTATTTAACGTGGTTGGCTTAAACGCCCCATTTTGTTTTCTATTAATGGCTGGTTCAAACCGCCTACTCTTCTTAATATATGTATATATCTATTAATATTAATGGCTGGTTCTACCGCCTATTAATATACCTTAATATTTATTAACATCATTTTTTTTATGGTTGATCTTTTCTGTCCCATTTTATTTCTTCTGTATACTATTTTTTATATATATTGTCAACTAACTCCTTTAATCCTCTGGTTGTGATTGGCACTGCCATCCACCAAATTCTCTCTATATTAATTTATGTTCATGGTTGGCCTCGCCACCTAAGTAGTTCATTTATATTGTTATTTTTCATATTTTGCAGATACATGAATGTCCATCTCAAATCTTGAGAACTTATCAAGTGACGACATTTCGTTAAACAAAAAATTAGCGGATATCCGTTTATTTTGTCAAAGAGACCATCGCACTCCAGAGAGATCACCTTTGTCATCACCAACTACAAGTCCCACAGCCCCAGTTCAAATGGAAGAAGAACCAGATAACATGAATAAGCCACTTAAGGATTTCTCTGTGCCTCAAGCAGCAGATCAAGCTTCATGCATTGTCTACCCCCAGACTACTGTAGACAACTTTGAACTAAAGTCAGGAATGATTCATTTGTTGCCTACGTTCTTAGGCCATGTTGGAGAAGATCCTCACATGCATCTTAAAGAATTCTCTGATGTCTGTTCCACAATTAAAATAAGAGGTTTAACTGATCAGCAGGTTCATCTGCGATTGTTTCCATTTAGTCTGAAGGAACAAGCAAAGACATGGCTTCACTCTTTACCAAGAGCTTCAATTAGAACATGGACAGATTTGGCAAACAAGTTCTTGACGAAATTCTTTCCAGCTCAAAAGACAAATAAAATAAGGAAAGAGATAGTGAACATCCAACAAAATGATGGAGAAGCATTCCACGAATATTGGGAGAGATACAAGAGGCTCTTGAGCTCTTGTCCTCATCATAATATTCAAGAATGGCTACTAATGCAATATTTTTATGAAGGGATCCTAGATTCAGATCGCAAAATGGTGGACGCCACATTTGGTGGTGGATTGATGAATAACAATGCCGGACAAGCCAGGGAGATGTTCGAAACTCTGTCAACTAATTCTCAACAATGGAGCTACAATAGATTGAGAGAACCTCAGAAAAGGGCTGGAATCTACGAAGCACAATCAAGTTCAAACATGGAAACCCAAATTGCAAATTTGACAAATATGGTGAAGCAATTAATCGTTCCAGGCTTTCAAGTGTGTGCTGTGTGCAGTACACCTGGACATGCTATGGAAAGTTTTCCACAAAATGAAGTTGTGGTCTTGGATGCACAAATAAATGCATTCGGTACTTATCCAAATCAGAATCAAAACCAAATGCAAAAGCCAAGGAATGATCCATTTGCTCCTACCTACAATCCAGGATGGAGGAATCATCCAAATTTTAGGTGGAGTAATAATCAACCAATGCAACAACCTTTTGGTCAATTACAACAACATCGGGTTCAAGTGGAGCCTCCGAAACCATCACTTGAAGATATGGTTACATCTATGGCACAGAGCACTCAAGCATTCATGCAGAAAACTGATAACGCCATTGCAAATTTGGAACAACAAATGGGACAGTTAGCCATTGCATTAAATCAAAGAGAACTTGGAAAGCTTCCTGGCCAAGTTGTTGTCAACCCTAAGATTAATGAACATGCTAAAGCAATCACTCTGAGGGGAGGGAAAACAATTGGAAAAATGAGCGTGCCAGAAGAAGAGAAGAACCTTGACTCTGACAATATGATCAATCCAGACGTTCTAGATCCAAATTCTAGCAGCAGTGCTACTCCTTTCCAGGAAACGCCAAACCTTCAGGTTAACTCTAACCTTCCAAATTATATTTCTTCACATGCTCCTTTTCCTAGCAGATTGCAGAAATCAAAGAAAGAAGAAGATCCAATTCAAGGAATCTTGGATACTTTCAAGAAGGTGGAGATTAACATTCCTCTTTTAGATGCCATCAAACAAATGCCAAAATATGCAAAGTTCCGCAAGGATTTGTGTACAAATAAGAGGAAGTTCAAAGAGTTTGAAACGATTAAGGTTTCTAAGGAAGTTTCAGCTGTTCTACAAAGCAAACTCCCTCCCAAGCTAAAAGATCCGGGCAGTTTTACTATCCCTTGTATCATTGGGGGTCACAGGTTTGAGAAAGCTCTTCTTGACTTAGGTGCATCTGTCAATCTAATGCCTTTTTCTGTTTTTGAATCTTTGAATATAGGGGAACTAAAGGCGACCTCTGTGAGCATCCAGTTGGCAGATAGATCAATCAAATACTCTAGGGCTATTCTGGAAGATGTCTTAGTCAAAGTTGACGGATTAATCTTACCTGCTGATTTTCTAGTATTGGAGATGGAGCCGATTCCTTTGTCAGAAGTAAAATTAACCTTAATTCTTGGTCGTCCATTCATGGCCACAGCAGGTACCAAAATTGATGTTCAAAATGGTACACTAACTATGAATGTGCAGGGACAAACGATTGAGTACAAAGTATTTGGAGCACTTAAATTACCAAGTGATGAACATTACTGTTTTCAATTAGATGCGTTAGATACAATTTGTCAACAAGTGTTCAATGAAAGTTGTGGTCGAGACATTGTGGATAAAGTTTTAATTCATGACTTTGGAACCATCGATGAGGATAAACAAGCTAGCAAAGTCTTAGCTCGACTTGAAGCCTTACCTCTTTAGGTATGTATATTACTGTCTTTGAGCCTTTACCAGTGCCTAAGACAAAACTTGCACCATCTGTTGTGCAGACACCTCAATTGGAGTTGAAGGAACTACCAAAGCATTTGAAGTACGCGTATGTGGGCGAAGAAAGTACATTGCCAGTAATCATTGCGTCTGACCTCAGCATTGAAGAAGAAAAAAAATTGTTGAGGGTACTAAAAGAGCATAAAACATCAATCGGATGGAGTATTGCTGATATCAGAGGAATCAGTCCCTCTAGATGTATGCATCGAATACTACTAGAGGAGGGAACAAAACCAACAAGAGATGCCCAACGCAGACTTAACCCAATAATGAAGGAGGTGGTGCTAAAAGAAGTACTCAAATTGCTAGATGTTGGCATCATTTTACCCTATCTCTGATAGCAAATGGGTTAGTCCGGTACAAGTGGTTCCTAAAAAATCTGGAGTTACAGTAGTCCTTAATGAAGATAATGAGTTGGTTCCCACGCGAGTTCAAACAGGATGGTGTGTTTGCCTTGACTACAGAAAGCTTAATTCAGGTACTAGAAAAGATCATTTTCCACTACCTTTTATTGATCAAATGTTGGAACGTC
The DNA here is from genome assembly GCA_963580455.1 of Euonymus europaeus. NCBI lineage: Eukaryota > Viridiplantae > Streptophyta > Magnoliopsida > Celastrales > Celastraceae > Euonymus > Euonymus europaeus. The sequence goes on along the minus strand of OY756967.1, from coordinate 14,805,480 downwards.
TTGCAGGTCATAGCCATTATTGTTTTCTTGATGGATATTCGGGCTACAATCATATTGCAATAGCACCAGAAGATCAAGACAAGACGACATTTACTTGTCCATATGGTACATTCGCCTACAGGCGCATGCCTTTTGGTCTTTGCAATGCTCCAGGTACTTTTCAAAGGTGTATGATGAGCATATTTTCAGATATAGTAGAGCACATTATTGAGGTATTTATGGATGATTTTAGTGTATTTGGTTCATCTTTTGATAAATGCCTTCATAACCTCACTTTGGTCTTAGAAAGATGCCAAGAATGCAATCTAGTTTTAAATTGGGAAAAATGTCATTTTATGGTACAACAAGGAATTGTACTTGGTCATATCATCTCTAGCAAGGGAATAGAAGTTGACAAATCAAAAGTGGATCTGGTAAGTAATCTTCCACCACCATCTACAGTTAAGGAAATAAGATCTTTCCTTGGACATGCAGGTTTCTACAGGAGGTTCATCGAGGATTTCTCCAAGATAGCTAAGCCATTGTGTAACTTACTATCCAAGGATGTGACATTTGAGTTTGATGAGACATGTTTGATAGCTTTTAACAAGCTTAAACTCCTTCTTACGTCAGCACCGATCATGATGCCTCCCAATTGGAGCCTCCCTTTTGAACTAATGTGCGATGCTTCCGATTATGCTGTAGGAGCAGTTTTGGGACAACGAGTAAATAAAGTACCTCATGTTATCTACTATGCCAGTAGAACACTCAATGATGCCCAATTAAACTACTCCACTACAGAGAAGGAGCTCATTTCTGTTATTCTTTTAGAAAAATTTCGTGCATATTTGATTGGCACTAAAGTAATTATATTTTCTGACCATGCAGCTCTTAGGTACCTTCTTCAAAAGAAGGATGCGAAGCCTCGCTTGATTAGATGGATTCTATTACTTCAAGAGTTCGATCTGGAGATTAAGGACAAAAAAGGATCCGAGAATGTAGTGGCCGATTACCTCAGCCATTTGGTGAACAATTCAGTGACCGAAGAAGACTCTGCCTCTAAATGAGAATTTTCCTGATGAGCAATTATTATCTTTATCTATTTCTACACCATGGTATGCTGACATTGTCAATTACCTTGTTACAAGTGATCTTCCAGGAAATTTGCCAAGAACTTACAAGGATAAGCTCGTGACAACAGCAAAGTATTACATATGGGATGATCCATACCTTTTCAAATGATGTTCTGACCAAATCATCAGACGGTGTGTGCCAGAATCAGAATTTCAATCCATACTCACGTTTTGTTACTCATATGCTTGTGGAGGACATTCTGGTCCAAATAAGACAACTTTGAAAGTATTGCAATGTGGATTTCATTGGCCGAGTTTGTTCAAAGATGCATATACTTTCTGCTCTACTTGTGATAGGTGTCAGCGGTTAGGTAATCTTTCATCTAGGAATCAGATGCCTTTATCACCTATTCTAATAGTTGAAATTTTTGATGTTTGGGGTATTGATTTCATGGGACCTTTTCCTTCATCTAAAGGTTATTTATATATCTTACTTGCTGTGGATTATGTTTCAAAATGGGTGGAAGCAGTTCCATCCAAGACTAATGATTCTCAAGTTGTTCTCAGATTCCTTAAAGAAAATATATTTGCAAGATTTGGAACAACCAGGGCGATCATTAGTGATGGAGGGTCCCATTTCAATAATAAACTTTTTGTAGCACTATTGAAAAAGTACGGAGTCAAACATAAGGTGTCCATGCCATATCATCCACAGACAAGCGGACAAGCTGAAATCTGTAATAGGAAAATTAAGCAAATATTGGAGAAGACTGTGAGCTCCTCACGCAAGGATTGGTCTGATCGTCTCATGGATGCTCTATGAGCTTATCATACAGCCTACAAAACTCCGATTGGAATGTCACCATACAGGTTGGTTTTTGGCAAACCCTGCCACTTACCAGTCGAATTAGAGCACAAAGCATATTGGGCTATCAAACAGTACAATTTTGAGATGAAGGCTACAGGAGAGCAAAGAAAGTTGCAGTTGAGTGAGTTGGAAGAACTCCGAAATGAAGCCTATGAGAGCTCTAAAATATACAAGGAGAAGACCAAGGCCTATCATGATAAGACCATTTTGAGAAAACATTTTGAACCTGGGCAGAAAGTCTTATTATATAATTCACGCCTCCGACTATTCCCAGTTAAGCTCCGTTCACGATGGTATGGTCCATTCCTTATTACTCATGTTTTTTCACATGGTGCAGTGAATCTTCAACACCCACAGACGGGAAATATTTTTAAAGTGAATGGTCATCATCTCAAGCACTATTTAGAGCCAGCAACAGAACATCTTGATGAGAATTTAAGGCTCTCTGATCCTGTTCCACTCACTTGATACGCTATTTCGTCTGGCTGACGACGCTAAATTTAGCGCTTATGGGAGGCAACCGATATTTCTTTCTCATTCTCTTTGTGTGTTCAACCAAGCATTTAGTTCAGTTGCACATTTTCTTAGCATATTCACTTATACTTTCACCTTGAGGTGGTCACTGTACACTTTTGTGTGCATGGGGCTTGATTGCGCCCATATGTCTACTGTGTGAGTTTTCTCCACCAGCTTAATGTGGTTTAGATCTTCAAATGTTTACTTATAGGGCAGCTAGGAGGGAGAGCATCTCATGACAGTATTGTCATTAGTATAAGACCTGAAGGTTTACATTTTGATCCTGTGGACAAAAGCTGTGGTCTCCTGATAGGCCGAAGGAAAACACTCGATGGCGTTAGCACAGAAGTCACTGGAATGAGCCTCTGTTACCTTACTTGTGCATATGCATTGGTTGAAAAAAAAAACAGTATATCTATTTATATTTATATATTTGGGATTGCTTCCGCAATATATATTTTGATCGGGTAAGATAGTATGATATATTATGCTACTAATTGCATGTCTAGGAAAATTTTGTCTAAGTAGTTTGGTATTTAAGTGGACGACTGTGTCCCTCCAATCTTTCATGGGAATTTCCCTGGTGTAATTAGTGATATAATTTTTTATATCTTCTTCACCGATAATGAAAAATAAAAAAAACCTAATTGTTTTCTCTTCGCACACTCTGTTTCTTCCTGATTTTCAACTCTCCCTTTATTATTCTTGTCTTTTTTGATCATCTTTCTCTTCCTCCTTCACAGTATGTCACGCAGCCCCCGCGATTCTGTTGCCATGGTGGACTTATTCGCCAGAGCTACAATCATGCCAGAACGTTGAATCGATTCCAAAATCCCGAACGATTCTGCCAACCGATGGGCCATGAGCTACCTCCGTGACCATTCTCTGCTGTTCTTGGTCGATCCTGATCCAAAAGACGAATTTCCGATGTATCCTCACATCGTTCGCTCCTTTTACCATACTCTTCTCAAGATACCCCACTCTTCTAGTACTCAACCAGTGTATCAGGTTGACATCCCTGGTCTTCGGCTTCAATTCATGTCAGCGGATATTTGCTCATGTTTAGGCTATCCACCTACCGTTGACGTCGCTATAGGTTTTCAAGCGCCGATCCCTATTTCCCATCAAGAGATGATTGATGATCTGTGTCAAGGGCGACACGATCCGAATAATGCTGCTTCTACACGCCACTCTTATTTGCCGTCCACAATGTGGATGCTTGATGATGCCATCCGGAGTAACCTTCGCCCCATTGGACACAGTCAACAACGCCAGGGTAACATACTTTCCGTCCTGTATTACATGTATCACGGAGTCTGGTTTGATATTGGCCGGATTTATCTTGAGAGCATTCTTAAGGCGAAGACCCTTGTAGAGAAACAAACAACCAAGGTCGGGAGATTATATTTTCCGAGACTCATCGCGCGGTTGCTTTTCAGTATGGGCATTCTCCCACCTCCCAGTCAGACAACTTCCAATTATCCAGTGACTGTTTTGGAGAACTCTACTTGGCGTTAGAGTACTAGCCATATGCTTTCTAGTGCTCGTAGACAACGAACACCGCGAGGTCCAGTTTCTTTACCACTGGAAGCGTCTGACTCTTCTGCTGCTGCACTACCTCCGACTGACCACATTCACGACATCTTAGCCCGCCTGCATAGGTTGGAGGTTGGACAACAGCGGCTGGAACACATGCTAATTGTCCTCATGGACATGGTGCGGCGCTAACCATTTTCTCCTTCCACCATTGTCCGAGCATCTTCCACCTCAGGTTGTATTTTTCTATCTTCTGTTTCTTTTCATTGCATTGCTTTTACATACTTCGTCATTTTCACATTGCGGATTTTCACATTGCGGACAATGTTTCGTTTAGGTTGGGGGTGGTGGCATATTCATGCACTTTGATATTTTGGTACTGGTACAATTAGTTTGAGTCAATTTTTCTATCTGGATTAGAAAGCAACTTTTAACACACTTTTGTCCACAAATTCTAAGCCTTGTGGTAAGATGGATTATGATGCATATGACTAAGAATATTTTATGGTTAAAGCATAAATGAGTGGAGAGAAATGAGTAAACAACTTATGAACTTGCATTGATCTCTTGAAATAGATAATTGCTGTCAATGAACACCATTACATGGTTTGTGGAAGGATTGGATCAATGCTGAGGATGATATTGATCAATATTTGAGAACAATGTTGTAATTTTACTGGGCCTTTGTTTGAGATGTTCTATATTATGAATTCGAGATAGAAAAAAAAAGAAAAAAAAAAGAAAAAAGAAAAAAAAAAAATTGTTATGTGCATTCGTCATTTGTCAGTAGATAAGTTTTCCTATTAGTTTGTCAATTGAACAAATTTTGATCAATAGAATTCCAAAGCAGGTTTGTGGTAAGACTGGTAGAAGTTCTAGACAGCTAATATACCTGTCATTTGATCAATGTTTGTTTATTTGTTTGTCCTTAAATTGACTTTTCTTCTGAGTGCATATCTATTTTTCAACTCCATGAGAGAAATTCATAGCACAGAAATCCTTCTCTACCCTATGAGAATATGGAGTTGAGGCTTTTACTTGGATAATATTTTGAGGTTATATGCATTATGGATTGTGGTATGAAGGTTTTGGCTTAGCACACACACACAAGTGTTGGAAGTTGTGACTATACTAATCTGGATAGGAATTGTGATCTCTTATCTTTTGTTCTAGTATTGTTACTTTCAATCATTTCTCATAACATATTTACGCTTGAATTACTAGGGACTAGCAATAAGCTGGTTGGGGGTTGTGATAAGTGCCAGAATATACGTTTTTAAAGTGATAAAATACTACCAAAGCAATGCCAAGAAATTGTGCTTAAAGCTGAATTTTCAAGATTATTGTACTTAAGATCTTCTTGGATGTTTTGTAGGTTAAGAGGTAGTAAGAGCTGTCGGAATGAAATTTGATCTTCAGAAAATTTTTAGAGGACACTTCAAGCTTTGCAGGAAGTGCTGGTTCACAAAAATCAGAGTTTGTTTGGGCCTCTAAAGGTTGCCTCAAAGTCAAGTTTGGAAGTTATATCTGAAGCAGAATTTCTGTTTGCAGACCAGACCTTTAGAAGCCCATAACTTGAGTATCTGATGTCCAAATTGAGTGATTCAAAAGCTCATAATTATCTACACATTTGTCTCTACAATATTGATGAAGGGTTTGAGTTCATAATAGTCTTTGTTTAGGCCCATAATACAGTTACAAGATTAGTGTGTAATTGGAAGTTGATGTCATTGATGATACCATTTCCATTCAAAGAGTGGACAATCCACCACACGAATTTGATGAAAAATCCACCACCAAAAGATGGCACTAACTCCTCCACTATGTGCTCATTTTCTCTATAAATAGAGAGGAGAAGGAGTAGAAGAGGGAGCTTGGAGAAGGAGTGGAAGCAAAAAGAGGAGAAGGAAAAGAAGAAAACAAGGCTTGTGTTTGTAATTATGTTTTTATGTTTCATGTTTTATTTGGTTATGTATAACTAAAATCTTGTTAGTTAGGGCTTGTCTTGAAGCCCTAAGCATGCTTTCAATTTCTACAAGCATGATGATTTTGATTTTTCCATGTTATGTGAGTTCTAGTATTGTGTTTCTTTGAGTAGCTAACTTTGAAACATGTATTAGAATTAATTGTTGTAGAACATGGTCAATTGTCTTGTTGAATATGTTCTTTCTTGCAACATATAATTCAGTTGAAAATGAATTATGAAAAATCAATTCTTGAATACCTAAGTACAAATACCATGTATTAGAATTCTTGTGACATTCATATTCTCTTTGCTCTTATTGGATTCTTGATTGTTGATTGATGCAGATTTCGATTAAGAATACACGTAATGAGGTAGACGCCATACACTTTACATGCAATTAAGAGAAAATCATACAACTTGAGTTTGGCCATGACCTTGTTGTGAATGTTGTCATCATATGCTTGTTAAAATTGTTAGTCTATTATTTCTTATAAATTGTTTGAATGTTTTTTGATGGATAGTGAGTCTTAGCTATTGTTTTCATTAATATCAATTCTCATTCTTGTTCTCAACGTCAATTTCTTTGTCTTAATTTTTATCTATTACACGATTTAACCCCCCTTTTCCCCCCCTTTTATAATTGTATTAATTATATTCAAGTGTTAGATTGTATATCTATTAGCATCACTCCTTGTGGGATCGACTCTTACTTATTCACTATATATTAATTGTACATTTGTAAGTATATTTTAAATTGTTACTAATGACATAACACGATTTCACTGGGGAACGAACACAGAATCTCTGGTTTCGCAGACCAGACTATTTTTATGGTAACCAATTGCACCAATTACAATTGGTGGCGACTCTGATAGAAATTTATTTCGCAAAACCGGTTGCGACAACTGGCGACTCTGCTGGGGAAAACTAGTTTTTAAAATATATATATTAAAATAAACTAGTGAGTTGGGCCTTTTAAATTTAATTTTTATTATCCCATCATTTGATTTTGTTATTTTTGAATTAAGTATATTTGGTGTTTTATTTCTTTGAATTTTCTTTGATATATTCTTATTGTTTAAAATGTTATTGATTTGTTGAGCCTTTTATATTTTGTCCTCACACATTGTGCACTATTCCCTTTTATGAGTCCAACAACTAGGGCTCAAAACCCTTAGGAGAGGATAAAGTAAACGAGACCTTCGAGGGATTCCAATTCCCGTGCAGGCTCGCGAAAAATCTCACTCGACCTACTCCTCTATTAAGGGGGACTCAGGCTATTCTAGCAATGGACACTGGCGGGGGAATAAGTCGGGAGCCTATGTTGTCCATAACCAATGACCATAGAGTTATAGGACACAAAAAACTATTTCTAACTTTATTGTGTGGTATATATTGTCATTGTGTTTGGCTGTGCATATGTTGTTTTGCTTATATGATTTTATTTTGTTTATATATATGATATATATTTTTTCATATTGTATATATGTGTATGTTACTTTTCCTGTACATATGTGATTTTAGAAATAATGTTTTGTTTTATTGCATACATGCGTGTTGTTTTTCTTGTACATATATGATGTTATTTTGTTTGTATAAATAATGTTCTATTTTATTGTATATACGTGTGTTGTTTTTCTTGAACATATATGATTCTACCTTATTTGTATATATAAGATGTTTGTATTACTATATATATACCTATGTTGTTTCGTCTGTACATATATGATTCTACCTTGTTTGTATATACGATGTTTGTTTTATTGTATATATACATATGTTATTCCGTTTGTACATATATGATTCTAGCTTGCTTGTATATATGATGTTTGGCTTTACTGTATATATGGATACGTTGTTTTGCTTGTATATACATGATTCTACCTTGTTTGTATATATGATGTTTTGCTTTATTGTATATGTATGGTTCTGTTTTTGTATGAATGTGAGTTGTTTTGATATACATATGAAGTTTTGTTTGTATATACGTGATTTTGTTTTGCTTGTACATATGTGGTTTTTTTATTTGTACATATATTGTTTTGTTTGTACATATAGGTTTCACGTATTCATCTCAAATACATTAGTTAAAGTTAGACTCATGTATATACTCGTTTAATCACTCACATATACTTATATATACATTTCATGCACAGTCTTGCATGTATTAGTTAGATTATACCATGTATATGTGATATTCATTGCCTCACAGGTAAAATAGTTTCCTTGTTTACATGAGACAGATGAATTCATAATCATGCATAAATTGAATAATAAAATTGTGACGCTAGGTTTTCAAGAATCTCGAAAATTAGGTAGGAAGGAGAGTAAGATGTGTACACTAGGTTTTAAATTTTCTTTCCTTTTGAGAATAAAATTGTACATGGCATATGTGTTTAAACAAAAACAATTAGTAGCACTAAATACTAACATAGAGTTGAAAATCGAGAAAGTAAAATAAAAATATCATGACCACTATCGGGTTTTCACAAGGAGTAGGTCATTACTTCGATTCGATAAATTTTTATAGTATGACATTTGCATGTTCTGACATTATCATCATATCTTTTATAAAATAAAAGTCCTTGCTCAAAATTTTGCATTTGTTCGCATCATCTTCCATCATTTCGAAGATTTTAAACCTCAAAAACATTGTTTAACAAGATTGAATTGGTGATAAAAAAAAAAGATTAATCCAATGAACTAGATTTTGGTGCACCCATTAACAATGTAAAATCAAACTCCGAGATGAAAAATGAATATAAGATATTCGTCATAAATAATTAGATGACTAAATTGAGTATGGGGTCAATTAATAATGGGAGGTAATGATCGGTGACAAAGGTGGAGCAGATCTAGGGAATGTTAAATTCTTGTGAGAATAATAGCAACATATTATTAGGGAGCCCAATCTGAGATATTGATTTACATGGCCTCATAATGGTTTTTACTGAAATAGTGCTAGAAAGTTGACTCTAATGGGTTTGTTCATTAAACTTGTAGAATATGTTTGGAAGATGTTTTCAAAATTGTTTTTCAAAATTAAAAATTCAATGAAAATTTATTTGGGAGTTACAGTTTGTGAAAATAGTTTTTAAGAAATGTGTTCCTGAAAGAAAAAAGAACAACGAAATCATATTTTGGAGATTTTTTTTTTAAATGGATAGATGGAATTTTTGTAAATAAATTGAATTTCATTTTTTTCTCTCTCTCTTTAGCTCTACTTCTTCTTCCTCCCTATCTCATTAGTTGTTACGATTTCTCTTTTCTCTCCAACTAGTCTCTCCCTTCTCTTTTTCTCGATCATCTCTCCAAATTTACTTGATTTACTTTCCATCATCATTCACTAGTAGTCCTTGTTATATAATCAATTTTCTTTTGTGTCTAAATTATGTATTTTTATTTATTATTATTATTACTACTTTGAAAGTCGTTTAAAAATACAATAAATCAAATGAATTTTTTAGCACTCCTCTTATTATTATTATTATTATTTTGAAAGTCGTTTAAAAATACAATAAATCAAATGAATTTTTTAGCACTCCTCTTATTATTATTAGTATTATTATTATTTAAGAAAAACTGTTTTTACTCATTAAGAACGAAAATAATTTCTAAATACACTCCTACTACTTTGGTTGCGTTTGAAATCCTTGATCCGCAGAAGTGGTTCCGTTAAGAGGGCATTTATTTACTCAAGAATTAATCTAATTGTGGAAGTTTTTAAATAATTGAGATTTAAACAACTATTTCATTGAGGTATGCCTCTTCTATTTTTGTGCGAAATTTTTGGCTCAATACAACGTTTACATATTCACAAAGAAAATCAAGCAAGAATGAAAAATCAAAAGAGCGGAAAAATCAAAAAAATAATAATAATAAATCACTCAATTCAGACTGCACTCTCATATTTTAAATTATTGAAGGAATGATAGTTTTAAATCATGTGTCTGTTGAAGTGGCGATCAATGTCAAAAATCAACTTCATGGTGTTCATATTTAATGATAGTAAATAGGACACGCACCAAAACTGTGGCAATTTTTGGTGCATCCCATATGTTATAATATATTTTACCTCAGAACAATTCAGCCCGAATAATAAGACGATTGACTAACATTTGGTTTTGATTTTAATATAAGTCAATTAAACACGCACCAAAACTGGGGCAGTTTTTGGTGTGAACTGTACCTTATCACATATTTTACTCTAGAAAGGTTTCAGTCCATTGACAAAAGAATTAATTTATCAAAAATGTTTTAGAACCCAACTTTTATTAGCCCAAATCAACCCAAGTCTACATGGCACTCCATGTTGGTGTGCCATGTTGGACTTTTTTAAAAATCTATTTTTATTTATCTTTTTTATAAACGAAACTTTAAAACGTTTTATCTCTCAAAATACATGTTAGATTTCAAAAAAAATTACATATTCGAACTCAGCGTGTAAAACTCTTTCTAATAAGACCCATTGTCGATAGTTTTTATCGCGTTTTTTTAATTACATTATTTTTAAAAATAATGTAATTCATATATATTATGTTTAAAGTGTTTATTCGAGCTGAAATTTTATTATATTATGATAGTATAATATATATTCATTATTTTTTTGCCTTTTTATTGAAATTACGTTGAGTATATGAACCCGTCAGAGTATAATAGTTAGGACCCTAAGGTTTAGCACTTGAGACATTTATGATTTTGTAGTGAATTCGTCGAGGTTTAGTGAATATGAGTCTTTTAGGTTACAAAATTGAAATTCGATACACGAGCCCGTTAGGGTTTAGCGAATCCGTTCCCCTTGGGGTTTATAACACTTATTGTTTGGATTACAGCATGAAAATCCGATACACGATCTCGTTAGGGTTTAGCGAATTCGTTCCCCTTGGGGTTTATAACACTTATTGTTTGGATTACAGCATGAAAATCCGATACACGATCCCGTTAGGGTTTAGCGAATCCGTTCCTCTTAGGGTTTAACATTTATTGTTTAGGTTACAGTATGAAAATTCGATATACGAGCTCATATCGGTACCTATAAATAAACACTAGAAACTACGTAATCAACATATTAGTACAAAAAAAATAATGTAATTAAAGACAATGTAATTAAAAACAATGTAATTAAAAACAATGTAATTAAGAATGAGTGATTAAAACCTATCGATGATAGATCTTGTTGGATAGATCTTTACTTGCTGATTATGGATATGTAATTTTTTTTGAAATCTAATATGTATTTTAAGAGATAAAATGTTTTAAAATTTTGTTTAAGAAAATAAAAATAAAAATATGTGCTGTGAGTTTTTCAAATGAGATATTTTATTTTTTAAAATTTTAATTTTCCATGTCATTTGCTTACAAAGCATGACATGTAGACTTGGATTAATTGTTGGGTTATAAAACTTGGGCTATTTAGCACTACTCTTAATTTATTGGCAAAGGTAGAAGGTTTAAAGACTCTCTTGTAGAGTTGGTCATTGTTAATTAGGTGTACACAGTTTTGGTGCAATCTTTGACTTATCGCATATTTCATCTAAAAAATGTTTAATTTGTCATTCTTTTTCTTGGACCTCTTTACATTCTTGCATATATCTTAAAAAAAGAGTTTTCTTTCATCACTCATCATTATCAATTAAATATAATCAGATTATTAATTTCTTCAGCTTTGCTACTCGTATTCCTCCATTTTCATATTTCAATTCCCAATCCATATTCCAAAACATTTTTCATTTGCTTTCAATTGTTGACATGCATGGCCGTACAATTTCATTTATCATTGATGAAGTTAGAGGAAATTTGATGAGAACATTAAGACATTACTTTTGATAAGAAATTGATGAATAGTAGTATCTTAAACTGGAAAAGATTTGAATGAAAAACTTAGGGTTGAAGTAGGTATTATTAGAAGAGGGATAATCCCAATAATAAAAAAAACAAAAGAAGTTTGAATGAGCAAGTAATTTTAAATTGAGAAGTTGTAATATCCCGAACTCAAATTTTAGTAAAATGATTTTAAATTTTGATATTTTTAATAAATACTACATATTTTTAGGAAAATATAGGTGCAAGAATCACCGAAATCGGAGTTGAATTGGATTTGTTACGAATTTTGGAAGTTAACAGTTTTAATTAAGATTATGCAAGGGCAAAATGGTAATTTTGAGAAAAATCTGGTATCTTCTTCTCCAGCACGTATGGAGAGAAGAAATTTTTTGGAAAAATTAAATTTTGGGCGTTTGTGGTCCGATTGAGGCGTGGGAGGTGTCGAATCGAAGCTTGTAGAGAGAGGAGCAAAACCCAAACGGAATCGTCGTCATCGGAGCACCATAGGCGGCGGAATCAGGCGGCAAAGATTTGGTTTTCCGGCGACTTTGAGACGCGATCCCGGTGGAGTTTTCGAACGAGACAGCTACGATTGAATTGCTTGTGTTGAGAGCTTTAATTTGATGTATGGTTCGCCGGAAAACGTCGCTGGAATCGCCGGCTTCAGCGACGGCAGTGGCGGTGCCACTGTTCACGGGTTGACCCGAGTTGACTTTTAGGTTGACTTTTCCGTATTTTGATAGTCGTGTATACGTATCCGTATTCTGATGCAGGAGGCTGATTTGGAGATTTTGGATTGGGATTTTGGACGTACTACAATTTAGCGTAGTCGAAATTTCAGGTAGGGATTTAGCCCTATTTCTTATTTGGGGTTCCGGGAGTTACGTATTTGACAGACTCCTATTTGTCTCTCGGTGTGAAATTCCCGGAGGTTAGGAATTTCTCTGTTTAGACTTTTATCCGATTTATTTCAGCAATTGCAACTTATTATTATTTTATGATATTATGGACTATTTGTGCGACTGGCTGCATCATCGTGCGCCATATCTCCTATGGGGCCCACACTCAGTGATGGGGCCCACATATTGGTTGTGGGGTTTTCGGTGAGAGTCCACATAGGACTATACTCTGGTGATTTTCTGTGATGATGCTACGAGATTATTGATGGATGATTTGTAGTGTGTGGGACCCACATCGGGCGACCCAACGTATTAGATGATTTATCAGTGGATTTGATCGGGTACGTACCTGGAGACCGGATTGAGGTGGGGTACATCCTAGGGGACGCTCTTCGATATAGGCGATGCTATCGAGTACTTGATGTAGGCTCGATCCTCATCCAATCTGGGGAGTACCTGGACTGGGAGACACCTTGCGGGGATCAGGGTGGGTCCAGGGGAGGATTTTCCGATGTTATATGGATTTGTGTTGATATGGATTTGAGTTGGATTATGACTGTGTACTGATTTGAGAGTTGTACTTGAGGATGGTAGTGGTGGAGCCCATTCGGCATCTACCCTACATATTGATTGATTTGTTGATATTTATGATGGGTTCGGAGATTCTTTATCCTATTCGGATATTACCTTATGATTTCCTGTATGTATTTTTATATCTTTCCGGTTTTCTTACTTTTTCTCGAGTTTTACTTTCTGTTTATTCTGATGATTGACATTTCTCCATATCCCTACTGAGCTTTGTGGCTCATCCCTTTCATTCTCATATTTTTTAGGTTAGATAGCCGGAGAGGATGATCAGCGCAGGGATGCGTGAGGCGTGGGGATGTTTTTGTCTGTCTGTAGTATATGTGTTTCGTATCTATGATGATTTGAATTTTCCGCTGTAGACTTTGGTTTGCATGTTACATTTTATTGGCTGTATTTGAGATTTTGGTTGAGATTCGTATATAAATGTGAGACTATTACTGTAGTTATCTTGATAATTGATAGTAGCTTGGGTTTAAATCCGGTTCGGGGAATAGAGGGGTTCCCTGCCGATCACGCCTCTGGGATTCATGGGTGCTCATTTGCACGTATCTGGGAGAGGGGCGTGACAGAAGTACTTGCACGTAGAAGTTTTAAAGGAAAATTAATAGAAATTGAGAAAGAAAAATGGAAAAGAGTTTGAGATTATATTTAATAAATTGCTAATGTGGTGCTCAAAACACTGGGACAGTTTTTAGTGGAAGTTGTAAACAATCTCGTTTTCTTGATTCAAAGTTTAGAACATTCTTGTTTCAAGTTGTTCACATATGTGCTATCCTTATAACTAGTCATACACTTTTCTTATATCATCTTCTTAATAAATATTTTGAAGTTATCCATTCCTAACCCTTGAGTGTGTTATTCGTCTCTTAACATATCTTCTGACTTTCCTATGCGTAGCTATATTATTAAGCTTAAATTATGACAAAGTATTCCAAAATACTACGCTAGGTCAAGAATTTGAACAGAAAACAGTGTGACAAGATGAGATTGATGATCGCATGAGCATATAAGGAGGCAAAGGGTTTATTATAAAATTAAAAAAAAAACAAAAAAAAATCTTTCTTCCCAACGAGTTCATCCACATCCTTAAGGATTAAACTTTGGATTTTCACAGGCCTAATTTTGAGTTAAATGCAAGGCGAATTTTATCATCATATGCTCAATTTCGGATTAAAATATTTTTGAATTAAATCATTTTTAATTTTGGTTCATCATATTGATTAAAAGCTATAAATTTTGGATCAAATTATTTTTAATCATAAATTATCATGTGGGTTAAAATATTTTTACATATGGATTAAAGTGTCCTTATTTTTGGTTCATCATGAGGATTAAAATCTCTAATTTTTAGATTAAATTATTTTTAAACCTTGGACTATCACGTGGATTAAAATGTCTTTACCTTCAGGGTAAATGGTTTTCAATCTTGTAGATTAAAATTGTCTTTAAAATATTTTCAATTTTGGTTTATCCTACAGATTAAAATACCTTTAATTTCGGGTTAAAATATTTTTATCTTTGATTAAAAGTATCATGTAGATTAAAATTGTTTTCAATCTTAGGTAAAATATTTTGCGGATTAAAATCGGCTCAAAATTTTGAAATAAAGTATCATGTGAATTAAATGCGTCTTGCTGATTAAAATTGTTTTCGATTTGGATAAAAATTATCTCATGGACTAAAATTGTCTTCAATTTTGGATTAAAATATTTTGAATTATCATATGGATTGATTAAAGTTGGGAATTAAGATTGCTTGTGGATTAAATTGGCCTTCCGATTAAGAGTCGGCCTTTAGATTAAAGTTGTGGATTAAATTGGCCTTCCGATTAAGAGTCGGCCTTTGGATTCAAGTTGTGGATTAAATTGGCCTTCCGATTAAGAGTCGGCCTTTGGATTCAAGTTGTGGATTAAATTGGCATTCCGATTAAGAGTCGGCCTTTGGATTAAAGTTGTGGATTAAATTGGCCTTCCGATTAACAGTCGGCCTTTGGATTAAAGTTGTGGATTAAATTGGCCTTCCGATTAAGAGTCGGCCTTTGGATTAAAGTTGTGGATTAAAATGGTCTTTGGATTAAAGTTACGATATGGATTAACGTTGAGGATTAAATCTTTTTGGGGATTAAATTTACTTTTAAATTTGGTGGATTAAAGTTGTTCTTAAGTTGGGATTAAATTGTTGCATGGATTAAATTCTTGGGTTAAAATGTTTCGGATTAACAAATGGATTGAAATGTTTTATTTCAATTAGAGCGTGCAGATTATTTTGTGATTACCAAAGATAGACTTTTGATTTAATTCTCGGGCGTATATTTGTTTAAATTTTAGGTGGGTGTATAGAAGACCCACATTTGGACTGTTGTCACATAATTTTAAATTTACATTGTCAAAATTGGGATACAATACCTTTACGCGTCATTTACTATGTAAAGTCCCGCAAAGGGGGGCAGCTGTTGTACCCCATTTTTGCCCTAAACCCAAAATACAATTTATTAAAATTCAAAAGAAGTCCATTATCAATAAAGAAATAAAGCCCAAAATATAGGATTGGTTTGAATGAAACTTAAGCTTAAAATAAGTCTATAACCATCCCAACTTAAGCCCAAATGGATTGGATCCAAGCCCATTTATCATTTTAGTGTAACTTGGCCCACTATGATTACACAAAGATCCAAACCCTACTTTCAAATGAGGAGGAAGTGCGCAGCTAGTAGAGAAAATGGAAAGAGAAGAGAGAGATGCGACGGCGTTGGAGGAGAATAGGAAAGAGGAGAAGAGAAATGCTGGAAAAGGAAGGAGATGGAGAGAATCTCCAGGAAAAAGGAGAGAATGAGGGATTAGGGGAGAGACGTTTGAGAAATTGGAATGGGAAACAAGTCATTAGAAGAAGAGAGATTAGTGTTGAAAAAGCTATAAATTGGGGAGAAAATTTTGGAGAAAAAGGGGAGAGAAAAAAATCGTTTCTATTTTACAATTTCTAAGCTCTTTCTCCTTCAAATAGAAAACCGACCTTCACTTCACCAAGCGGACGCTATCACCGTGCTATCATATCCCCTCTGTTGCCAAAACCTTCAAAAGGATTCCATCGTCACCACCCGGAACCATCAACTGACATCACTGTGGTTACCCAAACATCATCTCACCTTACCTATATTTCATTTGATATCATAGATCTACTTGTTGTTTTTGTTTTTCTTATTTACGTATATTTGTATTGGGTTGCATGATATACATACATAAGTGCATAGAATGCTATGAAAGTTTGCTTCTTAAAAAGAGTGTGTGTGTGATTATATTATACATATGACAATGGATTATATGAACTTTTTGGGTTTTGGGATTTAAGAATATTTTGATTTAAAAATTGCATGAAAATAAAATTTTATGTGACATTTTTGAATGTTCATTTCATTAAAGCAATTGATTATAAGTTTTCACTCATGTTAATTTAATAATATGATCGAAATACTTGATTGCTAATAAAAAAAAGGGAACTGAGATTGCATGTCATTCATCATTCTTCAACATTGTTAATATGCTATTTGAAACATGTTTATATGTGAATTGAATAATTGATTTTATGTTGTTTGATTTATGTGTTAATTATGTGATTTAATATTTTAATATGTTGGTTTAGGGCATTTGCGATAATTGATATCGTATAATTTCCAAAAAACTCGGTTCCCAATATTTTATTTTTTTTTATTTTATTCTCGTTTTATTTTTATTTTTATTTATCTATATCATATTTTATTTTTATCTCATTTTATTTTCGTTTTATTTATCTATATCTTATTTTATTTTTATCCTATTTTATTTTCGTTTTATTTTTATTTTTTATCTATATCATATTTTATTTTTATTTTATCCTTATTTATATCTTATTTTCGTTTATTTCTATTTTTATTTATCTATATCACATTTTATTTTATTTTCGTTTTATTTTTATTTTTATTTATTTATATCTTATTTTATTTTATTTCTTCTTTATTTTTGTTTTATTTTATTTTTCATATATATATATATATGTATAGATATTTTTTTGCTCCATTCTTGTATTATTATTACTATCTTATCTTATCTTATATAACTTTATTTATCATTATCTTTTTATATTATTTTATGTTATTTTTATCTCTATTTTTATTTTTATTTTACTTTATTCTTTTTTTTATTTATACTTTATTTTTATCTTTTTTTTATTTTTATTATATATATAGATATATTTTTACTCTATTTTCGTATTATTATTATTATTATCTCATTTCATTTTGCTAACTTTATTCGTTATTATCTTTATGTATTTTATATTATTTTATGTTATTTTTTATTTTTATTTTATCTTTATCTCTATTTCTATTTTTATTTTACTGTATTTTTATTCATTATTATTTTATTTGTGATTTATATTTTATTTTATTTTATTTTAAACTTGTGTATTATAAAAAAATTATATTGAAAGTTTTTGCCTAAAATGGAATCAACTTGGGGAATGAATTGGATGCATCCTCGGAAAGATTCTTGAGGTGAAAGTGTTTCTTGAGAAATTTGACCATTAGATGGAAAAACACTTTTAATATGGTGTTTATATATATTTATAAAAAAATTTTATTCTATTTTGATATAGCCTTATATTTGCTTAAATTATTTTATCTTATATAGCTATTGTATTTTTCTAAAGATTATTTTTATCCTATACAATTTTTTTATAATTTATATAATTATTGTACTTTATATACGTCACAATTAATATTTTCGAAAAATTCATTTAATGGGATAATAAAGGTTAAGTTGACAACTGTTTTTAAAACAGACGTTATGGGGTGCCTCACACCTTCCCATACGTAACAAACTCACTTACCCATTTTCTGGATTTTCGCAGACCAAACTATTTTTATGGTGACCAATTGCACCTATTACAATTGGTGACGACTCTTATAGAAATTTATTTTGCAAAACCGGTTGCGACAACTGGCGACTTCACTAGGGAACGAACTCAAAATCTCTGGTTTCGTAGACCAAACTATTTTTATGGTGACCAATTGCACCTATTACAATTGGTGGCGACTCTTATAGAAATTTATTTCGCAAAACCGGTTGCGACATTGGGTAACCAAAGTTTGGTCAAGAAAGCATCAAGAAACACTTGTGTGTTTTTTTCTTTGATTTTTGTTTTTTTTAACTATGTTCACTGACCAGTCAATTAGAAAAAACTGCCTCTCCAAAATCTGACAATACCCGAATTATGCGACTGCACTTATCTCACACTTAGGTCACACATAGCTCACTTTTTGGTCGCAACCATCTGATACTTCCACTTCGTAAATAAATCACCGTTTTTTTTTTTTTTTTTGTGAGCCATAGTTCACACATAGGTTGTACAGCACCCAGAAAATCACTCTCACATATGTTTACCCATTTTAGCTTCCAATCCTTAAAATTCACCCTCCAAAACCTTCTAAACTTCTCAAATCATCCTCTGAACATCTCAAAACAAAGTCCCATGATGGAATTCTAAATTTATGACTCATTGATCATGCATTACACATTACAAGGATGGGGAGGCCTATCAAAAGAGACAAGGTTTTAATTGAGAACAAGGGGTTCACAACAATCATCCAAGGTAGGCCAATTGAACAAATAATGCCTTGATCACTTTCACAGAATAAAACCATAACACTTAACTTTAGATGGTTTAATACAAATTCTAGCATCACATAATCATGAAATTCATTCCACACACTTTTCTGAAGGCTTCTCACATGGCTAAACAATGCATGAATAATGTGTATATATACCAAGTAGACTTTCATAGCAAATTGTCATGCAAAGAATCACACCGTCAGTTGCTAAAGCACTTCATAACAATCACGCACCAGTATGACATTGTCCTCAATGCTAAAGAAGAAAAAGAAAAAATAAATTTGCAATGACAAAAATTAAATTGTAATGAAAGAAAACGGAAATAAGACTTAGCTGGTTGAAAATGTCGAATATGATGCTCCTTCACATGGGTTACCTCCCATGAAGTGCTAAATTTATTGTCTTCAGACGGACATAACCACATTTTGGCTAGAATTAAGGTGGATCGAATTGGATGTCCTCCACTGTGATAGGGACTGAATCCCAATAAGGCTTCACACGATGCCCAGTAACTCTAAAATTCTGATCTGAGGCAAGGTGTTCTAACTCAAATGCTCCATGAGGATACACTGTCTTCTCTAAGTAGGGACCATGCCATCTTGATTTCAACTTATTTGGGAATAGTTGTAAATGCAAGTTGTGAACAAGATCCTTTTGTCCCTCATGAAAATCTTTTCGCATAAATGTTCTGTCTTCAGCTTCTTGCGTGTGTGGGTTTAGCCACCTTTGTGTCTCTCTAAAAGGCTTATCATCCTCTTTCGAATAAGCATATTCCAAGTGATTGGGTAGCTATTTCATCTCTAATTTTGGTGCTTTACCTGTAGAGAGAACAAGAGATGAATTAGTACATGTCAGTCGTTCAAAAGATGGAGTACCCTTACCAACGTATGGATGACCAAGCTAGAGTCTTAAAATAGCCCCTTTGATTTGGCTATCATGTTCCATAGGTCCTGCAAATACTGCTCGATCATCTAACCCTTGTGTCACCACTACTTTTAAGGGGTCTTCGCTTGATACCCGAAAATCCTCACTCTCAAAATCATGTATAGTATCAACATTAGAACAATCTCTATGATCATCATGAGATTTAAGAGCTTCAAATACACAAAATTCCATTTCTTGGTCATTCACTTTCATGGTTATAGTTCCTTTTTTCACATGAATATGCATATCTGTAGTAACCATAAAAGGACGATCAAGAATGATAGGTAACGATGAAGACCACGAGTCATTCTCCATATCCAAAACAACAAAATCAGTTGGCAAAATTAGACCATTTACAGTCACCAAAACATCTTATAAAATTCCTCTAGGCCTCTTAACACTATGGTCAATCAATTGTAAAGTGATAGATGTGGGTTGAAGCTCTCCTAAACCAAGTTTCTCATACACAAGAAAAGGAAGCAAATTTATACTCGCCCCAAGATCTAACAATGCCTTTTCAAAAAATTTGTTTCCCATCTTTCAAGGTATAGTGAAAATACCAGGATTCTTAAGCTTAGGTGGAAGCCTATGTAGTAAAACTGTACTTACCTCTTCATTCAAAGATATTTTCTCATGCTCAACAAACTTTCTCTTGGCGTAAGATGGAATTTGTTTTATAACATCAAGAAGTGGACTATTAATTTCTACCTTATGCAAATTCTCAAAAACATCAAGAGATTTAGAATCAACTTTTTTTTAGCAAACCTTTGCGATTTGTAACATCTGATGCAGAACTGCGACCTTTTTGCACCCTGTCGGCAATTGGACAACAGTCTTTTTCGGTAAATTTTGGCCCTTCAACCTTGTTGTCTACTTCTTTTCCACTTACAAGTGTTGTAATGGACTTCAAATGCTCCATTCTAGTTGGTTTGTTAATGGGTTGTGCTAGAAGCTCTCCCTTCTTCCTTTCACTCAACTCTTTAGCCATTTGTCCCATTTGTGTCTCCAAATTTTGGATGGCTTGAGTTGTTTGTTGCATGAACTGCATCATAGAAATCTCCAAGTCACTTTTCATAGTTGGTTGGGCTACTGGAACTGGTGCATTATTAACGGGTTGATCATTTTTCCAAGAGAAATTTGGATGGCTACGCCAAAGATATCGTTGGTTCCTTTGATTAAAATTTGTTTGATCCACTTAATTGGCTTCCTCTAGCTCTGTCATGGCTATCAAAGGGCATGCCTCAGTAGCATGATCTTGATGTGAACATACTGCACAAAGCATGGCTGGTGGTGGTGTAGTTGGTGGAGTTTTCATGTTCATCCCTTTCATAGTGTCAACTAGGAGATCAATCTTTCGGGTCAAGTTCAAATCTCAGCTTGCACAATTGTATCAAAACTTACCTCATACACTCCTTGCCGCTTAAAGGAATTTTTACTTCTTGTAGAAAACTGTTGAGAATCTTCACTTAATTCCTCAAACAATTTCATAGCCTCTTCATTACTTTTTCTCATCAACACCCCATTGCAAGCCGAATCAACATTCATCTTATTTACCTCATTTAACCCTTCATAAAAGTGTAAAACAATGTCATCTTTCTGTAGGTTGTTGGTTGGGCATCGAGCTAAGCGGATCTTGAAATCCTTCCAAGCTTCATAAAATAAAAATAAATCTCCATCTTTTTGCTGAAAATTTTGACTTTCCCTAACAAGTGCTTGGTTCTATGAGCCATAAAATATTCTCTCAAAAATTTTGTGACCATTTGTTCCCATGTACCAATGGAACCCACTTCAATGGAGTTATACCACATCTTAGCTCTTCATCTCAATGTGAATGGAAACAACATGAGCTTCAAATTATCAGCTGTAATCTCCATCATATTTTGCGTTTGACACAAATCAGTGAAGTCTTTCAAGTGCTGGTGAGGATCTTCATCAAACCTCCCCTCATAGTGAGGCACATAGTTTAGCAACTGAGCTGATAAATTGAAAGTAGCACCTCTGTTAGGCTGAAAAGCAATGCAAGATGGTTCGGCAACATTACGTGGAATGTACCAATTCATCATAGGAATCCTCTGGTTACCCACATCTCCAACTTCAACAATCTGCTCTTGTTTGTTCGCCGCTATGTTCCTTTGTCTCACTGCTCTTACTGTTCACTCAATTTCAGGATCAAATTCTTCTAATTTTTTGCTTTGAGATCGAGTATGGACCATGCACTTCAAAGAGACAAATCAATACCTGCCACAACAAATAAATGAATATGTGAGTTTATGTGATGTTAATAGAAACAATTAAAAAAATAAAAAAATTTGGTAAATGCTTGTCCAGCAATGGACTTAACAGTCCCCGCAACGGCTTGCTCGATATAAAATATCGCAAGTAAACCTGCAATACTAAATACATACGAGTTTTACCCAATCGTAAGTGTACGTGTCGAGGGACAATATAGAAAACAACGGGGTTGAATCCATAGAGACCGTATCAATCACCAAACAAACAAAATAACAATAATAATGCAGAAAATTCATATTGCAATAAACAAGTAAAATAGGCTAAAATTGGATAACTAAATATGGAGGAGATCTTTCTTGGGTTGGTGTTGTTCTTCTAATCTCACTAAGTATCACAATTTCAATATGCAATCACATAATTTAAAGACTTAACGTTGTCAATCAGAAGACCTTGGTCGGGCTCTCCTAACTAGACTTTTCTAAGCAACGACTCTCGCTTTGGTCCAGTCCAAAATCTTCTCTTAACAAATTATTCTTGGTTGGCGTACCCTAAGAATTTCCCAGGACAAACATATGAACGAGTAAGTCGACAATCGTACAACCTTAAGCGTTGGTGTACCACTTAATTGATTGTGTTCACAATTCCAAAATGTGGACCCTATGCAGATTCTTGTTACTTCGTCAAACATCGGGTATGGGTCAGCTGAATATGCTTAACTAACAATTCCTAATATTATGATGGTGATCAAGCATGCATAATAATAAGAAATTAACAATAAACTCGAAGAATCAATGAATTAAATCTAGTGTAATAATCTATGAAATTGGTCAACAAAGTTCAACTAGAAGAAACTAACCAAATCCCAAACTAAATAGAAATTTAGTTACACATGTTCATGATTTAATTGCATAAATAAACTAGAAATTCAGTTAGGGAAGAAGGAGATGCTCAAAAGTGCTGAAATCCTCTTCCCGACGTCTCCTCTCTTTGGTTCTGAAGTGCAACGGCATCCAAAATGGTTTCTGAGTCGAGTTTCAAGCTATTAGAAACCCTAAGTGCCACATCAACAAAGTAAATTACGTCACTGGCCCGCTAAAATCTGCGGCCGCAATTAGGTCGCACTTAGGTTGTAGTTTTTGCCCAATAAACTCTTAATTCCTTCTTTTGCATTCATCTTTCACCCGTTCCATAAAACAACATTTGGGTAGTAATTTGATCTTGAAAACATACAATTGAGACTTTTAAAGATTGGAAATATAGGTGCATTTTGCGCCTAACAAGTTCTTCAGTGTGGTTTCTAGCTCTTCAATGATGGAGTCGAGTGCTTGAAGTTTGGTCTTGGTGTGGGGTTGGTGGTGAGTTAGGAGAGGCGTTGGGTACAATTTTGGGAATGAGACGGTTCGGTTTTTGTTTTGGTTCAATTGTTGCTGTTTGTGTTTTCGTTGTTTCAAAAATTGTCTATGTTTCCTTCTCTGATTTGAAGAGCAGTACAGGTGGATTGGAGTGTTGTGTAGACTTGATGGTTGTAAAATGGTCACCATTTTATCGTGAAACATTTAGGACAAGTCGAGGGAAAAATCATTTAAGAGGGGATCATAAGCACTATTGTCTTCTTTATCGGCATCCACATCGATATCCTTTATATGTATGGATAACCACAGCTCTGGAACTAATGACAGTTCAAATGTTCAATGATTTTTTACCCTCCAAAAAAAGAAAAATGACTTCTTTTCTCCGTCTAATTGAAGAAAAGCAAATACCTCGTTCATTTATAAGCTCCCAACAGCAACCGATTGTAGCAGCTTGTGTGAAACCTCGACCCAAACATATTAAGTTTAGTTAAATGTTGAGTATTAAGTTGTTGGGAATAAATTTGGAGATGTTATGGACCACCCGTGTGGTGTAGGACTGTAAAGATTCGTTCTTTGAGCGAGGTTCACTAAATAGGTCATAACTTTTAGCACACATCCGTTTTAGGTCCATAATATATCAAATCGAAGCTTAGACCAAGAAGGATATGATATTTATGGAAAATCTGGAAGGAAAAAAAAAGGTGTCCGGACGCCCTAGGGAGCCATCCGGACACTTAATGAAGAAATTGGGCCAACAAGGTTTTCCAGGTATGAACCGTCTGGACGATCACTTAGGGTGTCCGGACGGCTGTCGGGATTTCAATTTTTAAAGACCAGAAATGGCTATTTGGGACAGAACCTCAAAGGAAGCCGAGAAGAGAGAGAGAGAAACTTAGAGAGAGAAGGAGATTTGTTGAGGTTTTTGCTTGGTTTTCCATGGATTCATGAAGCATATCAAGAATCAAGGTGGAATCAAGGAAGATTTAAAGGTTTGAGGTGAGTTTTCATAGTTTTGGAATTCTAGGGTTTTTCCTAGATTTGTTTGATTCTTTAATAGATGGAATGTAGGGCTTAGATATGTTGATTCTAGAGTTATTTATAATTGTTTTACTAGTTTGAATCATTGGTTTAGGCTAGGTTTCGAATTTGGAGAAGTTAGAGGATTTTGGGGAAAATCATAGAGAGAGAAAGTAAGTTCTCTTGATTAGTATTTGATTTCATGTTATTATTGCTTATTATTGTTGATAATACGATATTGTGGGTTCGGAATGCCCGAATCTATAGGTGGGTGAAAGAGGGCCAAAAATCCAAACTTTGGGAATTTGCTATTGTAAGTGGTGCTATCGAGGTAGTGAATTTCTTGCCCAATTCACTTTCATATCCTTCTTTTGCTCTCTAAATTGCGGTTTATTTTCTCATTGGTCACCGGGTTTGTGTTATTGCCTTATTGTTTCTAAGGAAGAACGAACTCAGCATTTGTTCTTATTTTCTCTTGAAATGTAGATTGCATTAAGCCTTGTTCGTGTTCAATCACTTATTGAGCATGGTTGATCATTCATGCGTCATAAGTAGCTTTAAATATATAGGTTGAGTATATATATATATATATTAATTGATGGCATGAAGCATGAATGCATTAGAGATTGCATGGGATGCTCGAGTATGGACTCGGGTATACCCTAGGAACTACTTGAACGTCACATGGGAGGATGGTTGGGTGTTGGGCTTGGCATCAACCAAATGACTTCATGTGAGGCAAGATACTTGGGGTGTGGGTGTGATGGGACTTACACAACCGGGTGACTTTCTAGGGATGGTACGGTTAATCCATTAATGGTTGGGAGAACCAGGATTGAACGAGGAAATGTGATGAGTCAGCTCGCATCCATTGATGGTTGGCAGAACCAGGATGAGTGTCCGATGTGCTGATCAAGACATGATTGGGATAATCATGGTCTTGATTGTTGTTTGATGATTCATAGTTGGAATTATGGGACTATGATTGGTTTTCCCCAGAAAGGTCACTCGAGTGTTATTATTTTGTTATGTGACATGAGCATTTGGGTTTTCATATTGTTGCATTGCCTTCTTATTGGATTCAGCCTATAATAATTGTTCGCTCTTTTCCCTACAGAGCTTCTAGCTCAGCCTTATATTTCCCTTTCTTCCTACAGGTAAGACTGGTACTAGTGCCGGTGTTGCGAATTAGTAGAGACGGAGTGGTGTTATGGATGGCACATGGAGGAGGGTTAGGATTTAGAATAGTGAGTGCGTTGCACTTTGTTTATTTCCACGCTTCTTTTACGAGATAATATATGATTTATCAACTGTTGGCACCGGTGGTGTGTTTTGGTACCGTTAGAAGGTAATTTATGTGATTGTACCTTCTGAATCGAGGATGGACTCTGAGTCCTGCTAAATGATGTTTGGGATTATTTCTATTATGTGAAATGTGATACTTGTGTGAGAATCAGTTTATGCATGCTACTAGATGGCCTGAGGCCCTGCTAGATTGGAATTTGCATGCTGATAGATGGCTAGAGGCCCTGCTAGGTTATAATGTGATGGTTGTGATTATTGCTGCGTTTTGTTATAGGTAGGCATTCCCCGATACACGGGGAGATGTTGCCGAATTTTTGCCTAGGGTTGTTGTTCTGGTTGAGTGAACAAGGGTTAATGACTAAGTAAGTGGATCACATTGATGACCTGGAAGGTGCGGTTAGCACCATGTGACGTTCCTGAAACGGGGCGTTACAATTTGGTATTGGAGCTAGGTTAGATTAAAGATCTGTGTAGCCATGCCACAAGCTCTAGTGATCCGATATGTATTCTTTCCCTTATAAATCCTCGTTTAAGTTATTTGTTGAAAGTATTATTTGTTTGCCATGCAGATGAATACTCGTAAGACTATTAGGTCTACACCTACTGATGAGACCCCTAGGGGTGGGGGTAGAGCTACCACGATACGGAGAGGCCGAGGTAGAGGCCGTATTGTAGTTGCGACTATGACTCATAGGCGACCACCGAGTACTCAAGACTTCGTACCTGATACGGAGACTAGATGGAAGACTCTAGAGGTTCCACCAGGGCAAGTGGCAGGGGTGGGGGAGTGGCAGCGACTCCAGATATTATAGTGGTGGTACCATAGATAACACTACAAGAACTAACAGGGATTGTGATGAACCTAGTGTAGGTGGTTCAGTCACAGGTGCCAAGAACTACATAAATTAGAGCTCCAGAAGTGAATACGAAAGTGGTCACACCTGCATCTAATCTTACACCAACATTGGGGATGGGAGCTGAGGTAGAAGCCTTACAGAGACCGGGTATAGGTATTTATGAGGTGCATCAGTTGTGGAGGACCAATCCTCCTGTGCTCTCTAGAAATGGGGAGGGAAACGAAGCTGAAGAGTGGCTCAAACAAATGAGTGCTCGACTGGAGACATTGGAAATACCTGATAATAGAAAGGTGAGGTTGGTCTACTTCTATCTTAGTGGATCGGCTCATGAGTGGTGGAATGCACTCGATGAGAAGAAGAATGACGTCACATTGTCATCATTTGAGGACTTGTTTATGGAGAAATTTGTTCCAAGGCCTTTCCAGACTGAGAGGGCCAGGAAGTTTTTAGAGTTGAGACAGACTCGAGAGATGACCGTGGTGCAATATACAAAATAGTTTGATATGCTCTATCGGTTTGGGAGACAGTTTGCTCCATCCGATGAGAGCAAGGCAATGAGGTATAGAGATGGGTTACTTCTCAGCCTTGGTAGGATGGCGATGGCTACTAGGGTGAAGGATTATGATGCGATGGTAGTGGTGGCTCTCGAGTTTGAGTAGAGTGAGAAGGATGAGGCTCAGAGGAGTTTACTAACTTTCGGGGATAGCACTAGTGGTGGTGGAAGTAGTAACAAGAGGCGGAGAATCGATTCCTACCAGCAGAGAGAGGACCAAAGTAGGGGTCCGAGGCCACACAAGGGCAAGTTGACTTGCTTCAAGTATGGAAAGGAGGGTCACAAACAGGATCAGTGTAGAGCTGAGGGCTACAAGTGTTTTGGGTGTGGCAAGTTGGGCCACAAGAAGAATGAGTGTCCCCAAGGTGGTAAGGGAGCACCGTAGTCTCTGATATCAGGGCTACCAAGCCCAGCATCGACACAAACTCTTCCAGCTACTATTCCAACAGGAGGGAGGGGGCGAAGTGGCTCTGGGCAACAGCAGCAGCAGACAACTCATACTCAAACGAGAGCATTTGCTTTGGGTCACCAAGAGTCATTAAAGCATCCGAATTACAGTGGAGGTATTTCTCATGTTTCTAGTTATATAATATGTCGTGCGATTTGGACATTTGTTTCTTTTTGTGAGTATGGCTGGAAAGAACATGGGGTGAGAGTGTTATGGATAATTACTAGTAACACTTAGATTTGATTAATGGGCGATAAATTATGTGTCGGACTGTAAAGTACTTTATTTTAGGCAAATGTAAAGAGGAAACTATGTAGCAAAGGGTTATGAGTGATAAAGTGTACAAATGATGGGGCGAAACGACTTCACTTAGGGATAAGAAGAAGTCGATTCAAATTTGAGAAAAGTATTAGATGTTTAGTGATGTGTTGATGATTTAATTTGCTAATATGAAAGGATAAGTGAATGGAAACTAATGGTGTTGAATAGAAAATTATTGGTAGGAAGTGTAGGCATTGGGTGCTTATTTTGAATGACAATATGATAGTGATAATGGAAAGAGGATGGGTGGTCAAGAACTAAAGGCGAATAAACCATAACCGTGTGAGAATGAGTAGTATATTCAGAAATTTATTAGGGAATCTAAAAATCATAATTGTGGATAGAGGGGGAGGGACTGAATACCCCTAGAAGTTAAATGAAGTTTATCGAGGCATCAGAGCGCACACTAGCATAGGCTAGTTTGTCTTGTGAACAAATAGTAAAAAGGTGGAATTATTACTGACATTGAAGATTCGGGAAAGGTAAATGGATTCGCTAAGAATCTTTCATAGATAATGGAGATTTTGTAGTATAATTAAAAGGGACTTGGGAGGAGAAAAATTGCGCGGATGTTTTAGAACACCACAAGAAATAGTGACACGTCATGGAGTAGCTGAAAAGGCTAGGGTCCTTTAAGGGGTTGCATGTTTGTACAAGGTTACCTAGGGTTGTAGGGGTTACAAGAAACGTGTTAGGAATTTGGACTATATATATGGAAGGGAAACCAAGGTGAATGACCGTATCATTGAGAAAAATGGCGAGTGGAGGAAACACAAAGGAATGTTCAGTGAGAGTGCTAGAGGGGTTTGCTTTCGGTCGTGGAATGCCTCCTCCACGTTATAAAACGGTGAGGGAACCTTCATGTGTTAGAACGACAGTCACATTGCGAAACCCAAAAGTTGAGTTGGGTGCCTTGGGATGCGTGATTAGATCATGGACCACATTTAATGGCAGGGAACGAGATGTCAAGGAAGAATGTGCTCGACTTATGCTTCATAAGTTGAGGAATGACCATTATGTGGAGTTAGCGGGTTACAACTACAGGGAAAGTAGCAATCTGGAGATTCAACAACATGAGCCTCGAAGGCTCCGACGTGAGGTTATACGTCTTAGGGATGAGAATAGAGGGTTAAGATATGAGAATGGAGTCATGGCAAGTCAGGTCAGGGATTTAGAGAGGTTTGAGGAAGATTCTGAAGAAGAATCTGAGGAAGAACTATTGTTTGAAGACAAGCATTG
Source organism: Euonymus europaeus (assembly GCA_963580455.1). NCBI lineage: Eukaryota > Viridiplantae > Streptophyta > Magnoliopsida > Celastrales > Celastraceae > Euonymus > Euonymus europaeus. The sequence goes on along the minus strand of OY756967.1, from coordinate 14,776,342 downwards.
TATCACATAAAGCTAGTTCCATGCGGTCTTGGTTATGTGTAAGAATAAAGCTCGTAAAGCAACGGGAAGTTCGCATGTATGAAATATGGGTCTTAGGAGTAAGAATCCTTGATATTTGATGTATAACCTTGTAGTGTGTTGATGTATTCCGAGCTTGTATGTGAAATATATATATATATATATATATATGTGTGTGTGTGTGTATCTATATGATTGGTATATACACTATTGAGAGAAATAACTAAATGATTAGCGGAGTATGTATGTATGTTGACAATACGGGTCAAATTATATCCTGAAGAAAATGGGTTCCATGTGGATGATGGATTGAGGATGCGATAACAAGCATGTCTAATGTGTTGTGCAAACCTAGGGATTTAGGCAAGTTTATTAAATTTCAGGGACGAAATTTGTTTAAGAGGGAAGAGATGTGAAACCCCAACCCAAAAATATTAACTTTAGTTAAATGTTGAGTATTAAGTTGTTGGAAATAAATTTGGAGACGTTACGGACCACCTGTGTGGTGTAGGACTGTAAAGATTCGTTCTTTGAACAAGGTTTACTAAATAGGTCATAACTTTTAGCACACATATCCGTTTTAGGTCCATAATATATCAAATCGAAGCTTAGACCAAGACAGCTATGAAATTTATGGAAAATTCATAAGAAAAAAAAGGTGTCCGGACGCCCTAGGGAGCTGTCCGGACACTTAATGAAGAAACTAGGCCAGCAAGGTTTTCCAGGTATGAACCGTCCAGACGGTCACTTAGGGTGTCCGGACGGCTATCGGGATTTCAGTTTTTAAAGACTAGAAATGGCTATTTGGGACAGAACCTCAAAGGAAGCCGAGAAGAGAGAGAGAGAGAGAGAGAGAGAGACTTAGAGAGAGAACGAGATTTGTTGAGGTTTTTGCTTCGTTTTCCATGGATTCATGAAGCATATCAAGAATCAAGGTGGAATCAAGGAAGATTTGAAGGTTTGAGGTGAGTTTTCATAGTTTTGGAATTCTAGGGTTTTTCCTTGATTTGTTTGATATTTTTATAGATGGAATGTAGGGCTTAGATATGTTGATTCTAGAGTTATTTATGATTGTTTTACTAGTTTGAATCATTGGTTTAGGCTAGGTTTTCAATTTGGAGAAGTTTGAGGATTTTGGGGAAAATCCTAGAGAGAGAAAGTAAGTTCTCTTGATTAGTATTTGATTTCATGTTATTATTGCTTATTAGTGTTGTTAATATGATGTTGTGGGCTCGGAATGCTTGAATCTATAGGTGGGTGAAAGAGGGCCGAAAACCCAAACTTTGGAAATTTGCTATTGTAAGTGGTGCTTAATCGAGGTAGCGGATTTCTTGACCAATTCAATTTCATATCGTTCTTTTGCTCTCTAAATTGTGGCTTATTTTCCCATTGGTCACCGGGTTTTTGTTATTGCCTTATTGTTTCTAAGGAAGAACAAACTTAAGATTTATTCTTATTTTCTCTTGAAATGTAGATTCCATTAACCCTTTTTCGTGTTCAATCACTTATTGAGCATGGTTGATCATTCATGCATCATGAGTAGCTTTAAATATATAGGTTGAGTATATATATATATATTAATTGATGGCATGAAGCATGAATGCATTAGAGATTGCATGGGATGCTCAAGTATGGACTCGGGTATACCCTAGGAACTACTTGAACGTCACACGGGAGGATGGTTGGGTGTTGGGCTTGGCATAAACCAAATGACTTCATGTGAGGCAACATACTTGCGTTGTGGGTGTGATGCGACTCACACAACTGGGTGAATTTCCGGGGATGGTACAGTTAATCCATTAATGGTTTGGAGAATCATGATTGAACGAGGAAATGTGATGAGTCGGCTCGCATCCATTGATGGTTGGGAGAACCAGGATGAGTGTCCGATGTGGTGATCAAGACATGATTGAGATAATCATGGTCTTGATTGTTGTTTGATGATTCATAGTTGGAATTATGGGACTATGATTGGTTTTCCCCATAAAGGTCACTCGAGTGTTATAGTTTTGTTATGTGACAGGAGCATTTGGGTTTTCATATTGTTGCATTGCCTTCTTATTGGATTCAGCCTATAATGATTGTTCGTTCTTTTCCCTCCTGAGCTTCTAGCTCACCCTTTTATTTTCCTTCCTTCCTATAGGTGAGACTGGTACTAGTGCCGGTGTTGCGGATCAGTAGAGACGGAGTGGTGGTATGGATGGCACTTGGAGGAGGGTTAGGATTTGGGCATAGTGAGTGCGTTGCACTTTGTTTATTTCCACGCTTGTTGTATGAGATAATATTGCTGGGTTTTGTTATAGGTTGGCATTCTCCGATATACTGGGAGATGCTGCCGGATTTTTGACTGGGGTTATTGTCCTGTTTAAGTGAACTAGGGTTAATGACTAAGGAAGTGGATCACATTGATGACCTAGGAAAGTGCGGTTAGCACCATGTGACGTTCCGGAAACGGGGCGTTACAGCTTGCAATCATCATGTGCATACCGTAATGGTTCTGTTGCCGTTTATGTTAACAAAAACACAAGCAAAGAAAGGCTCTCAAACTTCTGTACGATGTGGCATTTGACAATCAATTTAGGAATCCAAATTTAATATTATCGACTCTGAAGTCTCAGAATCTAGAAGCTCATACAAAACTGCATTGTTCCACACAGCTCTCCTGCTATCCACGAAGATAGGAATATACGCCTGGAGTGAAGTGAAGAATTACTCGCATCAAATTTTCGATTGGAGTCGAATAGAAAATAAAGGAGTATTCGGAGCAGCGGGGTGCTTGCCACTCGAGAATGGAATAGAGTTCTTTGGGAATTCTCTAGGCTGCTATAATGGGTTTTTAGCTCATTAATTTTTTTTAAAAGGGATATTCCAAAATAAATCATTTAATAAAAATGTATATTCTATTAATTATTTTATTTTATTATTTTAAAAGAGATATTTCCAATAAATCTTTTAATAAAAATGTGTATTATATTAATTACCTTCAACTTTTTCAATATTCCAATACATTCTTCAAATAATTATTGACAAATCTACCCTTATTCTAATAAATTCATATACGCCTGACATATGCTAAAATTATCAAATTCCTTTTAATTTTTTCTTTTAAAAACTTTAAAATATTTTTATTACTCAAAATACAAGTCAGATTTAAAAAATATATACAAATATATAAATTCAGAATCAGCTTGAAAAACTCTTTTCAATAAGATCCATTGTCGATATGTTTAAATGTTCATTTGTTAAATCCTCTAAATGAACTTAGATGATTTCTCAAATTTATCCAGAATTCAAAGAATTTTTCAAACATATCAAAAATTCAGAGAATTTCTTAAAAATCACACAAACAAATCAAAATAATTTTCAAAATTAAGCAAAAAAATTTCATAAAACATATCAAAAATTATAGAATTTTTGAAACTCAAACAAAAAAAGAAAGAAGATTCAGAAAATTTCTTAAACTTGGACAAAATCAAACAAAACAAATGAGAGAAGTATTGAAAATTAAGCAAAAGAATTCAGAAAATCTCAAAAATATATCAAGCAATTATAAAATTTATGTAAATCAAACAAAAGTAACCCAAAACTCTAAATCCTACATTGCTAACCCTAAACCCAAGAATCTTGAACACTAAATCCTAATCACCTAAACCCCAAAATCATAAACTCTAATATCCAAAACCCTAAACTTTAAATCTTATTACTAGAAATCATATAAATTTTCAAGAAATCTTTTGAATGTTAACACAATTCCAGCTTTAAATTTGAACAAAAAATCTTACAAATGATTAAGATTAATTTACAAAAATTAGAAGAAAATCATAAAATTTTACTAACCAATATTCCCAAACGCTAAACCCCAAAACCTTAAACCTTGAGTCCTATACCCCAAAATCCTAAACACTAAATTATAATCTCGTAAACCCCAAAACCCTAAATTATAAACTCTAAACTCTAAACACTAAACTCTAATCTCTTAAACTCCAAAACCGCAAACTCCTAAACTTTAAATCCTATTACAAGAAATCCTCTGAATTTCCTATAAAAAAAGTCAGAGGATTTCTCAAAATCAAACAAAAAATAATCAAAAATTCATATGATTAGAGGATTTGTCAAAATTACCCAGAATTCAGAGGATTTTGCAAAACTCAACAAAAAAATTCAGAATATTTTTTGAAATTAAGCAAAAAAAATCGGATGATTTCTTACCCAGAATTTAGAGGATTTTCATAAAACTCACTAATACACCCGAAAACTGGTTGAGAATCATAGCTCTCACTCTTGTGAGTTCAAAGATGTCTTTGGTTTCCAAAACGATAGTCAGAGTTGGCCGAATCGAATGAGAGAAGTTTCAGTGGCCACGGTGTATGAAAATTTTCGTGGTTTGTTGAGTTTTTCTCCTGAAAATCCAAGCTTTGTTTTGGTGATTAGGGCAACAAAAATGGTGGTCGAACGAAAATGACCCATTATTGGCAAGGTTGTGTGTGAGAGGTGGAGAGAGAGAGTGAGAGGGAAAAGGAGGGTAAACTTGTCATTAAATCATCTAAAACATTAAATTGGTTCTTATTGGTACAAGATTCAAATACTTAAGGGTGTATTGTGTTACAAACAATTTAAAAAGATAATGGAATAGAAAGTCCATATAAGGACTTATCAACAAAAAACTTTTTTAAAATTATGATTTTTTTATAGAGATTAGTGTGTTTAGAAATTATTTTATTTTTTCTCTTTTAAAAAAGATTATGATTTGAAATTTTAAAAACAGATTTAAAAAAATAGATCTGTTAAAAAAATTATTTTCTTTGTGGTACTTGAATATTATTTTTATAAATAAAAAATATAAAACACATCTAAAGTTCATCTAAAATTCTCTCAAATTCACCTTAAATTCCTCTCCCCAGCTACATCTTTGGTCGAATGGTCTCGTCAGCCTAAGCTATTTCCAATCACTTTTATGGTCAGCTTCCTCCATCAAAGTCAAAGCCAAGTGTGCGACATAACCTTTCCTCCCCAACTCGGTAAGCCATTTGTAGTATCCTATTTTTGTCCGGTCCGAATTTTATTTTAATTGTGTTTAGTAGTAATAATGAAAAATAATAAAGAAGAAAAAACAAAAAATAAAAAATAAAAGAAAACCCTAAGCCCGTAGGCATAACTAAAACCCAAATACCCCATAAGCTTAATCCAAATTCTTACCGAACTTGAAACCCAAATCAAGCCCAAACATAAAGTCCAATAGCCCTCAACCCATAAGCCTAAAACCTAACCCAGCCCATGGACTTTCCCCCACATTTATTCATGACTGCATCACTACTCCATCTCACCATTTATCACCCACTGTCTCACCATAAACTCTCATTATCATCCCTACTCATCCCCTGCAAACTGCCATAAAAAATGACACACAACTCAAACCATTGAAGGAAGAGCCCATGACCCTCCAATAAACATCTCACAGCATCACCCATCAAAGGTGGAAAAAAAGTCTGACTTTCTCTCGGATCCTAACTAGACACTTCCTCTAGTTTCTCAACCGGAGACCACCCAAAAACACCACAAGACCTCACCTCTTGTCATCCTAGCTCTTCTCCCTCTGACTCGTAACTCACTTCATCATCACCACCCGAGCATCACCTTCACTCATAACCACCATCCTCACCTCAATCGGCGTCACCCTTGTGTTGGACCATATGTCCTAAATTTGTATTTTGATGAAAAAATACATATTGGACTATTTGATTGTGCTTTTGGATAAATCATGAAATGTATTTTATCTACTAATAATTTAAGCTTCATTATATATCTTTGGAACCATGTTTGATAATATTTTATATGAATTTGATGATTTTGGACTTGTTCATTTTTTATTACAAAAATTGTCCAGACATCACACACTGCACATGTTGGTTGAATTGTCATAACTTATTCATATGATCTCTGATTGACTTGATTCTTGTTTTGAAAATTATTTTTAAGAAACTCTGGAATTTTTCATTGTCAAATATTTTCAGTTCAATTTTAAGTCTATCATGTTCAATTTTTCAGTTGAAATTAATTCACTAGTGCAGTTGTGAAACTAGCCTAGTTGAGATTTGCATGATCAAATTGAATGACCAAACGATCTCAATTATAAGTGAAATTTTGTATGCACATTCTTATATGGATAAATTTATTTATCATGTGATTACTTAAATTTTATTGAGTTTATATCATATTGGTTAACCCAATTGCAAGCATTGAAGCTCTTTGAGCTTACAAGCAAAATTGGAGTGTTCTATCACTCATTTATTTGTACGTACAAATCATAGACTTATTTGGGACATGAATTGAAGATATTAAATGGTCATGGAGCATTGAGGTTTCATTTTTTAGGCTTAAAGTGCCCTAGAACCCGAAATCCCCTAGGAAACCCTATTTGGGAGCAATTGAGATTATGTGAGCTACATTGAAAGAGTTATTTAGGAAAGGGTCTAAGATATATGTATTGAGAAAGTTCACCAAATTTGGAGTTAAGAAGACTTAAATTGGTGCAACCCATTTCTTAACCAAAATAGTCTAAATTCCTCAAATTGACTTTCCATGGGTTAGACTAGGTTGAATTCATGCTGGACGATTTATTTGGCGTAGGGGTTCGATCATAATCCTTCTAGAAAGTCTTAGGAGCCTTGAGAGGGAGTTATAGAAGCCTTAGATTCATTTGAAATCAAATGAAAAAGGTTGGAGCCAAAACACTTGGAGGAGATTGTCCACATCACCATGTACTATTATGTTCTTGATTTCAAGTATTTTGGGGGGAATTTTGTGTGAGCCTTGCAAGGGTTGTTTGGTTTACTTTTGAAGCCTTTCTAAGCATGAAGAAGAGTTTAACAAGAAGCACAAAAGATCAAAACAAACCTTGGAGCCAATATTTGAAATTCGAATAAAAGGTTGACCAAAAGTCAATAACGGCTAGTCTTTCAATGGTGTTGATTGACTTCATTTTTGAAGATGAAGGGCAGAGATTATAAGATGATTGAGGGCTGAGATTGAAGATTAACAAAATCCAATGGCCAAGATTCAATGGAGAAAAATGAAGAGGAAAGTCATGCTTCATTCCACATTTGGAAAACTTATGTGCAAAAAATTACCTAGAGAGCTTTTGTTCTTGAATCTACAATCTTTGAGTGATCTTCCCTTGATCTTTTGATCATCATTTTCTGAGATTACTTTCATCATCTTCTCCTCATCAATCTCAAGCTAAGACACACTTTGAAGCCAAAATCATTAACGTATTTCTTTGAGTGTTCTTGAGCTACTATCCACAAAGTTTCTCCTAAACTTATTTCCATCCTTGTGAGACTTTGTGTGAATCTTTCGTTGAGTGAAAGCCACAAATTTGAGCCAAATTTATATCCTACCCGTGAGCTTTACTTTGAGAGATTAAGTGTTTATCATCCAAATAGCTTAGAGCTAATCTTGAGAGAACCAAAAACCAAATCACTTGTAAAATTCCCTTTTAAGGGCATTACCTTTGAGAGGTGTGTGAAAGTTTAAGGTTAGCTTCAAACCTTGGTGGTGTACAAGTTTGGGGTGTGCTTGAAAACCCTAAGTTTGTGGTGAACTTGCAAAAATCACTTATATCCTTTAGTGGATTTGGAAATCCTAAGCTTGAGGGCTTAGGTAGTGGATGTAGGTGTGAGGACCGAACCACTATATACCCTTGTGCACTCTATTTTTGATTTCCTTTCTTGTTTGGTGCTATTAGTGATTTATGTTCCTTAGAAATTGATATTAGGGTGTTGCTTGTTGGGAATTGCTTGTGGCTGAACAACTTGTGATTAGTGAATTCTAGGTATACTTTTGATAGTTAATTTTCTGGAATAGCTAACTGTCTGTGCACTATTCATATAGCTAAACTTTGAATTTTGATCTGACGTTTTGATATAGTATTCATTAAGGTGTTGTGATATTGCATACCAAATTTCATTGCATTCCAACTTGAATTGCTAGGTCAAATATTATTTTACTTGATTGGTTGGCAAATTTGTACTCTATACACTATTTTGATCATTTGTCAATTTTTAGATTGTGGTTTTGAATTTGGGGTTTATACTTAGTTTTTGGAGACACAATCCCCCCCCCCCTCTTGTGTTAGCCTAGTGATTTCAATTGGTTTTGAAGCGAGGTTAGCAAAGCATTAGAATTAACGTTCTAGCTTAGATCAAATGGCTTGCACTAATACTAGACCACATGATGCTGAGGGCTTGTCATCAAATAGGCCACTTTTCTTTGATGGCAAGGATTATGGTTTTTGGAAAAATAGGATGATGATTTTCCTTAGGAGTATAGACATGGCATTATGGAGAGTAATAGAGAATGAACTTTTCATTCCTACTAAAAAAGTTTGTGAATAGCTAGTTTCTAAGTTGGGGATTGAGTATAGTGAGAATGATGATAAAAAGGTAAGTTTAAATGAGAAGGCAATTAATTTGCTACACATTGCATTAGCTAGGGGTGAGTATGATCATATTAGTGCATGCACTAATGCTCAAGAGATTTGGAAAATGTTAGAATTAAAGCATGAAGGAACTAGTCAAGTTAAAGATTGCAAAATTAATACGTTAGTGCAAAAGTATGAATTGTTTAAAATGCTTGAAGGTGAATGCATTAGTGACATATTTAATAGGTTGACATGGATATACAATGATTTGAATGCTCTTGGTAAACCTTACCCTATGCATGATAAGGTGCAAAAAGTTCTAAGGAGTTTCCCTAGAAATTGGAGTGAGAAGGTGACCGCCATTGAGGAGGCTAAAGACTCGAGGACTTTGAAGTTGGATGAACTTATTGGAAGCTTGATGACTCGTGAGATGAAAGTGTTGAATAGAGTGGATGAAGAGCCTCAAAAGAAAAAGGGCATTGCCCTTGTGACTACTAAATATAAAGACGTCATGGCTTCTAAGGTTAAGGATGAAGAGAGTTCTTCAAGTAGTGAAAGTGATAAGGATAGCGATGATGAGATGGCTATGATGGTGAAGAATTTCAAGAAATTTTTGAAGAACAAGAGAGGTGGATTCAAGAATTGAAAGTTCAAAGGCAATGAGAAGGAGAAGGAAAGAGAGAAACCAACTTGTTTCAATTGTGGCAAGGTTGGTCACTTTCTCACCGAATGTCCAAAGACAACAAAAAAATATCATATGGGCAAAGGCAAGGAGAAAAAGAAAGCTTTAAAAGCTACATGGGATGATTCTTCTTCAAGCTCATCAAGTGAGGATGAGATGGAGCATAAGGCACACTTTTGTCTTATGATAAAAGGGAAGAAAATTGACTCATCTTCTCAAGATGAGATTGTGACGACCCAGCCCAGCATGACAGCCTCATGGGCCCGCCCGGCACCTGGCGTCGCACATCCCTTGACTCCACACTTAAGTGATTTACCAAGGAGGTTGTTGGTGCTAGGAGTCGAACTCCTCAACACCCTTTGATGGGCATCTCCCACCACCAACTAAGCCATGGCTTAGCTGGTGACATAGGTTGCCATGGGCACTATGTTAAAGGCTAGGTGGAGAGTTCGAATTCTAGCAATAACCTCTCAGTCACTTGAAATACTAGTGGGCTGGGGATGGGTTGGGGGTAGTGGCCCATGGGCTTGTGTAAAATCAGTGACCACCGGTGGTGTCAATAAATCCGGGTCGGGCTGTCACAGAGATGGTAAAAGACTCTACTCTCTTAACCTATGATGAATTGTATGCCAATTATGATGATTTATGTGATTCTCATGGTATGTTGCTTAGAAAGTGCAAACAACTTAAGAAAGAAAATGCTAGACTTATGAAAATTGATTAAATGCATGTTAGTGAACTCGAGGAATTGAATGTCAAGTATGTTTCTATATGTGCTAAAAATGATGATATGATACTTGAGCAAGATGTTTTGATTGACGAGAATAAGTATTTAAAAGGAAAATATCTTATGCTTGATGGAATGCTTGTATGGCTGAAAAATCAAATGTGAAAATGCATGATTATGATCATCTTAAAGCTAGGGTGCTTGAGTTAGAAGAAGAATTGGTTACATGGGATGAACATGAGTGTCTAATGCTTCCAATACTACTTCATTGCAACATGAGCTTAATATGATAAAAGAAAAGAATAGATTTCTAGAAACTCAATTGTCTAAATTTGTCATGAGTTCCTTGAAATTGGATGAAATGTTGGCCTCTCAAAGGCATTATTTAGATAAGAGTGGACATGGTTATGATGCTATGACTCTTGATGGTTCTAAATGTGAAAATAAAGAATCGGTTAAGCTTGTAAGACCTAAAGAAGACTTGACTAAAGCTCCAAGGACCATGCAAGGCTCGGCGAAGGCTTCAAAAGCCAAGGCCAAAGGTGCTCACCCCTTGGGTGGTGCATCTTCATCTAGGGCCACACACCCTAGAGTGAGGAAAATGAGTTTGAAAAAGGTTTGGGTGCCAAAGTGCTTGAAATATGATGACAAAATTGATTATGCAACTGTTGTGCTTAAATTGAATGTATATGCTATTGTATCTAACCCTCAAGGATCCAAAGTTTGGATACCTAAGGTCTTTTGAATTCACATGGTTAGGTATGCTTCAAGTCTTCATCCAATCCATGCCAATGGTACTTGGATAGTGGATGCTCAAGGCACATGAGTGGAGATCGAACCTTATTTACTTCATTCAAGGAAAAGAAGAATGGTGCTTATGTCACTTTTGGAGACAATTCCAAGGGAAAGATTATAGGCATAGGATCAGTTGGTAAAGGTTCATTTTCTCTAAATGATTGTCTTTTGGTTGAAAGGTTGCAATTTTATTTGCTTAGCAATAGTCAATTAGCGAATAAAGGATTTGATTCTCATTTTAAGAAAGGTAAATGTTGTACTGTAGATGAGCATGATAATATCATTACATCCAATGTTAAAATAGGTCATATGTATGCACTTGACTTGAATATGATGAGTGATAATATGACATGTTTGATTACTTCTAATAATGCTGTGTTGCATTGGCATAGAAGATTGGGTCATGTAGGTGTTTCTACTTTGAGAAAGCTTAGTTCAAAAGAATTAGTTAGAGGCTTACCCAAGTTGAAGTTTGGTGATTCAATTATATGTGAACATTGCATTAGAGGTAAGCAAATTAAGGAGTCTTTTAAATCAAAAAATGTTGTTTCTACTTCTAGGCCACTTCAACTATTGCATATTGATTTGTTTGGTCCTAATAGGACAAAAAGTCTAGGTGGCAAGTATTATGCATTTGTTATTGTTGATGATTATTCAAGATTTACTTGGTGTTTATTTTTAGCTCATAAAAGTGATGCATTGCATGAGTATGAATTGCATGTTTCCAAAATTAGGAGTGACCATGGAGGTGAATTTAAAAACTATGAATTTAATGCTTTATGTGACTCTTATGGCATTACACATAATTTTTGTGCACCTAGAACACCACGACAAAATTAAGTTGTTGAAAGAAAAAAATAGGACACTACAAGAGTTAGGTAGAACCATGATGCTTAAATACGCCTTACCTAAACACTTTTTGCCCGAATCTATAAATAATGCATGTTATGTTTCTAATAGGTTGTCTATTAGAAAGATTTTGAAAAAGACTTCATATGAGCTTTTGTATGCTAGGAAGCCTAAAGTTGACTATTTTAGAGTTTTTGGTTGTAAATGCTATATTTTGAATACAAAAGAAAACCTTGATAAGTTTGATGCTAAGAGTGAAATTGGTATATTTCTTGGTTATTCTACTCATTCTAGAGCTTATAGAGTTTTAATGTTAAGTCTAAGGTTGTGGAAGAAAGTGTGCATGTCAAATTCAATGATATGTTTTCACTTGATCCAATTGTACTTTTAGAGGAAGAAATTTCAGGTTATGAAGGGCTAGATCATCCAAAGAGTTCACACTCTAATGGAGGTCATGATTTACAAATAGAAGAGGATGATGATTTATTGGTGGGAAGCTTGAAGGAGATGGCAATCTCAAATGATGCTACAACAAATTAGGAAAACCAAGTGGAACCTATGTCTAATAATGAAGATCATGATAAGTATGGTAAAGATATAGAATCGGGCATCTCTAATAATCAAGGAAATAGGCTTCAAGTGAATGACAAGCACAAGCATCCTAAAGAGCTTATCATTGGATACTTCTTAAAAGACATTCAAAAAAAATCAAGATTGAATTCGACGGTCAACTCTCATCCTTTAAATCTTTATGCTATGATATCTATGATAGAAATGTAAAAGATGCTTTAATTGATGAAGATTGGATTTTTGCTATGTAAGAAGAACTTGAACATTTTGAAAGAAGCAAGGTTTGGAAACTTGTTCCAAAACCTAGAGACCACACCATTATTGGAACCAAATGTGTGTTTAGAAATAATATGAATGAGAATGGTGAAGTGACTACGAATAAGCCTAGGCTAGTAGCTCAAGGTTATTTTCAAGAAGAGGGTATAGATTACGAAGAAACCTTTGCACCGGTTGCAAGGTTGGAGGCCATTAGACTTTTATTAGCTTTTGCATGCTATAGGGGTTTTAAACTTTTTCAAATGGATGTTAAGAGTGCCTTCTTGAATGGTGTGATAAATGAGGAAGTGTATGTTAAACAACCTCTGGGTTTTGAATCTAAAGAATACCCTAATTATGTTTATAAATTAGACAATGCATTGTATGGCTTAAAGCAAGCATCTAGGGCACGGTATAAGAGACTTAGTAAATTCTTTCTAAAAGATGGCTTTTGTTGTGGTAGTATTAATAATACTGTTTACGAAATGCAAAGGTGATGACTTGTTGATTGTGCAAATATATGTGGATGACATTATATTTGGTGCTACTTTGGAGTCAATGTGTGATAAATTTGCTATGTGCATGAAAAGTGAATTTGAAATGTCTATGATGGGTGAGTTGACATATTTTCTAAGATTGCAAATTAAACAAATCTCACATGGCATTCACATCAACAAACTAAATACACTTATGACTTGCTTAAAAGGTTTGGTATAGACTTATCTAAAAGATGTTCTACACTAATGGGGGTGACATCTAAATTAGAAGCCGACCTTAAAAGCAAAAAGGTGGATCAAAAGATGTACAGGTCTATGATTGGAAGTTTACTATATTTGACCGTTTCTAGGCCAGATATTATGTTTAGTGTGTGTATGTGTGCTAGATATCAATCTAGTCCTAAAGAATCACACTTAACGGTCGTTAAGAGGATATTGAGATATTCGAAAGATACACCAACCTTAGGGTTATGGTATGATAGAAAATTCTCATTTGACTTGCATGCTTTTAGTGATGCCGATTATGGAGTTGTAAAATCGATAGGAAAAGTACACAAGTGGTACATGCCAATACCTAGGGAACATGCTTATATCTTAGTTTTCAAAGAAACAAACTTGTATTGCCCTAAGTACAACCAAAGCCGAATACATGGCCATAGGTAGTTGTGTTGCACAAATTCTATGGATTAAACAACAATTGATTGATTTTAATATGTCATTTGATAACACACTTATCCAATGTGACCACATTAGTGCAATCTATTTATCTAAGAATCCGGTTCATCATGGAATGGCCAAACACATTGAGATTAGACATCATTTTATAAGAGATCATGTAGCTAAAGGAAACATTGTGGTTGAACATGTAGAAAGAGAACACAATATTGCAGATTTGTTTACAAAACCATTAGCTAAGGATAGGTTTATAAAATTAAGAGATGGATTAGGCTTGATTGATGCACCTTGAATGCATGGCCTTTACATGATTTCATGTGATACATCTTAATTGGTTATATGTACTTATTTGAATGAGATGCACATGTGTATGTGTTTGATGTGTTTCCATGTTTAAATGATGATCCATGATTGCTTCCATGTCATTGGTATTCCTTCCTAGCATATATGAGCTTGAAAACATATTTGATCTTTAATTGGTATTTTGAATGATTTTCAAGATATGCATTCAATGTTTTTACATGGCTTATGAAGCATTAGTTGATGTACTTCATTGAGTTAAACCATTCATTGTTTTTGATGTTGCATTATCCCTATTCCTCACCTTTGTTAGTTCTTACAAAAAGGGGGAGAGATAATTGATGAAAAAGTGCATATGATTTGATTAAAAGTGCATATTAGTTGCACAACTTAAGGGGGAGTGAGCTTGCGCCATGTTAAGGGAGAGTAGGAAGCTTAAAGTGAGGGTGAGCATCATAAGATTTTGAAAATATTACAAATTATCTCAAATCTTATTTGATTTCAAAATGGAGATATAATTTGACATTTGGTATTCAAATTCAATTGGTATCAAATAGCCCTTTTTAACATCATGTAGTTTTGTAATCATCAAAAAGGGGGAGATTATTACATTTGTGTTTTGATGTAAAACTACATATTAGACTATTTGATTGTGTTTAACTTTGGATGAATATGGATAAATCATGAAATGTATTTTATCTACTAATTTAAGCTTCATTATATATCTTTGGAACCATATTTGATCATATTTGATATGAAGCTGATGATTTTGGACTTGTTCATTTTCGCATTACAAAAACTGTCCAAACATCACACTTTGCACACGTTGGTTGAATGGCGTAACTTATTCATATGATCTTTGATTGACTTGATTCTTGTTTTGAAAATTATTTTTAAGAAACTCTAGAATTTTTCATTGTCAAATATTGTCAGGTCAATTTTAAGTCTATCATGTTCAATTTGTCAGTTCAAATTAATTCACTAGTGCAATTGTAAAACTAGCCTAGTTGAGATTTGCATGATCAAATTGATGACCAAACGATCTCAATTATAAGTGAAATTTTTTATGCACATTCTCTTAAGGATAAATTGATTTATCATGTGCTTACTTGAATTTTATTGAGCTTATATCATATTGGTTAACCCAAGTGCAAGCATTGAAGCTTTTTGAGCTTACAAGCAAAATTGGAGTGTTCTATCACTCATTTATTTGTAGGTACAAATCATACACTTATTTGGAAAATTAATTAAAGATATTAAATGGTCATGGAGCATTGAGGTTTCATTGTTTAGGCTTAAAATGCCCTAGAACCCGAAATCCCCTAGGAAACCCTATTTGGGAGCAATTGACACTATGTGAGCTACATTGAAAGAGTTTATAGGAAAGGGTCTAAGATATATGTATTGAAAAAGTTGACCAAATTTGGAGTCAAGAAGACTTAAATTGGTGCAATTATTTCTTACCCAAAATAGCCTAAATTCCTCAAATTGACCTTACATGGGTTAGACTAAGTTGAATTAATGTTGGATGATTTATTTGGAGTAGGGGTTTGGTCATAATCCTTCTAGAAAGTCTTAGGAGCCTTTGGAGAGAGTTTGAGAAGCCTTGGATTCATTTGAAATCAAATGAAAAAGGTTGGAGCCAAAACACTTGGAGGAGAATTGTCCACATCACCATGTACTATTATGTTCTTCATTTCAAGTATTTTGGGAGGAATTTCATGTGAGCCTTGCAAGGGTTGTTTGGTTGATTTTTGAAGCCTTTCTAAGCATGAAAAAGAGTTTAACAAGAAGCACAAAAGATTCAAACAAACCTTGGAGCCAAGATTTGAAATTTGAATCAAATGTTGACCAAAAGTCAATAACTGCTAATCTTTCAATGGTGTTGATTGACTTCATTTTTAAAGATGAAGGGCAGAGATTATAAGATGATTGAGGGCTAAGATTGAAGATTAACAAGATCGAGCGGTCAAGATTCAATGGAGACAAATGAAGAGGAAAGTCATGCTTCATTCCACACTTGGAAAACTTATGTGCAAAAAATTACCTTGAGAGTTTTTGTTCTTGAATCTACAATCTTTGAGTGATCTTCCCTTGATCTTTTCATCATCATTTTCTGAGATTACTGTCATCATCTTCTGCTCATCAACCTCAAGCCAAGACACACTTTCAAGCCAAAATCATTAAAGTATTTCTTTGAGTATTCTTGAGCTACTATCCACAAAGTTTCTCCTAAACTTATTTTCATCATTATGAGACTTTGTGTGAATCTTTGGTTGAGTGAAAGCCACAAATTTGAGGCAAATTTATATCCTACCCGTGAGATTTTCATTGAGAGATTAAGTGTTTTCCATCCAAATACCTTAGAGCTAATCTTGAGAGAACCAAAAATCAAATCACTTGTAAAAGTCCATTTTAAGGGCATTACCTTTGAAAGGTGTGTGAAAGTTTAAGGTTAGCTTCAAACCTTGGTGGTGTACAAGTTTGGGGTGTGCTTGAAAACCCTAAGTTTGTGGTTAACTTCCAAAATCACTTATATCCTTTAGTGGATTTGGAAATCCTAAGCTTGAGGGCTTAGGTAGTGGATGTAGGTGTGAGGATTGAACCACTATATATCCTTGTGCACTCTATTTTTGATTTCCTTTCTTGTTTTGTGTTATTAGTGATTTTTTTTCATTAGAAATTGATATTAGGGTGTTGCTTGCTGCCATTGCTTGTTGGGATATTGCTTGTGGTTGAACAACTTATGATTAGTGGATTCTAGGTATACTTTTGATAGTTCATTTTTTGGAATAGCAATCTGTCCGTGCAATGTTCATATAGCTAAAGTTTGAATTTTGATCTGAATTTTTAATATAGTATTCATTAAGGTGTTGTGATATTGCATACCAAATTCCGTTGCATTCCAACTTGAAGTGCTAGGTCAAATATTATTTACTTGGTTGGTTGGCAGATTTGTACTCTAGACACTATTTTGATCATTTGTGAGTTTTTAAATTGTGATTTTGAATTTGGGGATAATATTTAATTTTGGAGACACAATTCATCCCTCTATTGTGTTAGCCTATTGATTTCAGCTTGACCATCACCCACCCTCATCTCCTCACACCAGCATCACTGTAGTGCCCAAATTTATCAGCCACACCTCATCAGTCGAACCACTTCACCGGACCTTCACCTACAACGCAAAATCCATCACTTAGATCAGCTCTGTCCCAAATTCCCGTGCATCTCCTTAGCATAATCCCATCTAACTCGCAACTTCCCTCTTACTATTGAATCCAAATTCTTCACCATCACTACATCCCCATCTCTTCCCAGTCCTCTTAGCTTCACTAAGCCACAATTATCATCATCGAACGCCATCTCCTTCGTACCCGATCCCATCACCACCAAAGCTTTCAAACCTTTTTTTTCTTATTAGATTTTTTTTAGGGTTCCAATAGGCTCAATTTTACAAGGTAAATTTTTGTTCACGATTGAATGGGTTTCTTGAACTTGAAATTAGCTTCTTTGGGTTTCGGTTTGTTGATGTTTTGCTGGATGTCTTGTTTGTTTTTTATGCAAATCATTGAATAAATGTATTTTGCTATTACTGCCATTGGAGTTGTAAACTTTCGGCCATAAGAGGCGAAAAAGGAGATACCGGCAGTAAAAGAAGGAAGAGGTATTGGGCCAAGTATAAGTTACTACAAAACATGGGCTAGAGGAATGGTTTTGGCTGGATCGCTGGATATTATGTTGTTGGGCCGAACATTATAGCAAAAGATTGGGCTTTTATCTTTAAATTTTAATCATTTGGCCACTCCACTTGGATTTTGTATTTTCGTATGTAGTTTGGGCTTTTTGTACATGATTCTTAGGCTTTGAAATATTTGTGACTTTGTATACAAGATTTGGGTTTAATCTAAATTTAATATCGGGCTTTTGTATATAAGATTTGGGTTTAGTTTTTACTCATATTTGGGCATTGTAAATTAGGTTTTGGGTATGTAGGTTGATTGTAAAATATATATTAGACTTTTAGGTTAGAGGCTTAGATTACTAGGTATTTTGGCCCAGGGCCATGTAACCCTGGTACATGGTGGAGGTAAATAGTGCAAATTGCATTCATGATTATTCCTGTGTGCTAGAGGCATATAGATATTTAGGGTTTGTAGATGATAAATATTTAGGATGTATATTTACAATTTTATTTTATTGCTATTATATGAAAATAATGCAACGCAATGATAATTGATTTAAGCTGTCCCACTCTTAACAAATACAAAATAATTCACTACCAAAAGTTGATGGTTTTTCAAATTAAAAATACCATAAGTTGGTATTTGAAACTCAAATTTGTATTTAAGTACCATAAGTTAGTATTCTTAAATCCCTTTCAAATCGAATTCATTCATTCTACTTCCATAAGTTGGAATTCCAAATCCAACCCGATTTTAATTCCAAACGGATCATCAAATTTAAATACAACACTATAAGTTGTTGTTTCAAAGTCTAATTCTTTTTGGTGCAATAAGTTGGCACAGTTTTAAATACAACATCATAAGTTGGTGTTTTCAAAAATCCAATCTTTTCCATGCCATAAGTTGGTATGATCCAAAAATCAAATCATTATTCTTTCAAAATGACCCAATCTTGCAAACAATGAGTTTTTAGAAGTTAGCCAATTGTTTAAAAATTCAGTAACTATTTTAAACAAGAGTTGTGGGGTGCCTAATACCTTCCCCACGCTCAATCAATCTCCGTACCCCCTATTTTCGATTCGCAGGCTTTTCAAGTGTCCAATCGCTCTTCAATTCAATTGGTGGCGGCTTTCTCATTTTTTCAAGACTGTTGCTTCAGCTGGCTGCTTCACTGGGGATCAGGTGTGTCTAAACCTAATAGGGTCAAGCTAAAAAATTTATTTAATTGGCTGCTTTTACTTTTGCATGCTTGATTAGTTCCTTTACAGGTGAAGGTTGTTTTATTTTTTAATACAGTAACACTCGCACGTGCCTACCTGCCAGGCACTACCCTAGGCAATTTAAGAAGGTTTATTGCTATTCTCGTGAGACTCCATTTTCGCATGGGTAGTGAAAATCTTCACAGATTGACCTCCCTTGAAAGTCAAGGGAGGAGCCTTTGTCTCAATAGTTGAGATTTAAAGGCAACCTGATCCAAGGCCTCGCTAGTTAGTTGGATAAGCCTACCCATACACCATGTATACCCTAGATCCGAAACCTTCAGAAAGTAAGTATGCTACATGCCATTTCCTATATAATATGTTATTCATTCATTGTTGACATTCTTATGTGATTTGTTTGTTTCAATGTTTATACTTGTGTCTCATATAATATTTTTGATTTTTCTCATGACATTCATGAATTCACCTAGGCACTAACGTTGCAATTTGAGTTGATAATATTTCTGAATTGGCAAAGTACGTGGAGGAAAAGTGAAGAACCGCATTAGGGCAGTCAGCTCTGGCGTTAGCTATATATGGAGTTGTATTGTTTTCTTGCACCCGAGAATATGTGGAAGGGAGAGTAATCAAGCTTTTCAATCAGATAAATGACGAAGTAAATCCGATCCCTACCATCATATGTGAAACAGTCTGTTCCCTCAATTTTTGCCGCCTCAAAAAGAAGGCAAGATTCATTGGGTGTTCAGCATAGCTTAGAATTTAGATGGTCAGTCATCTCCAGTATTACAAGAAGGTGAATTTTCCCAGAATTGACTTCAAAGATCACACTCGACCTTAGAGATGGCCTATAGCAGAATTTATTAAAGCAAAGTGGGAACAAGGGTATCTGAGTATTGAAAAGTGAGAAGAGTTTCTGCATATACTAGACATCTACAATATCGAGGGGAGAGCACTTTGGTTTTTTCCAAGCGAGTTCTTATACATATATGAAGAATTTTCGTGGGTTCCTCCTTTTGGCCCATAGGGAGCAGTCAGCCATGCACCAGCCCTAGTGTTTCGCCATATAGCCTCCAATATGTGTATTCCAGCTACACATGGGCTATTAGACCTGGAATTCTCTTACGATGATGAGGGAGATCCTAGGCTGAGTATATAGAAAGTAAGGAAAATACTCAAAGCACGGAAGAGTCTCAAAACCACAATGAGAGGGAAATGCACGTTTGACGGAACTTTGACATACTTCAAATGGCATGAAGGAAGAGGGAAAACCATCGCGGAAGAAAGCACCCAAATGGAAGAAACACCAAACACAATGGAAGAAATTGGCATGCACCTCAAAGCTCTCATCAATACTGAAAGCAACCCAACCTGGGGAAGGATAAAGATGTCGTAGCAAAGAAAATCAAAGCGCTTGAAGAAGCATTGCAAAAAATGGCACAAGAGGCCAGTGGCTACAAAAAGAAGTTGTCCAAAGCCAGGTTAAGTGGGAAAGAAGATAGAGAAATAAGATTATTGGAACAAGACAACCAGCAACTACAATCATAACTCCAGAAGATGAAAGAAGGCATGTCTCACACCTTGGATGAGATTAAGGCGTGGAAAGCACAATGTCATAACCTTGAGCGAGCAAATGCTATGATGGAAACATCCATGAACAAGAGTTTTGAAGTAGTTGAGAGGTTGAGAATAATGTTTTAGGCTCTGCACCACCAAATTCAGATTGAGATAAACCAATTAACGAATCAAAATGAGATGCTTCTTCGAGGAGTCATAGAAAATCGTGAAGCACATGCTACTCTTGAGCGGCATATCGGGATGGAAATGTGCCAAGTGATGAAGTTATTAGAGTGGGCTATTTCATTGGAAGAAGAAGTTGTAAATCCGAGCCAAAAATGAACACTTCAAGATCCAGAATTCAAGAAAGTCTTGCAATTCCTAAACAGTCTTCGCGGGGATTTAGAGATAATTGGGGGACTCCAATATGGCGGATTCTTTAATCAAGATTAGGTTCCTATTTATGAATGCTATCATGTATATGTACTATCTTGTTTAATAAAATAATGTTTTGGTTCTTATTATCTTCTTCAACTTGCAACGGCTACTTAGGATTCACATAAATACTAGCATACATGATAAATAATAATAAACAATAAATTAACCCATCACAATTTTGCAGAGGTTGAACATATCACTATAGATCCTTAATCTCAGCCTCGTCATCCTTATGTCACAAGATTAAAGTAGCAAATTCCTAGAACCATGGAGAATGATCAGCAGAAGGAAATCATCTAGAAGTAGACCCAAGAAATTGTTGATTTTAGGGAGCAATTGGCTGCACTAATGGGTCAGATATTATTATTTGTAAAAAGAAACATTATGGTGGGAAGTTTATCATAGGAAGAAGATCACATACGTACCTTATTGGACATCAAGGTGCCGAGCCTACCAGGTAATGTGCTAGTAACAGGTGTTGGGGTAGTACCACCTGATTCCCAACCAAAAGCAAGTCAGACACCCACAACTAAAGCAAACGAGGGGGAGAAAGGTCTCACTGTTAAATAGTACAAAAAGATAGAGAAATGGATGAATACAATGGACGGGTTTGGGCCCGCAGGATCCCTAAAGCCCTAGAAGTTTTGTTTAGTATGGGATTTGGTTATCCCACCGAACTTTAACGTCCCAACTTTCTTGCTCTTCATGGCGGCGGGGTCCCATTAGACCATCTGACCATGTACTACATGAGAATGCAGCCATATGTACATGATGAGAAAATCCTCATGCATTTCTTTCAGGAGAGCTTAATTGGAAGTGCATCACGCTGGTTTAAAAGCCCGGACCAGTATCAGTAGAATCTTGGGAGGACTTGTGTAAGATCCCAAACCTTTTGGATAACCTGTTGTGGTAAGAAAGGTGATGTTAGGTGTTAGATAGGTGACGTCATATATGACCTGAATTGGATCATAACATTTTTAAAAAATTCTTTAGGAGAAATAAAAATTATAGGTGCGAGAAGAGATGGAATTATGGTTAAAACATAATTAATATAAATTTTAGTAGTGAAAGATTTAATCAATAAAGTAAGGGCAGTATTGTAAAATTAGATAGGTTTCAAGTAATATTAGTATAAGGGCAGGGACAAAACTATAAAAGAACAACTAATGAAATAAGGGATAAAATAATATGAAGCACACAAACTGAGGGGACAAACCCTAATAAGGAAAGAAGCCCGTGAATGAGACAGCGGCGACGGAACAGCGTGATAAAGGAGACAAATATGTACGAAGGATTTCTTGGCACGGGAAGGACGAACGGAGGATGACAAACTCAATAATGCCACTTTCGGATCAGGAGGAGTTGACTGTCGTCGCCAACAGAGGAGAAGAAGACCACGGGCCGTGAACTTTGACACCGAATTTCTCAAGATTTTGACCACCGATCAAAGGGATGATTTTGATGCTGAGTTCGTCGTGTTGTCAGCTACCACCTCGTGTAGAAGGTGAGATCCACCATGCTCCTCATCGACGGCGACTCAGTATGGATATCACGGGTCTTCTTGACCCACGTTAATGGTGAGGACAACCAGGTCAAGTTGACCCGGTTGGGCGAGATGGTGTTGGTCCGGGTCCAGTTGACCCGAATCCAACCTGAAATTTATTTAAAATAATAATGGGTATATATATATATAATTTATTAAATTAATGCTAATGGCTAGTGAATTATTGTGATTTTCAGGAACAAGTACTAGAAATGAAAACTATCAAGATTAGGGAAAACGCATAGCTGTAAGTAATATCCAACTGTATTAGGGAACACTGTGATAAATGTTTTTTTATGTTATAACTGTATAAAATGTGTTGTGGACTACATTGATTGACTGTCTATGAATTGTGATGTTCCATATGATGATGAAACTGTATTATGGAATACTGTGATGAATGTTTGTTTATGCTATTTTTGAATGAAATGTGAGGTGAAATTATAAATTTTTGTTTACTGTTTGCTCTACATGAAGCATGACATATCATGGCATACACGACCTGCACTTAAATGATAGAATGTTTTTACAGACCAGGTACTACTGCTTCGAAGGGGGTATATGCTGAGGTTATGTTGATTGGAAAATGAAAAGGTTTTATTGACTGAAAAGTCTTCATTGGTGGAACACTTAATTAAAGGAAAATCTCGACCAGTTGCTCTGTAGCAGTGTATCTAGATTAGGGCCCAAGTACTGAAAAAAATTTAAATGGTTGACTGCTCTTTAAAGAAATGGTTCACGTGCATTTATGCATATATATTACTTGTTGAGCCTCGACTCACTATGTTTCGTGATGCAGGTTATGATCTCTGATATGATTGTGCTAACTTAGAAGTTGATGGTGTTGCTGCGAATCCATGGTGATGATGCTCATGTGATAGAAGTAGGGTTGTACTTAATTTAAGTTATTGGATTTTGTGTTCAGGTAACATGATTAAAGGGTGACACAGTTCTTAAGTTATTTGTGTAATTTGGACGACCCAGTAATAATATTATTATTATATGAGAGACTTATTGATGTTTAAGTAGCTTGTTGTTCAGCTTGAGGTGGTATAAATTACATACTTCAGTAAATGTGGTAAAAGTTAAAGTTTATATGAGTAGCGTTCTGGCTTGTGGACCCACAGAATTTAGTGTCATGGGTTGAGGCGTTACAACTTGTTCTTGAAGAAGTAGAGACACAATGTGGAGAAAATCCCCACTATTTATGACCTTAAAAGCACTACTATGATGAAAGGAGAAATTTTTTGAGACTAGGCACATCGATGGAGGGATTTAGTATCTCAAATTAAACCCCCCCTCCCGCCAAGGATGATTTGATAAATGCTTTTATAGTGCTATTTTGGAGCCATATACTTCGAAGATTGCAGGAGGTGGGCACGTTGATCTTGGAGAGATGATCAAAGCAAGAGAACGGATTGATAGATGTATGCAAAAGGGGAATATAAATATCACTATTCCCACCTTTGGGAAATCTGAATCTCACAAAGGAGGAGGGAAAATGAAAAAGAATGAGAATGAGGTGCACATCATTCAATATGGCTACAACACCACCAATAATCATCACACTGCTGACTATCAGCCTCAGAATAATACATATAGGCCGACTAGCCCATATAATCACCCTCGCTCCCAAAACTACCAACTACCCCTACTGAATTACTAGAACAATCACAGACCACAGAAGCAATCGGAGTATTTCACTACCATACCCATAACTTATGCACACTGTTATGACAAGTTATTTGCTCAATCTGCAATTGCACCTATCCCGAGAAAAACTCTTAACCCCCCTTTACCCACGGTGGTACGATTTGAGGTGATATGTGCATACGATGCAGATACACCGAGACACTCAATTGAGAATTGTCTACGCTTAAAGAGAATAGAGGAAAACATGCTCGAATCGGGGTGGTTGGGCTTTGACGGCATCAAAAAGTCGGTGAAGAAGCATAGTGACTACATCACTTCTTGGAGGACATTCCAATATAGCCAAAGCCTGTGCCTACAATTTTCATTCATTGTGATAATCAAGCTGCAATTTCTAGAGCACAAAATTTGACGTATAATGGTAAGTCTAGACACATTCATCGTAGACATAATATTGTAAGACAGTTACTCTCTATTGGAATAATTTCTTTAGATTTTGTAAAGTCTAAAGAAAACCTAGCTGATCCGTTTACAAAAGGTTTAAGTGGAGAGGTGACAGACTGTGCATCGAGGGGAATTACCCCAAAAGCCTTAACTCAATGAGTTATCTCGATGAAAACCTAACCTAGCAATTGGAGATACCATGGACTAGGTTCCATAGGAAAACATAAGTTGAGAATAACTTATGTATGAGCAGTATGGAGTTTCACTCTATCCCATTCCTTGGATGCCCCAAGAACTGCTAAGAAGCGTGTTAAGGTTAAGCTATGCTTTTAATGATTCTTATATCTTGTAACATACAAGTGGAGTATTAGGGAATACTCTTCATAGAATATCACCTATGTGAGTGAAGAGCAAGGCCGACTCTATGAAAATGTTTAAAAGACGATATTTTCTAAAGCACTCACTAAACCCAAGACGTTCGTGGCTGAAACAATGAACACAACAGAGAACCAACTATGAATTGGATCATTGCTGTGTGAGGTTTATTGTCTGGGCTTACATAACCAACTGGCAGTTCAAGCCGTCAGTCCACTGACTAGTTAAGTAAGTTCGATAGACTTTCACTAGGGAAGGTTCAAAGCCAAAAGCTACCCATCTTGATGCAGTGTTGGTCCTACTGCACTCTCAGACAAGTTTTCAATCTCAGAAAAATCCTCGTGTCAGAATTGTCGTCTGTTTCCATTCAATGTGGGGGATTGTTGGAAAAAATGGTGGTCAACAACTATTTGACAAATAATTAATTACAACTAATTGAGTATTAGTTAAATGTAATTTAGTGGGTTCTAATCTTCAATATGAGACTAGAGATTAGAGTTGAAAGTTGTCTAAAACTATTTTTTGGTTGAATGGATATTGACAACAAAGTAGTCATGTTAAACATGATATATCGAGTGCAAACTAATGGAAATGTGGAAATCCCACATTGAAGAATTGTGTTGTGTGACTTGGGTTTATAAACTCAAGTGTTGGATGTAAAACTTGGGCACAAGCGCACCCAAGCTTTTGTGAGGGAGAGAGGATCTACATCATGGACTTCCGTTACAGTTTTAAATTCATTTTATTACTGGTCCGTTACAGAATTTATTTGACTGGTTTTTAGGGTCGGTTTTAGGTTTGGGTTCTACTATAAATAGTAGCCTAGGAATAGAGGAAGATACACAACTCTAGAGCCGAAACTCTCTTCCTTCTTCCCAGCCAAATTTCTTCTTCTTCTTTGAGAGTGCATTCCATTTTTGGTTCGAACGAGCCTACCGGTATACTTGTGTTACCTACCGGTAGAAGGGAGTGTTGTATCTTGGGAGGTGTTTGCCTACTTTAGAATTGACACCGGTGGCTGGAGCATTTCACCTTAAGAAGACTTGCGGTTCGCATACCTTACTTCAATCTCATGTTTGCATTCTGGTCCGGTCTTTGGTAACTACGGTTGTTCTCATTTTTAATTCTCCATAAATGATATATATTGCGTCTTGCTTTATTGAATTGTAAAATTATTTGTATTCCATGTGTTAATCTAGTTCATATTCCATTATTTCCATCCATCTTAAGTTGAAATGCCAGAATTTTTGTGCTTATATGAACTGTTGGTTAAATAAATATATAAAATTGCATGGTTTTAGTCTATTGCCGCATGTTCACTAATCTAATTCACTTTGCCATATTAAACTAATTTGTTTAACCAATTCGGTGCTGATTACTTAAAGTGATTATAAAATCATTTATAAAATTTGTGATTTTAATTTCAATTTTTAAAATCTGTCTGCAATTATTTAAAATAAAAAGTTGATTTCTGGTGGCTAATGACATGTTTAGAATTGATGATATTTGCTGCATTAAAGTTAGTCAATAAAATTGTTTTCTTGACATTAAATATTATTAAGTGGTGTGTAGAATTGACCGTTTGTTTGTATTCATTAATTATTAAAATAATTATTTTTCCTTTTGACTTGACTTTTGCAACTTATTACTCGGTTTACAAAGGAAATTCTTTGAGTTTACCATATAAAGATTTCTAATTTATTCAATGTTGTATGCATGCCACGTTTACTTAAGTAGAGGTGTTTGGTAAACAATATTGACAATAGCATATAATTTAGCATGCATGATGATAGTTTTATACTATTTGAAATGCTGACATATATGTTCTTTCTTGGGAACCAACCTAGTTGCTAATTTTCTAAGTCACAAATTTATTTGACAAGGTATATACCTTAAAGAGTTTAATAGCTTTCATTGTATTTGTGGTGATTTTATTATAATTTGATTACTCTCTCCAATATTTGTTTTTGTAGTGGAAAAATGGAACAAATTCAACAGACTTACAATGAGTTACCCACCGTCCCTAGTGGAGGTGATGTTATTGCTCCTGGTGTTGTGAACCCAGGTGGTGTGGCTGCTCCTAATGGAGGTATGCCGGTGGCTACTCCTGTTGGAGGCGTGCTTGTTGCTGCTGCAACCGTAAGAATCGGGAACAATGTTCCTATCACAAACAGGATAATTCTTGTAATTCCCGCTGAAAAGCCGAAAAAGTTCAAGGGCATTGATTCCAAAAGGTGGCAACAAAAGATGCGCTTTTATCTCACCACTTTGAATAATGCCAGATTCCTAACGAAAAAATGCCCTATTCTCCGAGAGGGTGAGTCGGACCCAATGACTGTGGCAGCAATGCATGCTTGAAAAGATGGAGAATACATATGCAAGAATCTAGTACTTGGTGGATTAGCTGATGACCTATATAATGTATATTGTGGCATACCTTCAGCTAAGGAGCTATGAAGCTCCCTAGAGAAGAAGTACAAGACTGAAGATGCTAGAAGCAAGAGATTTATGGAGGCCGAATTTCTAGACTTCAAGATGGTGGATGACAAGTTAGTTGTCACCCAGGCTGAAGACTACCAGCTGATTATGCATGACGTACTGGCATAAAGAATGACTCTAAGTGAGTCTATTCAAGTGGCAGTACTTATCGAGAAGTTGCCTCCTGGTTGGTTGGACTTCAAGAACTAATTGAAGCACAAGCACAAAGAAACCAAAATGGAGGATTTAATAGCCCGTCTCTGAAGTGAGGAAGACAATCGGAAGAAGACGGCACCTTCAAAAGCACTAAAGGTCAACCTAGTGGAAACTTCCAAACCCAAGACTGTTGAGAAACGGAAGAGAGAGTACCAAGCTAAAGGAAGGCAGAAGAAACAACCCCAAAAGTTCCAGGGTACTTGCTTTATTAGTGACAAACCTGGACACCGTGCCAAGGATTGTTGAAAACGTCCTAATAAGGAGAAGGACAAGGCCAAGGCTACAGGTAAGGGAAAAGCTACGAAGCAAGCTCACCTGGTTGAGCAGAGTGATGATGAAGAGATGTTGGCTGCTGTAGTCACCCAAGTAAACTTGGTGAGTCACACCAAAGACTGGTGGACACTGGTGCATCAAAACACATCTACATCGACAAGGACCTCTTCACATCTTATGAGAAGAAGGATGATAGAGAGAAAATCTTCATGGCTAATTCTGCTCCAGCCACTATTGAAGGAATTGGAGAGATTATTCTAAAGCTCACCTCAAGTAACTCGCACTGCAAAATGTACTGCATGTTCTAGAGTTTCATAAGAATATAATTTATGTGCATGTGATGATAAGCAAGGGATTCAAGGTTGGGTTTGAATCCAATAAATTTGTAGTTTCCAAGGATGGAACTTATGTGGGGAAGGGGTATATGTGTGATGGGCTTTTTAAGGCCAATATTGTTGTAATTGATAAAAATAACAAATTTTTGTACCCAATGAAAAAGTTGGCAAACTTCAGTTTACATTGTTGTTTCTCCATACTTATGGCATGATAGATTAGAACATGTAAACTATGGTACAATGAAAAAGTTGGCAAACTTAGGTTTAATTCTCAAATTTAATTTGGATGTCAACCATAAATGTGAAACGTGTGTTGAAGCAAAGTTTGCTAAGAAACCTTTTAATACAACTGAAAGGGGTACTGAGCCTCTAGCATTAATCCATAGTGATTTATGCAACTTGAAATTTGTTCAAAGTAGAGGTGGAAAGAAGTACTTCATTACATTCATCGATGATTGTACACAATATTGCTATGTTTATTTGTTAACTAGCAAAAACGAAGCAATGGACAACTTTATCAAATATAAAAATGAAGTTGAGAATCAATTTGGTAAAAAGATCAAGGCACTAAGGTCCGATAGGGCAGGAGAATATGATTTTACTCTCTTTGATGAGTTATGTACTGAGTATGGAATCATCGACCAAACAACAACACCATATACACCTCAGCAAAATGGAATTGCTGAAAGAAGAACAGAACTTTAAAAGAAATGGTTAGTTCCATGTTAATAAGTTCTGGACTACCACAAAACTTGTGAAGGGAAGTAGTGCTAATTGCTAATTATATTCTTAACAGAATGCCCAGAAGAAAACAGGTAGTATTCCATATGAGATGTGCAATAAGAGATCACCCTCTTTCAAATCCTTGAAAGTGTGGGGGTGCCTGGCTAAGGTGACAGTACCTCCACCCCAAAGCAAGTCAAAGTTGGACCTAAAACTGTGGATTGCATATTTTTGGGATATGCTCAAACTATCAATGCATTCAGATTATTGGTACACAAATTTGAGATAGATGATATCCATGTAAATACAATCATGGAAATGAGAGATGCGGAATTCTTTGAGGAAATATTTCCTTGCAAACGAAGCGAAACCTCTCATAAAAGGAATAGAGATTCAATTCCTGAGAAATAACAAAATGAAGAACAAGAGGTTGAGGAACGAAGAAAGAGCAAGAAACCAAAGGTCTCAAAGTCCTTTGGTCCTGAATTTCTAACATATATGTTAGAGATGATGCCTTAGACATTCAAGGAAGCAATGTCAACACCGGATGCTCCATTTTGGAAAGAAGCTGTAAACAACGAAATAGAATCCATTATAAGTAACCATACTTGGGAATTGGTTGATCTCCCACCCGGGAATAAGCCAATTGGATGTAAAAGGATCTTCAGGAAAAAACTTAAGGCTGACGGATCCATAGATAAGTACAAAGCAAGGCTTATAGCCAAAGGGTTTAGACAAAAGGAAGGTCTAGATTACTTTGATATCTCACCAGTCATGAGAATTACATCCATGCGGATGTTAATTTCTATAGCCTTGCTCTATGACTTGATGATTCACCAAATGGATGTAAAAACAACATTCCTAAATTGTGAACTCGATGATGTAAAAAAACATTTCTAATATATATGGAACAACCCGAAGGGTTGAAGGTCAAAGGACAAGAACATAAGGTATGTAAACTTGTCAAGTCATTGTATGAGCTAAAGCAAGCTCCAAAACAATGGCATGGAAAATTTGACCAACTAGTGATACGAGATGGATTTCGAATCAACTAGTGTGACAAATGTGTCTACACATAAGAGGTAAACAATGATTGTGTAATCATTTGTCTATATATCGATGATATACTAATTCTTGTTCAAAATGTTGAGATCATCAACAAAACCAAGAAAATGCTATCAAAGAACCTTGATATGAAAGACATGGGTGAAGCAGATGTGATGTTAGACATTAAAATTTCCAGAACATCAGAAGGCCTAGCATTATCTCAATCACACTATCTAGAGAAAGTGATTGAAAGGTTTAAAGGACATGGCATCAAAGATGCTAATAGTCCATTTCTCCCCCATCTGGTCTTACATAAGAATATTGGAGATAGTATTCAACAATTGGAATACTCTCGAATTATAGGGAGTGTAATGTACATCATGAACTACACGAGGCCAAATATTGCGTACTCTGTTAGAAAACTAAGCAGATACACAAGTGAACCTGCGCATTAGAGCACAAAATTTGATGTAGAATGGTAAGTCTAGACACATTCCTTGTAGACATAATACCGTAAGACAGTTACTCTCTATTGGAATAATTTCTTTAGATTTTGTAAAGTCTAAAGAAAACCTAGCGGATTCGTTTACAAAAAGGTTTAAGTAGATAGGTTATAGACTATGCATCGAGGGGAATGGGCTTAAAATTCTTAATTAAATAAGTTATCTCGATGGAAACCTAACCTAGTAATTGGAGATCCCATGAACTAGGTTCGATAGGAAAACATAAGTTGAGAATCACTTAAGTATGAGCAGTATGGAGTTTTACTTTATCCCATTCCTTGGATGCCCAAAGAACTGCAAAAAAGCGTGTTAAGGTTAAGCTATACTTTTAATGATTCCTATATCTTATAACATACAAGTGGAGTATTGGGGAATACTCTTGATAGGATATCACTGAAATCACTAGGCTAACACAAGAGGGGGGGGGGGGGGGGGGGGGGTGAATTGTGTCTCTAAAAACTAAGTATAAACCCCAAGTACAAAACCACAACCTAAAAACTCACAAATGATTAAAACAAAATCAAGAATGCAAATCTGCTCACTAATCGGATGAATGCAATTTGACCTAGGAATTTAAATCTGAATGCTATGAAATTTGATATGAAATGTTACAACACCTTAACAAACAATATATCAAAAATTCAGCTCAAAACTCAAAGTCTAGCACTGTGAACAGTGCACGGACAGATTGATATTGAAGAAAATTAACAATCAAAAGTGTTCCTAGAATCCACTACTCACAAGTTGCTCAATCACAAGCAATATCCCAACAAGCAATCGCAACAAGCAACACCCTAATATCAATTTCTAAGGCACACAAATCACTAATAGCACCAAACAAGAAAGGAAATCAAACATAGAGTGCACAAGGATATATAGTGGTTCGGTGCTCACACCTACATCCACTACCTAAGCCCTCAAGCTTAGGATTTCCAAATCCACTAAAGGATATAAGTGGTTTTGCAAGTTCACCACAAACTTAGGATTTTCAAGCACACCCCAAACTTGTACACCAACAAGGTTTGAAGCTAACCTTAAACTTTCACACACCTCTCAAAGGTAATGCCCTCATAAGGGACTTTTACAAGTGATTTGGTTTTTGGTTCTCTCAAGATTAGCTCTAAGCTATTTGGATGAGGAACACTTAATCTCTCAATGTAAAGTTTACTGGTAGGATATAAATTTGGCTCAAATTTGTGGCTTTCACTCAACCAAAGGTTCACACAAAGTCTCACAAAGATGGAAATAAGTTTAGGAGAAGCTTTGTGGAAAGTAGCTCAAGAACACTCAAAGAAATACCTTAATGATTTTGGCTTGAAAGTGTGTTCTAGCTTAAGGTTGATGAAGGGAAGATGATGACAATAATCTCATCAAATGATGATCAAAAGATCAAGAGAAGATCACTCAAAAATTGTAGAATCAAGAACAAAAGCTCTGTTGGTAATTTTTGCACATGAGTTTTCCAAGTGTGGAATGAAGCATGACTTTCCACTTCATTTGTCTCCATGTAATATTGGCCATTGGATCTTGTTAATCTTCAATCTCAGCCCTCAATCAACTTATAATCTCTGCCCTTCATCTTCAAAAATGAAATCAATCAACACCATTGAAAGGCTAGCCGTTATTGACTTTTCGTCAACCTTTGATTCAAATTTCAAATATTGGCTCCAAGGTTTGTTTGGATCTTTTGTGCTTCTTGTTATACTCTTCTTCATGCTTACAAAGGCTTCAACACTCAACCAAACAACACCTACAAGTCTCACACGAAATTCCCGCCAAATTACTTGAAAACAAGAACATAATAGTACATGGTGATGTGGACAATTTTCCTCCAAGTGTTTTGGCTCCAATCTTTTTCATTTGATTTCAAATGAATCCAAGGCTTCTCAAATTCCCTCCAAAGGATCCTAAGGCTTTCTAGAAGGGTTATGACCGAGCCCCTACTCCAAATAAATCATCCAACATTAATTCAACTTAGTCTAACCCATGGAAGGTCAATTTGAGGAATTTAGGCTATTTTGGATAAGAATGGGTTGCACCAATTTAAGTCTTATTCACTCAAAATTTGGTCAAATTTCTCAATAAATATGTCTTAGACTCTTTCCTAAATAAATCCTTCAATGTAGCTCACATAATCTCAATTGCTCCCAAATAGGGTTTCCTAGGGGATTTCGGATTCTAAGTGCCTAAACATTGAAACCTCAATACTCCATGACCATTTCATATCCTCAATTAATGTCCCAAATAAGTGTATGATTTTTACCTACAAAGAAATGAGTGATAGAACACTCCAATTTTGCTTGTAAGCTCAAAGAGCTTCAATGCTTGCACTTGGGTTAACCAATATGATATAAGCTCAATAAAATTCAAGTAAGCACATTATAAATCAATTTATTTATATAATAATGTGCATACAAAATTTCACTTATAATTGAGGTCGTTTGGTCATTCAATTTGATCATGCAAATCTCAACTAGGCTAGTTTCACAACTACACTAGTGAATTAATTTCAAC
Source organism: Euonymus europaeus (assembly GCA_963580455.1). Taxonomy (NCBI): domain Eukaryota; kingdom Viridiplantae; phylum Streptophyta; class Magnoliopsida; order Celastrales; family Celastraceae; genus Euonymus; species Euonymus europaeus. The sequence continues at coordinate 14,743,556 of OY756967.1, read as the reverse complement.
TGACAAATTGAACATGATAGACTTAAAATTGACCTGATAATATTTCACAATGAAAAATTCCAGAGTGTCTTAAATAATTTTCAAAACAAGAATCAAGTCAATCAGAGATTATATGAATAAGTTATGACAATTCAACCAACGTGTGCACAGTGTGATGCTTGAACAATTTTTGTAGTGCGAAAATGAACAAGTCCAAAATCATCAAATTCATATCAAATATGATCAAACATGATTCCAAATGTCATGCATTAAGTGAGCAAAATTATATCTCCATTTTGAAATCAAATAAAATTTGAGATAATTTGTAATATTTTCAAAATCTTATGATGCTCACCTTCACTTTAAGCTTCCTAATCTCCCTTAACATGGCAAGCTCACTCCCCCTTAAGTTGTGCAACTAATATGCATTTTTAATCAAATCATATGCACTTTTTCATCAATTATCTCTCCCCCTTTTTGTAAGAACTCAAAAAGGTGAGGAAATAGGGGTAATGCAACTTCAAAAACAATGAATGGTTTAACTCAATGAAGTACATCAACTAATGTTTCCTAAGCCATGTAAAAATATTGAATGCATAGCTTGAAAATCATTCAAAATACCAATTAAAAATCAAATATGTTTTCAAGCTCATATATGCTAGCAAGGACAACCAATAACATGGAAGCAATCATGGATCATCATTTAAGCAAGGAATCACATCAAACACATAAGAGTTTATTTGGGAACTCCCCCTACACATGTGCATCTCATTCAAATAAGTATATATAACCAATCGAGATGTGTCACATGCAATCAAGTAAAGACCATGCATTCAAGGTGCATCAATCAATCCTAATGCATCTCTTAATTTTATAAACCTATTCTTAGCTAATGGTTGTGTAAACAAATCGGCAATATTGTGTTCCCCTTCAACATGTTCAAGCACTATGTTTCCTTTAGCTACATGATCTCTTATAAAATGATGTCTAATCTCAATGTGTTTGGCTTTTCCATGATGAACCGGATTCTTAGATAAATGGATTGCACTAATGTTGTCACATTGAATAAGTGTGTTATCAAATGACATATTAAAATCAATCAATTGTTGTTTAATCCATAGAATTTGTGCAACACAACTACCTATGGCCATGTATTCGGCTTCGGTTGTACTTAGAGCAACACAAGTTTTTTTCTTTGAAAACCAAGATATAAGCATGTTCCCTAGGTATTGGCATGTACCACTTGTACTTTTCCTATCGATTCTACAACCTCCATAATCGGCATCAGTAAAAGCATGCAAGTCAAATGAGGATTTTCTATCATACCATAACCCTAAGGTTGGTGTATCTTTCAAATATCTCAATATCCTCCTAACGGCCGTTAAGTGTGATTCTTTAGGATTATATTGATATCTAGCACACATACACACACTAAACATGATATCCGGCCTAGATGCGGTCAAATAAAGTAAACTTTCAATCATAGACCTATACATCTTTTGATCCACCTCTTTGCTTTTAAGGTCGACTTCTAATTTAGATGTCACCCCCATTTGGTGTAGAACATCCTTTAGACAAATCCATACCAAACCTTTTAAGCAAGTCATAAGTGTATTTAGTTTGACTTATGTGAATGTCATGTGAGGTTTGTCTAATTTGCAATCCTAGAAAATATGTTAACTCACCCATCATAGACATTTCAAATTCACTTTTCATGCACATAGCAAATTCATCACACATTGATTCCAAAGTAGCACCAAATATAATGTCATCCACATATATTTGCACAACCAACAAGTCATCACCTTTGCATTTAGTAAACAAAGTATTATCAATACTACCACAAGAAAAATCATTTTTTAACAAGAATTTACTAAGTCTCTCATACCATGCCCTAGGTGCTTGCTTTAAGCCATACAATGTCCTGTCTAATTTATAAACATGATTAGGGTATTCTTTAGATTAAAAACCCGGAGGTTGTTTAACATACACTTCCTCATTTATCACACCATTCAAGAAAGCACTCTTAACATCCATTTGAAAAAGTTTAAAACCCTTATAGCATGCAAAAGCTAATAAAAGTCTAATGGCCTTCAACCTTGCAACCGGTGCAAAGGTTTCTTCATAATCTATACCCTCTTCTTGAAAATAACCTTAAGCTACTAGCCTAGCCTTATTCCTAGTCACTTCACCATTCTCATTCATCTTATTTCTAAACACCCATTTGGTTCCAATAATGGTGTGGTCTCTAGGTTTTGGAACAAGTGTCCAAACCTTGCTTCTTTCAAATTGTTCAAGTTCTTCTTGCATAGCAAAAATCCAATCTTCATCAATTGAAACATCTTTTACATTCTTAGGTTCTATCATAGATATCATAGCATAAAGATTTAAAGGATGAGTGTTGACCGTCGAATTCAATCTTGATCTTGTTTGAATGCCTTTTGAGAAGTCTCCAATGATAAGCTCTTTAGGATGCATGTGCTTGTCCTTCTTTTGAAGACTATTTCCTTGATTCTTAGAGCTGACCGATTGTATATCATTACCATGCTCATCATGATCTTCATTATTAGACATAGGTTCCACTTGGTTTTCTTGATTTGATGTAGCATCATTTGAGATTTCCATCTCCTTCAAGCTTCCCACCAATAAATCATCACCCTCTTTTATTTGTAGATCATGACCACCATTAGAGTGTGAACTCTTTGGATGATCTAGCCCTTCAAAACCTGAAATTTCTTCTTCTACAAGCACATTTGGATCAAGTGAAAACATATCATCGAATTTAACATGCACACTTTCTTCCACAACCTTAGACTTATCATTAAAAACTCTATAAGCTCTAGAATGAGTAGAATAACCAATAAATATACCAATTACACTCTTAGCATCAAACTTATCAAGATTGTCTTTCGTATTCAAAATATAGCATTTACAACCAAACACTCTAAAATAGTCAACTTTAGGCTTCCTAGCATGCAAGAGCTCATATGGAGTCTTTTTCAAAATCTTTCTAATAGACAACCTATTAGAGACATAACATGCATTATTTATAGCTTCGGCCCAAAAGTGTTTAGGTAAGGCATATTCAAGCATCATGGTTCTACCTAACTCTTGTAATGTCCTATTTTTCCTTTCAACAACTCCATTTTGTTGTGGTGTTCTAGGTGCACTAAAATTATGTGTAATACCATAAGAGTCACATAAAGCATCAAATCCATAGTTTTCAAATTCACCTCCATGGTCACTCCTAATTTTGGAAACATGCAATTCATCCTCATTTTGCACTCTTTTAATGAAATATTTAAACTCCTATAATGCATCACTTTTATGAGCTAAAAACAAACACCAAGTAAATCTGGAATAATCATCAACAATAACAAATGCATAATACTTGCCACCTAAACTCTTTGTCCTACTAGGACTTAACAAATCAATATGCAATAGTTGAAGTGGCCTAGAAGTAGAAACAACATTTTTTGATTTAAAAGACTCCTTAATTTTCTTACCTCTAATGCAATGTTCACATATAATGGAATCACCAAACTTCAACTTGGGTAAGCCTCTAACTAATTCTTTTGAACTAAGCTTTCTCAAAGTAGAAACACATACATGACCTAATCTTCTATGCCAATACAACACAACATCATTAGAAGAAATCAAACATGTCATATTATCATTCATCATATTTAAGTCAAGTGCATACATATGACCTATTCTAACACCAGATGTAATGATATTATCATGCTCATCTACAATACAGCATTTACCTTTCTTAAAATGAGAATCATATCCTTTATCAGCTAATTGACTAATGCTAAGCAAATTAAATTGCAACCTTTCAACCAAAAGACAATCATTTAGAGAAAAGGAACCCTTACCAACCGATCCTATGCCTAGAATCTTTCCTTTAGAATTGTCTCCAAAAGTGACATAACCACCATTCTTCTTTTCCTTGAATGAAGTAAATAAGGTTCGATCTCCACTCATGTGCCTTGAGCATCCACTATCCAAGTACCATTAGCATGGATGAAGACTTGAAGCATACCTAACCATGTGAATTCAAAAGACCTTAGGTATCCAAACTTTGGATCCTTGAGGGTTAGATACAATAGCATAGACATTTAATTTTCGCACAACACTTGCTGTGAAATCCCGACCCAAAAATTAGTGCAATTTTTATGTTTAAAAAAAGGCGGAAAAACTGGACTAGGCGCACAAGGGGGCGCCTAGTCCAGTGAGGCATGCAAGAGAAGAAGTCCAGAAAAGGAGGCAATGGACTGGGCGCACCAGGGGGCGCCTAGGCGCAGCGCCCAGTCCAATGAATGGAGGAAGTCCAGAAGAGGAGGTACTGGACTGGGCGCATCTTGGGGCGCCTAGGCGCAGCGCCCAGTCCAGTGGGAGATGGGATGTGGAGTAGGCGCAGAGGCTCCTAGGTGCACCTCGCTTGGGCGAGAGAACCCTGCACGCCCAGAATGGCGCCCAGGGCAGCGCCTGAGGGAAATTTTGTTAGGCCAGGGCGCCTAGGCGCCCAGGGTAGTGCCTAGGCTCAACCCGTGTTTTAAAAAAGGCTCCAGGGAGCCATTTTAGGGAAATGTCTGGTTTTGGTTCATCCTAGAGAGAGAGAGAGTGACGATTCTAGAGAGTGAAGAGTATTTGAGGTGATTTTTGGAGATTGAAGCTTGGTTTTGGAGATTTAGAGAGGACTCAAGGAAGATTCAAGCCTTGGAGGTAAGTTTCTTCATTATTTCATTTCTAGGGTTTCGAGTAGATTTTGTTAGTTTTGTTTAGAGTTGATTCCTATGGTTTAGATATGTTGATTTAGGGTCATACGTGGTTGAATATGTAGGTTTGATTCTTGTTTTAGAGTTGAGTTCCATAAGGTTGAGTTTAGGGTTTGAGAGGAACCCTAGAGAGAGAAAGTAATTTTTCTCAATTTAGTTGTTTAATTCATATTGGATATGATATATTGAGATGTTTGGATGATTAAATGGGTATGATATTATGTGGAATTGTTAGGTTGGTGAAATGGGGGCTTAAAACCCTAATTGTGTTTGTGAATTGCTCGACACGAGGTAGGGGATTTCCAACCATTCTTTCTATCGTTGTTCTAAATCTTTTAAAGAGTGTTTCGATTCCTCATTGGTCGTTTTATTTGTGTTTCACCCTTAATTTCTTCTAAGGGGAAACGAACCTTGTATGTAGAATATTGTGATTTTTGATGTTGCATGACCCAATTGTGTGTGTCCCATCACCTATGGGCACGATGTGATTTTCGTTCATGCATCATGATAGTTATGTATGTATATATGTAGGATGTTCATATACATATATATATATATATATATATATCTCTTCGGCATGTCATGGCATAAGTGCATTAGAGTTGCATGGGGGACCAGGTATGGACTCAAGGCTCCTTAGGATTCTTGAAAGCTACTTGGAGGGATGACGAGGTGATGAGAGTTACCACCGAGTCAAGTGAACTCCAAGTAGGATAACGCACTAGAGGTACGGTTAATGAGGGACCTTGCCTGGAATGGTGCGGGCGTGATGGGATCACGCAACCTGGTAATCCAAGAGCGATTGATGTTAGGGAGCTTGCTCCTATTCAATATGACATGGATAGCGACCATGATATTGATGAGTTGATGTGGTGAGCTTGCTCACGTTCGATATTACATGTAACGAGCTGTGGTATCGATGATGTTTGCTCATGAGGGGATTGCCCGGATTGATGTTTTATGTGATTGTTAAGTATACGTGCATGTAGTAGTTTTCATATTGCTGCATAGCCTATTGTTCGGATTCTGCCTTTGTTCTCTTATACTCTTTACCCTACTCAGCTTCTTGCTCACTCTCTACTTTCTTTTCCACCCACAGGGGATACTGGTACAGGTACAGGTACCAGAGGAGCGGATCAGTGAGAGCGGGATGTGACATGGATGGCCTCAGTAGGATGAGGGTGCTAGAGAGATACTCTAAGCACGTATTTTGTAAACGATGTATTGATGATTCTTCATGATATACTTATAACCATTTGGCACCAAAGGGTGTATGCATGATATATGCTGAGTTGATTTTATGGTTATATGACACTATGAATTTGATGATGTGTTTATACTATCAGTTTGTGCATGCTGGTAGTGGATGGCCTGAGGGCCTAGGATCAGGATTGCATGTGATTGAGGCCTGAGGCCTGGCTAGGTTGCTAGTGTGATGGATTGATGATTTTTCTGCTGCGTGTTTCTGATGCAGGCGGGGACTCTCCGATATACGGGGAGATTTCGCCGAATTTTTGGTTCCCCGGATGATCGCACTAGTCGCCGAATTTTTGGTTCCCCGAATGATCGCACTGGAGGGCACCCGTGGCGTGCCCGGATCGGGGCGTCACAATTTGTTATTGGAGGGAGGTTGGTTTGATTTATATATGTAGGAGGTTGTTTGATTTATATATATATAGGATCGGGAATGGGTCCTAGATGTATGGCAGGGTAATCTAGGCCATGTCACAACCGCTGCTGATCTGGTATGTTTTCTAGTTCCTAATAAATCCTCTGTTGAGTTGTGTGTTAAATGGTATTGTCTGTTTGCCATGCAGATGAATACCCGTAGAACTACCAGGTTTGAGAGTGGGACTGAGGTACCTTATGGCAGAGGCCGACGGAGAGTTGGTTGGGGCCGAGGTAGAGGCCGTAGTGTTGGGGTGGGGCGTGTCATTAGAGGCACTCCTAGCACTGAGGATTCGGTTCCGAATGTGGATCCGGAGTTGAGAGAGGAAGAGATAGTTCATGAGAGACTACCGATGGAGAGTGATGATCAGCAGGCACCACCTGCAAGACCTGTTGCTCCTGTTATTACAGGGGGGCAACCGATGACGATGGAGGGACTTGCTAGCTTCATGATGAGTATAGTGCAGACACAGACACAGACGATAGCACAAGCAGTGGCTCAGGCGATAGGTGCAACTGGCACTCGTACTGAGGGTGTGGTACCCGAGGCTACTACTGAGATAGCTACAACACCGAGAGCTGAAAGGGGTATGTATGAGGTGGATCAGCTGAGGAGGACTTCTCCTCCAACCTTTTCTAGAGCTGGAACGGGTGTGGGGGCGAAGGAGTGGTTCAATCAGTTGAGCATGAGGATGGACACGTAGAGATACCTGATGAGCGGCGGGTGAAGTTTGTGTTCTATTATTTGAGTGGAGTGGCCTATGAATGGTGGATGTCCATGGGTCAGAAATGAAATGAGCTTACATGGACCTCTTTCGAGTAGTTGTTCATGCAGAAGTTTGTGCCAAGACCTCTGCAGACTGAGAAGGCCAAACAGTTTCTAAATTTGTTGCAGAATCAAAGATGACGGTGTCTCTATACACCAAGCAGTTTTAGGAGAGAGTTTGCTCCTACCGATGCAAAGAAGGCGGCAAGGTACCGAGATGGGTTGCTACCCAGTCTTAGGAGGATGGTGATGGCCACTAGGGTGGTATCGTATGATGGCACAGTTGAGATGGCGTTGGACTTTGAGTTGAGTGAGCGGAATGAGGCTCAGAGGAAGCGTCCAGTGACTAAGGGTAGCAGTGGTGGTGGTGGTAGCCTCAAGAAGCAGAAGACTGATTTTCCTCATCAGAAAGGGGACCGAGGCAAGGGTCCAAGGCCCCCAGGGGGCAAGGTGACGTGTTACAAGTGTGGGAAAGAAGGGCACATGATAAAAGAGTGCAGATCTTCTGGATTTAGATGCTTTGGGTGTGGCAAGATGGGCCACAAGAAGAGTGAGTGTTCGCAGGGCAACCAGGGAGGGCAGTATCAGCCTCAGATACTGGGAGTACCACATCCAACTCTTCCTTCCACTGTTCCATCGGGAGGGAGAGGGCGAGGTGGAGGCAGACAGTCTCAGCAGCAGCAGTATGCACTGACAGATGGTCGTGTCTTTGCTATGGGACATCAGGAGGCACAGGAGCATCCCAATTTCATTGGAGGTACATTTTTGATTTTGAATTATTGGGCTAGAGTCTTGTTTGATTCTGGAGCTACCTCCTCATTTACTACTAGTTCGTTAGCGAACGCACTAGCAGTGGAGATTTCGCCGATTAGAAGAATGTTTACGGTGTCCTTACCATTCGGGCACTTTACCACGTTGGAGGGAGTAGTGTTCGGTTGTGAGTGTCGGTTTGGAGAAATATCTCTACAAGCCGATTTGTATGTGTTAGATTTCAAGGACTTCGATGTGATACTCGGAGTTGATTGGTTGACAAAGCACCAAGGAGTGCTTGACTTTTGGCAAAGGAGGATCACTCTTAGAGTACCAGAGGGTAGGGTGATTCATTTACAAGGATCGAAGGGGATACTATGCCCTCATTTCATGGATAACCCTTCGTATCAGGATTGTAGAGTCGCAAGTTTGGTGACTTCGGCTCCTAAGGGAGATGTAGCTACTATGATTCGGGTAGTGGAAGAGTTTATGGATGTATTTTCGGAAGAGTTGCCGGGATTACCTCCGAAGAGGGAGATTGACTTTGCTATTGAGTTGCATCCGAATGTCAAGCCGATTTCGATTCCGCCGTATCGGATGGCTCCAACAGAGTTGAAGGAGTTGAGTTCTCAATTAGAGGAGTTGCTAAACTTAGGGTTCATTAGACCGGGTGTGTCCCCATGGAGAGCACCGGTGTTGTTCGTCAAGAAGAAAGACGAAAGTTTGAGGATGTGTATTGATTATAGGCAGTTGAATAAGGTTATAATAAGGAATAAGTATCCGTTGCCTAGGATCAATGATTTGTTTGACCAATTGAGAGGTGCTAGACATTTCTCTAAGATTGACTTGAGGTCGGGTTATCATCAGTTGAGGATTAAGGATGAGGATATCCAGAAAACAGTGTTTAGAACTCGTTATGGGCATTATGAGTTTCTTGTGATGCCGTTTGGGTTGACAAATGCCCCAACGGTGTTCATGGACCTAATGCAAAGGGTTCTTAGACCGTTTTTGGATAACTTTGTGGTGGTGTTTATAGATGATATATTGATTTATTCTCCTACGGAGGAAGAGCATGAGAAACACTTGAGAGTAGTGTTACAGATGTTGAGGGAGAATCAACTATATGCCAAATTGAGTAAGTGTGAATTTTGGGCCACGGAAGTGAAGTTCCTAGGCCATGTGATCACTCAAGAAGGCATAGCGGTTGACTACTCCAAGGTTGAGTCGGTTTTGAATTGGGAGAGACCAAAGAATGTGACAGAGATCCGGAGTTTTCTAGGATTGGCGGGTTACTACCAGAAATTTATTGAGGATTTTTTGAGAGTTGCTTTGCCGATGACGCAGCTTACAAAGAAGGGCATACCGTTTGTGTGGACAGACGAATGTGAGGCCGCATTTGAAGAGTTGAAGAAGAGGTTGACAACACCTCCAGTGTTGGTGGTTTTGGAAAGGAATGTAGGCTACCAAGTGTTTTGCGATGCGTCTGGAGTTGGTTTAGGTTGTGTGTTGATGTAACGGGGGGTTAAAACCCTAATTGTGAGGTTTTGTGAATTGCTCGACACGAGGTAGCGGATTTCCAACCATTCTTTCTATCGTTGTTCTAAATCTTTTAAAGAGCGTTTCGATTCCTCATTGGTCATTTTATTTGTGTTTCCGCCTTAATTGCTTCTAAGGGGAAACGAACCTTGTATGTAGAATATTGTGATTTTTGATGTTGCATGACCCAATTGTGTGTGTCCCATCACCTATGGGCACGATGTGATTTCCGTTCATGCATCATGATAGTTATGTATGTATATATGTAGGATGTTCATATATATATATATATATATATATATATCTCTTCGGCATGTCATGGCATAAGTGCATTAGAGTTGCATGGGGGACCGGGTATGGACTCGGGGCTCCTTAGGATTCTTGAAAGCTACTTGGAGGGATGGCGAGGTGATGAGAGTTACCATCGAGTCAAGTGAACTCCAAGTAGGATAACGCACTAGAGGTACGGTTAATGAGGAACCTTGCCTGGATTGGTGCGGGCGTGATGGGATCACGCAACCGGGTAATTCAAATGTGATTGATGTTAGGGAGCTTGCTCCTATTCAATATGACATGGATAGCGACCATGATATTGATGAGTTGATGTGGTGAGCTTGCTCACGTTCGTTATTACATGGAACGAGCCATGGTATCGATGATGTTTGCTCATGAGGGGATTGCCCGGATTGATGTTTTATGTGATTGTTGAGTATACGTGCATGTAGTAGTTTTCATATTGTTGCATAGCCTATTGTTCAGATTCTGCCTTTGTTCTCTTATACTCTTTACCCTACTCAGCTTCTTGCTCACTCCCTACTTTCTTTTCCACCCACAGGTGATACTGATACTGGTACAGGTACAGGTACCAGTGGAGCGGATCAATGAGAGCGGGATGTGACATGGATGGCCCTGGGAAGGATGAGGGTGATAGAGAGATAGGCTAAGCACGTATTTTGTAAAAGATGTATTGATGATTCTTCATGATATACTTATAACCATTTGGCACTAGAGGGTGTATGCATGATGTATGCTGAGTTGATTTTATGGTTATATGATATTATGAATTTGATGTTGTGTTTATACTATCAGTTTGTGCATGCTGGTAGTGGATGGCCTGAGACCCTAGGATCAGGATTGCATGTGATTGAGGCCTGAGCCCTGGCTAGGTTGCTAGTGTGATGGATTGATGATTTTTCTGCTGCGTGTTTCTGATGCAGGCGGGGACTCTCCGATATACAAGGAGATGCCGCCGGATTTCCGGTTCGCTGGATGATCGCACTAGTGGCCTAGGACGGTGCCGGAGGGCACCCGTGGCGTGCCTGGATCGCGGCGTCACACTTGCATAATCAATTTTTTCATCATATTTCAAGCACTTTGACACCCAAACCTTTTTCAAACTCACTTTCCTCACTCTAGGGTGTGTGGCCCTAGATGAAGATGCACCACCCAATGAGTGAGCACCTTTGGCCTTGGCTTTTGAAGCCTTGGCTGAGCCTTGTATAGTCCTTGAAGTTTTAGTCAAGTCTCCTTTAGGTCTTACAAGCTTAACCGATTCTTCATTTTCATATTTAGAACCATCAAGAGTCATAGAATCATAACCAAGTCCACTCCTATCTAAATAATGCCTTTGAGAGGCCAACATTTCATCCAATTTCAAGGAACTCATGGAAAATTTAGACAATTGAGTTTCTAGAAATCTATTCTTTTCTTTTATCATATCAAGCTCATGTTGCAAAGAAGTAGCATTGGAAAGCATTACAAGCTTATGTTCATCCCATGTAACTAATTCTTCTTCTAACTCAAGCACCCTAGCTTTAAGATGATTATAATCATGCATATTTACATTTGAATCTTCAGCCAAACAAGCATTCTCATCAAGCATAAGAGATTTTTGTTTTAAACACTTATTCTCATCAATCAAAACATCATGCTCAAGTATCATATCATCATTTTTAGCACATATAGCAATATACTTGGCATTCAACTTCTCAAGTTCGCTAACATGCATTTCATCATTTTTCATAACTCTAGCATTTTCTTTCTTAAGTTGTTTGCACTTTCTAAGCAACATACCATGACAATCAAATAAATCATCATAATTGGAATACAATTCATCATAGGTTAAAGGAGTAGAATCTTTTACCATCTCATCTTGAGAAGATGAGTTAATTTTCTCCTCTTTTGCCATAAGACAAAAGTGTGCCTTATGCTCCATCTCATCCTCACTTGATGAGCTTGATAATGAATCATCCCATGTTGCTCTCAATGCCTTCTTCTTCTCTTTGCCTTTTCCCTTGTGATATTTCTTGGATGCTTTGGGGCATTCGGCTTGGAAGTGGCCAACCTTGCCACAATTGAAGCAAGATGGCTTCTCTCTTTCCTTCTCCTTTCCCTTGAACTTCCTACTTGAACTTCCTATTCTTGAATCCTCCTCTTTTGTTCTTCACAAACTTCTTGAAGTTCTTCACCATCATTGCCATCTCATCATCACTATCCTCATCACTTTCACTACTTGAAGAGTTCTCTTCATCCTTCACCTTAGAAGCCATGGCCCCTTTAGGTTTAGTAGTCACGGCTAGGGCAATGCCCTTCTTCCTTTGAGGCTCTTCATCCACTCTATTCAACAATTTTATCTCATGAGTCATCAAACTCCCAATGAGCTCGTCCAACTTCAAAGTCCTCAAGTCTTTGGCCTCCTCGATGCGGTAACCTTCTCACTCCAATTTCTAGGTAAGCTCCTTAGAACTTTTTGCACCTTGTCATGCGTAGGATAAGGTTTGCCAAGTGCATTCAAATCATTGCATATGCATGTCAACCTATTAAATATGTCACTAATGCATTCACCTTCAAGCATTTTAAACAATTCATACTTTTGTACTAGCATGTTAATTTTGCAATCTTTAACTTGACTAGTTCCTTCATGCTTCAATTCTAGCATTTTCCATATCTCTTGAGCACTAGTACATGCACTAATACGATCATTGAGTGCACAAGGATATATAGTGGTTCGGTGCTCACACCTACATCCACTACCTAAGCCCTCAAGCTTAGGATTTCCAAATCCACTAAAGGATATAAGTGGTTTTGCAAGTTCACCACAAACTTAGGGTTTTCAAGCACACCCCAAACTTGTACACCACCAAGGTTTGAAGCTAACCTTAAACTTTCACACACCTCTCAAAGGTAATGCCTCAAAAGGGACTTTTACAAGTGATTTGGTTTTTGGTTCTCTCAAGATTAGCTCTAAGCTATTTGGATGAGGAACACTTAATCTCTCAATGTAAAGCTCACTGGTAGGATATAAATTTGGCTCAAATTTGTGGCTTTCACTCAACCAAAGGTTCACACAAAGTCTCACAAAGATGGAAATAAGTTTAGGAGAAGCTTTGTGGAAAGTAGCTCAAGAACACTCAAAGAAATACATTAATGATTTTGGCTTGAAAGTGTGTTCTAGCTTGAGGTTGATGAAGGGAAGATGATGACAATAATCTCAGAAAATGATGATCAAAAGATCAAGAGAAGATCACTCAAAAATTGTAGAATCAAGAACAAAAGCTCTGTTGGTAATTTTTGCACATGAGTTTTCCAAGTGTGGAATGAAGCATGACTTTCCTCTTCATTTGTCTCCATTTAATCTTGGCCATTGGATCTTGTTAATCTTCTATCTCAGCCCTCAATCAACTTATAATCTCTGCCCTTCATCTTCAAAAACGAAATCAATCAACACCATTGAAAGGCTAGCCGTTATTGACTTTTCGTCAACCTTTGATTCAAATTTCAAATCTTGGCTCCAAGGTTTGTTTGGATCTTTTGTGCTTCTTGTTAAACTCTTCTTCATGCTTACAAAGGCTTCAACACTCAACCAAACAACCCCTGCAAGTCTCACACGAAATTCCCCCCAAATTACTTGAAAACAAGAACATAATAATACATGGTGATGTGGACAATTTTCCTCCAAGTGTTTTGGCTCCAATATTTTTCATTTGATTTCCAATGAATCCAAGGCTTCTCAAAATCCCTCCAAAGGCTCCTAAGTTTTTCTGGAAGGGTTATGACCAAGCCCCTACTCCAAATAAATCATCCAACATTAATTCAACTTAGTCTAACCCATGGAAGGTCAATTTGAGGAATTGAGGCTATTTTGGATAAGAATGGGTTGCACCAATTTAAGTCTTATTCACTAAAAATTTGGTCAAATTTCTCAATAAATATGTCTTAGACTCTTTCCTAAATAAATCCTTCAATGTATCTCACATAATCTCAGTTGCTCCCAAATAGGGTTTCCTAGGGGATCTCGGATTCTAAGTGCCTAAACAATGAAACCTCAATACTCCATGACCATTTAATATCCTCAATTAATTTCCCAAATAAGTGTATGATTTGTACCTACAAAGAAATGAGTGATAGAACACTCCAATTTTGCTTGTAAGCTCAAAGAGCTTCAATGCTTGCACTTGGGTTAACCAATATGATATAAGCTCAATAAAATTCAAGTAAGCACATTATAAATCAATTTATTTATATAAGAATGTGCATACAAAATTTCACTTATAATTGAGGTTGTTTGGTCATTCAATTTGATCATGCAAATCTCAACTAGGCTAGTTTCACAACTACACTAGTGAATTAATTTTAACTGACAAATTGAACATGATAGACTTAAAATTGACCTGATAATATTTCACAATGAAAAATTCCAGAGTGTCTTAAATAATTTTCAAAACAAGAATCAAGTCAATCAGAGATTATATGAATAAGTTATGACAATTCAACCAACGTGTGCACAGTGTGATGTTTGAACAATTTTTGTAGTGCGAAAATGAACAAGTCCAAAATCATCAAATTCATATCAAATATGATCAAACATGATTTCAAAGATATATAATGAAGCTTAAATTAGTAGAGAAAATACATTTCTTGATTCATCCAAATTCATCCAAAGATAAGCACAATCAAATAGTCCAATACGTATTTTGCATCAAAACACAAATGTAGGACATATGGTCAAACAATCACCTATGTGAGTGAAGAGCAAGGCCGACTCTATGAAAATATTTAAAAGACGATATTTTCTAAAGCACTCACTAAACCCAAAACGTTCATGGCCGAAACAATGAACACAACCGAGAACCAACTATGAATTGGATCATCGCTGTGTGAGGTTTATTGTCTAGGCTTACATCACCAACTGGCAGTTCAAGGCGTCAGTCCACTGACTAGTTAAGTAAGTTCGATAGACTTTCATTAGGGAAGGTTCAAAGCCAAAAGCTACCTATCTCGATGCAGTATTGGTCCTATTGCACTCTCAAACAAGTTTTCAATCTCAGAAAAATCCTCGTGTCGGAATTGTCGTCTATTTCCATTCAATGTGGGAGATTATTGGAAAAAATGGTGGTCAACCACTATTTGACCAATAATTAATTACAACTAATTACAACTAGGTGAGTATTAGTTGAATGTAATTTAGTGGGTTCTAATCTTCAATATGAAGACTAGAGATTGGAGTTGAAAGTTGTCCAAAACCATTTTTTGGTTGAATGGATATTGACTCCAAAGTAGTCATGTTAGACATGATATATTGAGTGCAAACTAATATAAATGTGGAAATCCCACATTGAAGAATTGTGTTGTGTGACTTGGGTTTATAAACTCAAGTGTTGGATGTAAGACATGGGCCCAAGGGCACCTAAGCTTTTGTGAGGGAGAGAGGCACTACATCATGGGCTTGGGCTCACTAAAACACACAAAAGCATGCAGCCCCGCCCCACCGTTGCCGTGGCCGAGCTTTGGCTTGGGCTTACGCATCCCATCTGGACTTAATATTTTGCACTAGCCCACTACGCAGGTTAGTTGAATGTGGACATGGCGCTTATTGAAAATTCAAAATTTTCGTTATGAAATTAATTCAAACTTTCGTTACAATTTTAAATTCGTTTTATCACTAGTCTGTTACAGAATTTATTTGGCTAGTTTTTAGGGTCGATTTTGGGTTGGGTTCTACTATAAATAGTAGCCTAGGAATAGAGGAAGGGATACAACTCAAGAGCTGAAACTCCGTTCCTTCTTCTTAGTCGAATTTATTCTTCTTTGAGTGTGCATTATATTCTTGGTTGAAACAAGCCTACCGGTATCCTTGTGTCACCTACCGGTAGAAGAGAGTATTGTATCTTGGGAGGTGTTTGTCTATTTTAGTACTGACACCGGTGGCTGGGGCATTTTCACCTTAAGGAGATTTGCGATTTGCATATCTTACTTCAATCTTGTGTTTGCATTCCGATTCGGTCTTTTGTAACTTCTTTTGTTCTGACTTTCAATTCTACATATGTATTGTGGCATGCTTTATTGAATTGTAAAATTCATTGTATTGCATGTGTTAAACTACTTTATATTTGTATTCTATTATTTACAACAATGGTGAAAAACATTGATTTTTGTATGTGCATGCCACGGTTGTCTTTTGTGTTTATATGCCACTGTGAGCTTGCACGTGCAAATTGATACTTTAATCGGTCAATAGTATATGCATGTTACTTTATTTTGAGATATATTGATATTTCAATGACCATGCACGTTTAATCAATGGCAATAGAGCAAGCTAAGGTGGCAGCAGACTTCAAAACTCAAATTAAATTAGCAAAATGTAAATTGAATTAATTAGTAACTTTATACGTTAAAGTCAATGAATTGTAAAACCGTTAACAATAAAATCTCAAAATTATTAATTATATGAGAGAATTACAACCCTATTCAATTTTGACAATTTGAATAACAAAACGTGGCATTATAAATTGTTTAAACGTCAGTTACAAACATGCAATCAAACGTGCATCGAATAAAAGAATTTGCAATTGATTCTATTTATACATATCTAATCTACTATTGATCGATTAAAGTATCTATTTGCACGTGCAAGCTCACAGTGGTGGTGGCATGAAAATATAAGGCAACAGTGGCATATAAACACAAAAAACAACCGTGGCTTGCACATACAAAAATCGATGTTCTTCATCTTAAAATTGTTGTAAATAATAGAATACAAATATGAAGTAGTTGAACACATGGAATACAATGAGTTTTACAATTCAATAAAGCATGACACAATACATATCATATATGTAGAATTGAAAGTGAGAACAATCGAAGTTATCAAAGACCGGATCGGAATGCAAACATGAGATTGAAGTGAGGTATGCGAAGCGCGAATCTCCTTAAGGTGAAAATGCCCTAGCCACTGGTGTCAATGCTAAAGTAGGCAAACACCTCCCAAGATACAACACTTCCTTCTACCGGTAGGCTTGTTCGAACCAAGAATAGAATGCACTCTCAAAGAAGAAGAAATTTGACTATGAAGAAGAAAGAGAGTTTTGGCTCTAGAGTTGTATATTTTCCTCTATTCCTAGGCTACTATTTATAGTAGAACCCAAACCCAAAACTGACCCTAAAAATCAGCCAAATAAATTCCGTGACTGACCAGTAATAAAATGAATTTAAAACTGTAACGAAAATTTGAATTCATTTCGTAATAGAAATTTCAAATTTTGAATCTCAATTCCTTTTCTGAGAGGTTTCGTTTCGTTTGGAAGGAAATATTTCCTCAAAAAATTCTGCATCTCTGGTTTCCACGATAGTATTTACATGAATATCATCTATCTCATATTTATGGACTAGAAATCTGAATGCACTGCTATTTTGATCATATCCCAAAAATAAAAGACCACCTCCTTTCAAATACTTGAAAGTGTGGGGGTGTCTAGCTAAGGTGGCAGTACCTCCACCTAAACAAGTCAAACTCGAAGCTAAAACTGTGGATTGCATATTATTGGGATATGCTCAAAATAGTAGTGCATTCAGATTTCTAGTACACAAATATGAGATAGATGATATCCATGTAAATACAATCATGGAAACAAAAGACGCGGAATTTTTTGAGGAAATATTTCCTTGCAAACGAAGCAAAGCCTCTCCGAAAAGGAATAGAGATTCAATTTATGAGAAAGAACAAAATGAAGAACAAGAGGTTGATGGACCTAGAAAGAGCAAGAGACCAAAATTCTCGAAGTCCTTTGGTCTTGAATTTCTAAGATATATGTTAGAAACGGACCCTCAGACATTCAAGGAAGCAATGTTAACACCGGATGCTCCATTATTGAAAGAAGTTGTAAACAGTGAATTATATTCCATTCTAAGTAACCATACTTGGGAATTGGTTGATCTCCAACCTGAGAATAAGCCAATTGGATGTAAATGGATCAGAAGAGAGGTGGCTAAGACAACCACACCATTTTGTATTGTGATGAATGACTTGGAGCGAGAAAGGCCTGTTCAGAAGGAGGAGCTGGACCCGATCTTGAGATACAATGGGTATGATGAATCAAGAACATGTAGATTCCATGGAGATGTACGAGGAAACTCTCTAGAAAATTGTATATAGTTTAGGAAAAGAGTCTAGTATTTGATGGACATCAAGAAAAATATTGTTTGAAGAAGGGACAGATCATGAAGGATCTGTCGATGTCGTTGAAGATAGCTTTTACAGGCGATCAAGGACTGGGATGCACCAGCGTTCTCCTCGCAGCCTGCCTACATCAATAATAAATTAGTTTAGTGGGTATATGAGAAAGAATCAACAAACGATGTTGAGAAAATTTCGGGGTTAGTGGGATGACTCGGAGTGGACGCTTCCTGCCTTGGGAAGAATCCAGCAATAGCAATATGATAAAGGTGGAGGCGGAAAGGAAAAAGAAGGGAAAAGAACCCACAGGAGAGGAAGACATTGTGAAGGAGCCTATCACCTGTGAGGAAAGAAGACAAAGGGTGATCGATGATGAGGTACAAGAGTGCTTAAAAATTATCTGCCAAAGCGAGTATATGGTGGTAGATCAATTAAACGAGTATATGGTGTTGAACCTGGCCTATATGCCTGAGAAGATATCAACTGAATCACCAGATAGGATCATTGGGAATGTGCTGGCTACTCACCTGCTATCCTTCACTAAAGAACAGCTTCTTGAAGAAGGAATGAGACACAATAAAGCGCTGCGCGTGTTGGCTAAATGCCAGGTATTCGAAGTGGCGAGCACCTTCATAGATAATGGTTCTTCATTGAACATATTGCAAAAAGAAACCCTAGAAAGGTTGCCCATTGAAAAATCATATATGAGGCAAGTCCCAATGGTGGCAAAGGCCTTCGAAGAAACCAAGAGAGAAATAATGGGGGGAAATTGAAATCCCATTGGAGAGCAAACGTTACCTTCCTGGTTTCATTCATGGTGATGGATATTATCCCCACCTATAGTTTCCTCTTGGGAAGGCCAGGGATTCATGCCGTCGGTGCCATCCCTTCCTTTCTGCATCAAATTCTTAAGTACGTCGATGAAGGGAGAGTCTATACAATCAAGGGTCGATCGTAGTACATGGTAGCGTCAATGTCCAATTCACTCCACATAGATGCATTCCCAGCTATTAAAGACGACCAAATTTATCGGGAAGATTATGTTGAAAATGGGGTTTCAGCCATGAAAAGGCTTAGGAAGGAAAGAGCAGGGAATAAGAGAGCCTATGGAAATCTCGAAACATGACGAGCGTTGGGGACTAGGATACAAGCCTAGTAGAGCTGATAGGCTATGAGCATGGGAGGAGAAGCAAGCAAAATGGATGACCCATTTGGAAGGAAGGGAACTGGATGCTCAAAGGAAGCCACTCCCTTGGTTGTATGATAGCTTTATCGTTTGGGATTTCATGGAAAAGGTTAACTCGTTCCCCAATAGAGCAACTCACAGGAAATTGGACTTGCTTGGAGTTATCGGTGTCCCTCAATTGCATGCAAAAGTAATATTCGTATGCACTACCCACTGTGGTCTAGCTCAATGGCCACTGATGGGACCTTTGCAATGAGTATATTTTTTCTTTGCTTTCATAAATTGTTATAGTATCTGTTGTTTGCGTGCTTAGTCATGTCATTTCTCAATCCAATGTCTTTATCGATCTCATTATGAATAAAATTCCTTACTAAAAATTTCCATTTTTTCTATCAACTCCAATTTCCAAGTCTCATATAAGGATAATGAACCTAACGAATAAGATTTTGGTGCACCCATTAACAGTGTAGACTGTGACTTATATGAAGAGCTCAAAATTATGCCAAAAATGTTGAGACAGGTTGAGTTACAGGAAAAAATAATTCAACCCCATAAATAAATGGTAGAGGTGGTCAATTTAGGAATCGAAGACCAAAAAAAAGAAGTCAGAATAGGTGCAGCCTTCGACGGGTATGTTAGAGAAGAGTTGATAGATTTTTTGCATGAATACTAGGACATTTTTGCATGATCCTACGAAGATATGCCAGGGCTAGATACAAGTATAAGAGTACACAAATTGCCATTAAAGACAAAATGCCCTCCCGTAAAGCAAAAACTAAGAAGATTAAAACTGGACATGCTTTGGAAGATTAGAGACGAAGTGAAGAAGCAGTTCGATGTAGGGTTCCTTGCTATGGAAAGATATCTTGAGTGGGTTGCAAATATTGTGCCAGTCCCGAAAAAGGATGGCAAAGTGCAGATGTGCGTGGATTATAGAGATCTCAATCGGGCAAGCCAGAAGGATGAATCTCCTCCACCATATATTGACATACTAGTTGATAACACAACTAAGTATTTTACATTCTCCTTTATGGATGGTTGGCACCTGAGCATCGAGAAAAGACAACCTTCATTACCTTGTGGGGTACCTTTTGTTACAAGGTAATGCCATTTGGCTTGAAAAATACAGAAGCAAACTTATGCTACAGATATCAAGTTGCAAAAGCTGCTTTCGGCAGTAGAGGATTTACCTGCAGGATATGAATTGCGGAATGGTACTCTGATTTATCGAGGCAGATTGGTTGTGGGCAGTGATCCTAGCTTGAAGAAACGGCTACTTTTCGAAATACATAGTACACCTATGGCAGGTCATCGAGGGTTTGATAAGACATTGTAGAGAGCTAGGAAGGAGTTTTTTTGGGAGGGAATGAAGAATGATGTCAAGCAATTTGTGCAAGAATGTGCCGTGTGCCAGACAACTAAATACACTAACACATTACCTCAAGGTTTATTGCAGCCCCTACAGATTCCTCATAAACCTTGGGCAGAGGTGAGCATGGACTTCATTGAAGGCTTGCCTTTTTCTAAGGGGAAGAATGTTATCTTCACAGTGGTTGATAGATTGGCCATGGTTACTTTGTTCCATGACATGATGCACAAGGAGATTGAAGTGTATATGGATGATATGATTGCAAAATCCAAGGAGGATGAGAATCATATGACCAGTCTGGATAAGTTATTCAAAAGATTGGGAAAACACCAATTGAAGTTGAATCCTTTGAAATGCACATTCGGGCCAACCTCTGGGAAGTTATTAGGATTCATAGTAAGCGGAAAAGGCATTGAAGTAAATCTAGAAAAGGAGAAGGCTATTTTAGCAATGCCACCCCTCGCACGGAGAAGGAGGTTAGAGGATTTTTAGGGAGACACAATTATATCGCCAGGTTCATTTCACAACTAACTACTACATGTGAGCCAATTTTCAAGTTCCCTGATGATGAAGTTTTGTTTTTAGAGATGGAGGACCAGAAGAACTCAGAAAAATGGATTTTGTTATTTGACGGCGCCTCTAATATCGTTGGTAGCGAAATTGGGGCCGTACTTATTCCTCCAAAAAGAAAAGTCACTCTATTTATTGGAAAATTATATTTTGAGTGTACCAATAATGTATTTGAATATGAAGCATGTGCCATATATGGGAATTCAGGCTGCTATTGATAAGGGGAATAAAAAGCTTCAAGTTTATTGTGACTCCCAACTGATAATCAGATAGTCGAATGATGAATGGGAAACCAGAGATGTTAAGTTGGTCCCAGACTATCAGCATATCAAGAAATTGGTCAAATTCTTTGATTGGATAGAGTTTGATTATGTTCCAAGAGCAGAAAATCAGATGGCAGATGCTTTGACTACATTAGTAGCCATGTTTAACCTGGATCATCATGAGGAAGTTGAAGTGATTAAGATTGAAAAGCGTGACACTCAGGCACATTGTTTGAATATAGTAGCAAAACCTGACAGTAAACTATGGTACTATGATGTGAGACAATATCTGGAGAAAGGAGAATATCCTCTAGATGCCTCTGAAAATGATAAATGCACCATACGAAGGCTTGTTGGTTTCTTTTTCTGGGATGAGACTGTTCTATATAAAAGAAGTCCAGGGTTTGTATTTCTCCATTGTGTAGACGTGGAAGAGGCAAAGTAGAAAATAGAGAGATACATGAGAGGATATGTGGGACTCATTTAAGTGGATATTCGATGGCCAGGAAAATACTTCGAGCAGGCTACTTTTTGCTTACCATGGAGAGAGACTGTATTAGCTATGCCATCAAATGTCAAAAGTGGTAGATTTATGCAAATAAGACACATGTTCCAGTGAATCCTCTACATGTAGTAACAGCCCCATGGCCATTTTCGATGTGGGGATTAGATGTTATCAGTCCCATCAAACCCAATGTACATCGTTTCATAATAAACGCGATTGACTATTTTACAAAGTGGGTGGAGGCAAATTCCTTCGCCAATGTGACTACTGGTGTCATTGTTCGATTCTTGAAGAAAGACAATGTCTGTCGTTATGGAGTTCTTGATAGGATTATTACCAATAATGGAACGAATTTCAACAGAAAGATGGTGAAAGATTTATGTGATCAATTAAAAATCAAGCACGATAATTCTTCTCCTTATTGTCCTAAGATGAATGGAGCTGTTGAGGCAGCAAATAAAAACATCAAAAAGATCATTCAGAAGAGACAGAAAATTATAAAGAGTGGCATGAAAAACAATGTTTCCTCTATACAGGTATTAGACTTCTTTACGCAATTCTACCGATGAATGTCCTTTTCCTCTAGTATGTAGGATTGAAGCAGTCCTTCCCATTGAGGTAGAGATCCCCTCATTAAGGGTGGCAGTGGAGGCCAATTTAGAGTAAGCCAAATGGGCTCAAACTCGGTGTGTGCATTCGAACTTCATTGAAAAAAGAAGATTAGGAGCACTCTATAGAGGATAGCTCTATCAAAGACGAATGATAAGGGATCACCATAAGAAAATATATCCTCGTTGTTTCAACAAAGTAGATCTGGTAATGAACATGATTCAACCATCACAGAAAGATCATTGAGGAAAATGGACTCTTACCTATAAGGGGCCATTTGTGGTGAAGAAAGCGTTCTTCGGTGGGGCAGTAATTTTGAAAAGAATGTATGGTGACGATTTGCCCCACCCAATAAATGCTGATGTCCTCAAGCGATATTACGTATAAAAAAATTCTGCTGGAGTGAAAACCTGAAAAAAGAGCTCCAAGCAAAAAAATTAGGAAAAAAGAAGACGTCACTGAAGTGAATTCAAGTTTCAGATAATTTGAAGGAGAACGGTTGTGATTTGGCTATTTTTGGTAGTGGGTAGAAGTGTAGAATTGACTAGTAGTAGTTGAGTTTGATGGCAATTGGCGAAAAACACACCAAAACTGGGACAATTGTTTATGCGTCTGTTAAGGCTCGGAAAGGTTTTCAGTCCATTGATGGAAGAAGGGATTTGGCTGCACCCATAGAAACTTTAGAATCAGCCTCATATAAGTCAGATTTGATCACTGCTAATTGGGTACACATCAAAATTGGGGCAGTTTTGGTGCAATCTCTAGAGTATCACTATTTCATCCTTGAGAAGTTCAGTATTGTCTCTCGCATCTGTGACCTTCTCTACACTCTAGTATATATCAAGTCTAAAAGAACCTTTGATTATTGTCCATCATTTCCAATAAAGTACCGTAAGGTTATTTGTTCTTTCATCTCTACCTCTTATTTCCTTCATTTCCATATTTATAATCCTTGTACCATTTCTCAAAAGATTTATCGTTTGCTTCCATTATCAACATAAATAGTCATGCTATTGTATTTATCACTGGCAAAGTCTTAGCAAGAAATATAACAAGTGCATTAAAATATTACTTTTGACAAGAAATTGATGTATGTTGGTCTCTTAAGTTAGACAAAGGTCTGAATGGAATTATTGCGGCTAAGGATGGTGTTGGGAGGAAAAGAGATGATCACATTCCAATGATGTACCTGAAAGAAAATAAGGACAATCTAGCTGAATAGGCAATCTTGAAAGTAGAAATATATACACGAGCAATTTACAGAGAAAAACTAATTGTGAAGCTAAGCAAGGTGATAAGCATAATTATCCTCTTCATTAAGAATAAGACACGTGGCAAAACTGTCAGCAGAATAGCAGTTTCCACTCTACCAACTGTTGCTCGGTACCAAGAAATGAAGTTGTTCTTCTCGATGCCTTTCTTCTAGAACAGTAACTTCTTCTGGTAAAACAGTAACTTCTTCATTTGGCAAGGTATTATTCACCACCACTCAAGTTCTATTAATGCAAACCACCTTCACTATATAAAGGGGGTTACCCCACAGGTAAAAGGGACGACTCTTTCACTAAAATACTATTTACTCTTTTCCCAAGAACACCGAGCAGTGTTCTTCTGAGAGTTTCTCTGTGCCAGCATCTGACTTAAGCATCAGAGTGCCAACGCGAGAGAATACTCTATGGCGGGCCTCTAGCTTACGTTTGCTCATTATTACAGGGCAGCTTCTACCGAGAAGATCGTTAAGTCGAGGAAGTAGATCATCAAGCCGAGGAAGCCTTTTTTCGGAACTATACTGATACGTCTTTGTAACATAAAAGTTTGAGACGTCATCACAAGGAAAAAAGAAAAGACAGTTCAAAAGTTGGGTTCTAAAAGAGAGGGCCCAAGCTTTTATTAATTAGATTCCATAAAGGACATAGAAGGCTCTATAAGTCAAAGGGGCAGTCTCAAGAAAGAAGTGGATTGGTCTAGCGATTCGTAGTTGTACACATGCTTAAGGATGATAAAGCCTTGAGGAAACGAGCATGCAATATTCATAGCTCAGGAAGATAGGTCATTGCATACATCATCATTTCATATTGTCAATCTTTTGTGTATCGTTACA